>BLSH010228078.1:913270-934071 GCA_018402905.1 Glandirana rugosa | reverse complement strand
GAGGCTGTCTCTTTGCAGGTCTGAGGCTGTCTCTTTGCAGATCTGAGGCTGTCTCTTTGCAGGTTTGGTCTGTCTCTTTGCAGGTCTGAGGCTGTCTCTTTGCTGGTCTGGGGCTGTCTCTTTGCAGGTCTGAGGCTGTCTCTTTGCAGATCTGAGGCTGTCTCTTTGCAGGTTTGGGCTGTCTCTTTGCAGGTCTGAGGCTGTCTCTTTGCAGGTCTGAGGCTGTCTCTTTGCTGGTCTGAGGCTGTTTCTTTGCAGGTCTGAGGCTGTCGCTTTGCAGGTCTGGGGCTGTCTCTTTGCAGGTCTGGGGCGGTCTCTTTGCAGGTCTGGAGCGGTCTCTTTGCAGGTCTGGGGCAGTCTCTTTGCAAGTCTGGGGCTGTCTCTTTGCAGGTCTGAGGCTGTCTCTTTTCAGGTCTGAGGCTTTCTCTTTGCAGGTCTGGGCTGTCTTTTTGTCTCTTTGCAGGTCTGAGGCTGTCTCTTTGCAGGTTTGGGCTGTCTCTTTGCAGGTCTGAAGCTGTCTCTTTGCAGGTCTGATGCTGTCTCTTTGCAGGTCTGAGGCTGTCTATCTGCAGGTCTGGGTCTGTCTATCTGCAGGTCTGAGGCTGTCTCTTTGCAGGTCTGAGGCTGTCTCTTTGCAGGTCTGAGGCTGTCTCTTTGCTGGACTGGGGATGTCTCTCCTTTACTATATGGGGATGTCTCTTAGCCAGACTTGGATGTTTCTCAGAACATCCTGTCACCGACCACCTATGCGAACTATTGTCTTACCGCCACCCCCGATCGGGCTGCCCAGTCTAAAATGCCCGGGCCTATTTTTTGTCCCAGTCTGGGCCTGCTGTGAAGTATGTGATGTAGCTGTTGGTTTTCAATGAATTGTCACATAGGGAATTCAGTGCGGCACACAGTTTTGTTATATTGTCTCACAAAAAAGAACCAGCCTTTATTTAGCATTAACTACAAATCCTCCAGTTGATGTTAATTTTTTTTTTCTTGGAATCTTGCCATAAATATTACACCTTACAATGTCCTACCACTGCAGCTAACCCACCACCATTATTATCTCCTGCAATCATTACCAGCTCCGTCCACTGCCGCTGGCTCACCACAAATAGTAGCTCCTTCCACCATGACTGGCTCCTTCTATCCTGCTAGCATAACACTGTAACTATATTTTGTCACATTTGCTTGCCTGCTACGGTTTCCAAACCATGTCACCATTACTATCTCCTCTCATTGCTGCTGGCCTGATATTTTTACAATCTCTGGGCACTACTGATGGCCTGCCACCATTACCATCTAATGCTGCCCCTAATGTCTTATGCTAGTGTTCCACCACTGAAAAAGTACCAAGCATAATTTTTTACCAATTGTGCCTCAGCTGCAAATGTGTGTGTGTTTTTTTTTCTCCTGCAGAATTAATTCTACAGTATTTTGTACTTTAAAGTTTCAGGTGTATTCTTGGGTTCAGATAATGTCTTTGTAATCAGTAGCCTATCGTGCACTATATGTACAGTATCTCACAAAAGTGAGTACACCCCTCACATTTTTGTAAATATTTTATTATATCTTTTCATGTGACAACACTGAAGAAATGACACTTTGCTACAATGTAAAGTAGTGAGTGTACAGCTTGTATAACAGTGTAAATTTGCTGTCCCCTCAAAATAAAATTTTGGGCCCAAAGTGTCAATTTTTTGTGTGGCCACCATTATTTTCCAGCACTGCCTTAACCCT
This sequence comes from Glandirana rugosa, assembly GCA_018402905.1. Classification (NCBI taxonomy): domain Eukaryota; kingdom Metazoa; phylum Chordata; class Amphibia; order Anura; family Ranidae; genus Glandirana; species Glandirana rugosa. The sequence continues at coordinate 932,340 of BLSH010228078.1, read as the reverse complement.
CTTGGGCATGGAGTTCACCAGAGCTTCATTGGTTGGAGTCCTCTTCCACTCCTCCATGAAGACATCGCGGAGCTGGTGGATGTTCGAGACTTTGCGCTCCTCCACCTTCTGTTTGAGATGCCCCACAGATTCTCAATAGGGTTTAGGTCTTGAGACATGCTTGGTCAGTCCATCACCTTTACCCTCAGCTTCTTTAGCAAGGCAGTGGTCATCTTGGAGGTATGTTTGTGGTCATTATCCTGTTGGAATAATACCCTGCTGCCCAGTCTCCGAAGGGAGGGAATCGTGCTCTGCTTAAGTATATCACAGTATATGTTGGCATTCATGGTTTCCTCAATAAACTGAAGCTCTCCATTGCCGGCAGCACTCATACAGCCCCAGACCATGACACTCCCACCACCATGCTTGACTGTAGACAAGACACACTTGTCTTTGTACTCCTCACCTGGTTGCGGCCACACATGCTTGACACCATCTGAACCAAATAAGTTTATCTAGGTCTCATCAGACCACAGGACATGGTTCCAGTAATCCATGTCTTTAGTCTGATTGTCTTCAGCAAACTGTTTGAAGGCTTTCGTGTGCATCATCTTTAGTAGAGGCGTCATTCTGGGACAATAGCCATGCAGACCAATTTGATGCACTGTGTGGCATATGGTCTGGGCACTGACAGGCTGACCCCCCCACCTCTTCAACCTCTGTAGCCATTCTGGCAGTACTCATACGTCTATTTCCCAAAGACAACCTCTGGATATGAGGTGGAGCACACGCACTCAATTTCTCCGGTCGACCATGGCGAGGCTTGTTCTGGGTGGAACCTGTTCTGTTAAACTGCTGTATGGTCTTGGCCACCATGCTGCAGCTCATTTTCAGGGTTTTGGCAATCTTCTTATAGCCTAGGCCATCTTTATGTAGAGCAACAATTCTTTTTTTTAGATCCTCAGAGTTCTTTGCCATGAGGTGCCACCTTATTACACAAATTAGGACATACTCCCCAGACTACTCCCTGATGCAGTATCTCCTCCATCATACATCCATACTCCAATCGCCATACAAGAGATCGCTCACCCTACACCTCATAAACACAGCCAAAATGTGCATTCCTACACACTGGCGAAATAGTACGCCTCCCAGAACAGCAGAATGGCTCCAATGAGTGGAAATGATCACAGAAATAGAGAACATCATTCATCAAGCAAGGGAAAACCCAACAAAATTCCACAAAACCTTGGCCTTTTGGCTACACTTTGCAGAATCAGTTGAATTTTGCAACATACTCAATAGATCCCTATAGCTTGACCTGGAGACACCCTCAATACCTTAGCAGAGCTAAGAGGACATGTAACTGCACACCGACACATCCCCCTCCCCACTCTATTCTCCCCCTATCCCCTGTTTATTGAACCTGAATCCCCACCTGCTCCTAAATTCACACTGACCTTCAAATTTAGGTTCTATACGCTACTCTAATAACTGACTGAGGAATCCACCCCCTAAAGCCTAGTTCTGCCAAAAACCCAGCCAGCAATGAGGTTCGCATATTGGGAAGAGACTCGTACGACCACCACAATATATCAGCTGGACAACAGGCTGAATCCCAGCATTACTGCCTCCCTCTCATCCAAAGTTTGATCCCAATAGGGGCGGAGGGGAATTAGGGAGGCAAGCCCGGTTCTTCAAAAATCTATGTCAGAGTCTTCCACACACAACAATATATCTCCTGATGAGACTCACAAACTCACTGGCTATCCTGCTATATACAATGTATTACATAGTTTGAAATAACTACTGTTATCATTAACATGTTTGCATTTTATTGGTATCTGGAATTATTAATCTTTGTACTCGTATACATTGTTCTTTGTTCTTTTCTCTGCACCGTGAAAACTCAATAAAAACTATGAAACAAAAAAAATGTTGAATAATAAACTACATCAATGTTGTTATTTGAAATGGCTTAATAAAATATATTTTTCAAACTATATCATGGCTCAGATGGTGTAGTAAGTTGAAATGGTAAGAATGAACATAAAATAAATAAAAAAAAATATAAAATATATATTAAGAAAAACATAATAAAAAAAGAAAATGGAAATATATTACCAAATGTGGATTTCTATCGATAAAGAATAATCTCAAAGTAATCTCCAATTAATTATAAGGTAGGTAAATAAATAATCATCATTAACATCTTTGTAGTGTTCACACTGCAGGGAAGGGGTACAAATAGATAGAGAGATACAAATCAAATCAGAAATCAAATATAAAAGTAATAGCTTGGAATAAGTAATGCATATTTTTTCAACAATTATTAATATTATAAACCATTACATCAACTATACATATCAAAAAGCTTCCTAAATGTCAGCTTAAATATTATATTAACCTTAATTCCAGTGTTACTTGAAATAAACTGCCATTGTAGAAGCCCATTATGACCAATAAGAAGACTGTGCAAGTATGGATAGTGCTCACTATTGCTAATTGAGATCATCCATATACTAGAAAATCTCTGTGTGAGATTCCTAAAGCCTAATTTTCTTTATCCTTAGCAAAGGGAGTTATCTTCCCTTTGTGAAGAGGATTAAGCTTTAGGAGTCTCTGAACATCACATGTTGGGTTAAAAGACATCGCAGATACAATGTTGTGATGAATTGTGACCAGCAAATCTTTTTCTTGCTATTGTTATACAAGACTTGCCTATTTATGCACAGCAAAAAGCTAGATAGAAAACCAATAGATCTTTTCAATTAGAAGGTCCCTTGTTTATTTTGGTCTTTCTTGAAATCTTTGGCAGCAACAAATGAGCTACATAACCAGAACGCATAAAACAGCTGGAAAATCCACTGATCCATGATAGTACAAGCAATCAGGTAAAGGTTAAATACTATTAGGCACACAGAGTGAAGCTAACAGTTGTTCTATATGTCAGGATAAATGTAGTAAGACAAAACATTCCCTCTAGAGTTGAAACTGTGCTCCACACACTATAATGTACTAACATAAAATACACAGTAGTGTATTAAATGATGTTGTACAAGACAGAGTCATAAAGTACACAAGGTTATGGCGACCCTGTGTGAACCATTTTCTACCTTCACATTTTGATGGCTCTCTAGTACACCCCTAATACCCATGCCCTTGATCTACTTAGATTCCTTATTTTCTGAGTCAGGTTTCACCCAGACCCAGTGAAGCCCCCTACTCTCCTCCCCACTCTGTTTATTTCCCTCTGTGTCTCACTGCCTTGCTGCTTGGATTCTGCTACACTCTACGCATGAACAGTCATTGTTCTCTCTACAAATGTGCATATTATGTACTATATCGATCACCTTGTACCATACTGTTGTTATCTTCCAAACTACTTTACTTGTACAGTTGGTCAAGGTCCCAATAGTTTTTCCAGCAGACTTTCTACTTGATTGATTATTACCAGATTGTCGTTAACCTTGTTGTCTCACTGTTTTGTGACTTTGCTGTTTGGGCTACTTTACTATTGCTCTCCATTATCCAAGTGACTTACCCATTTTCAAGCTCAATAAAAAAATTGAACAAAGAAGAATTTTGTGAATTGTCGTTAACCTTGTTGTCTCACTGTTTTGTGACTTTGCTGTTTGGGCTACTTTACTATTGCTCTCCATTATCCAAGTGACTTACCCATTTCCAAGCTCAATAAAAAAATTGAACAAAGAAGAATTTTGTGACCAAACTTTATTAATTCACTTTTCTTCTTTACCTTGCAAGCACCAATTATAATGCATGTCATAGGTTAAACTGGGTTATCCCTGAGATACTCAGTGTAATGATGTATTTTCAGGGTTAATAAAACGAAATGTATGTCATGATATAATTTCAGTGCTAATAAAACGAATGTGCCACGATGCAATTTCTAATATTCATTTTCTATAGTAAACATTTCTAGACCTGAATAACCACTTTTTTTGTAAAACAATTATAAATTGATTTTATTATGTGACAAATATGCTGTAGTTCTGATGTTGTTATGATATAAAGAAGCAATCTGCATTGCATCTTGCTTATATTGCCTTATTGTTTCCATTGAACATGTTGTGTTTTACTCATAAATATGAATAACTCTATGTTCACCATTTTTTTTCTGTTTTAAATTAAACCAATGTACAATTCACCTTTGATGTTCTTGTTATGAAAATCTTTCAAAACTAATAAAAATCTACTAAAAAAACTAAAAAAAAAAGCAAATCCCTACTTCTCAAGATATATGAGATAATGATTAGGGATGGTATTCGTGTTCTGGTTGAACGTGAGTTTGGCCAGAACATCTGCTGTTCACAAAACCCAAACATTATGGGGCATTCGCTGCAACTTTACGCGCCCCATAATGGAATGCCGCCCGCTGATTGGCTAAAGCATGCACATGACCTGCATGCTTTGGCCAATCAGCGGGTGGCCTGCTGTGAGAGCTTTAATTGGCTAAAGGCAGGATGCCTTTAGCCAATCACTGCACAGCAGTCTCAATCCACGCCCCACACTATATAAAGCCACTTGTACAGCGGCTATATGTAGCGTGTCGGCGTTGTTTGTGAGAGAGCGTAGGTTCCCAAATACAGGCAGTTTAGATAGCTTTAAAAAAATGTTAAAAAGGAAAGAAATCCAAAAAATAGATAACTACAGTATCTCATAAAAATGAATACACCCCTCACATTTTTGGAAATATTTTATCATTTCTTTTCATGTGACAACACTGAAGAAATTACACTTTGCTACAATGTAAAGTAGTGAGTGTACAGTGTAAATTTGCTGTCCCTTAAAATAACTCAACACACAGCCATTAATGTCAAAACCACTGGCAACAAAAGTGAGAACACCCCTAAGTGAAAATGTTCACCATTTTACCAGAGCTTCACAGGTTGCCACTGGTGTCCTCTTTCACTCCTCCATGATGACATCACAGAGTTGGTGGATGTTAGAGACCTTGCGCTCCTCCACCTTCCATTTGAGGATGCCTCACAGATGGTCAATAGGGTTTAGGTCTGGAGACATGCTTGGTCAGTCCATCACCTTTACCCTCAGCTTCTTTAGCAAGGCAGTGGTCATCTTGGAGGTGTCTTTGGGGTCGTTATCATGTTAGAATACTGCCCTGCGGCCCAGTCTCCAAAGGGAGGGGATCATGATCTACTTCACTATGTTACAGTACATGTTGGAATTAATGGTTCCCTCAATGAACTGTAGCTCCCCAGTGACGGCAGCACTCATGTAGCCCCAGACCATGACACTCCCACCAACATGCTTGGCTGTAGGCAGGACAACCATGTCCTTGTACTCCTCACTTGGTTGCCCTGACACACGCTTGAAATCATCTGAACACAAATAAGTTTATCTTGGTCAGACCACAGGACAGTTCCAGTAATCCATGTCCTTAGTCTGCTTGTCTTCAGCAAACTGTTTGCGGGCTTTCTTGTGCGCCATCTTTAGAAGAGGCTTCCTTCTGGAATGACAGCCATGCAGACCAATTTAATGTAGTGTGCAGCGTATGGTCTGAGCACTGACAGGCTGACCCCCCACTCGCAGCACTCATACGTCTATTTCCCAAAGACAACCTTTGGATATGACGCTAAGCATGTGCACTCAACTCCTTAGGTCAACCATGACGAGGCCTGTTCTGAGTGGAACCTGTCCTGTTTAACTGCTGTATGGTCTTGGCCACCATGCTGCAGCTCAGTTTCAGGGTCTTGACAATCTTCTTATAGCCTAGGCCATCTTTATGTAGAGTAACAATTATCATTTTCAGATCCTCAGAGAGTTCTTTGCCATGAGGTGCCATGTTGAACTTCCAGTGACCAGTATGAGAGAGTGAGAGTGATAACACCAAATATAACACACCTCTTCCCCATTCATATCTGAGACCTTGTAACACTAATGAGTCACATGACACCGGTGAGGGAAAATAGCTAATTGGGCCCAATTTGGACATTTTCACTTAGGGTGTACTCACTTTTGTTGACAGCGGTTTAGACATTAATGACTGTGTAATGAGTTATTTGGAGGGGACAGCAAATTTACACTGTTATAAAAGCTGTACACTTACTACTTTACATTGTAGCAAAGTGTCATTTCTTCAGTGTTGTCACATGAAAAGTTAGAATAAAATATTTACAAAAATATGAGGGGTGTACTCACATTTGTGAGATACTGTAACTAGATAGATAGTTAGAAATCTAAAATCTATCTGTCAGTAAGTGCAGACAGGTTAGTGTAGGAAAATATATATATATAGATCTAAATATAGATATATATATATATATATATATATATATATATATATATATATATATATACACACTGCATATTGAGTGTGCACTATATATCTGTCCATACGGTATATAGTACACTTGACGTGGTGCATTACAATATATACAGTTTTTAACCCCTTAACCCTCAGATCCCTTTTTACATTTGTTGTTTACAAGTTAAAATCAGGTTTTTTTAATAGAAAATTACTTAGAACTCCCAAACGTTATATTTTTTTTTCAAACACCCTAGAGAAAAAAATGGCAATTATTGCAATACTTTTTGTCACACAGTATTTGGGCAGCGGTCTTTTAAGCACTTTTTTTTTGGAAAAAAAAAACACTTTTTTGAGTTAAAAAATTAGACAACAGTAAAGTTAGCCCAATTTTTTGTATATTGTGAAAGAGGATGTTACGCCGAGTAAATAGATACCATACATGACACGGTTGAAAATTGCGCACACTTGCGGAATGGCGACAAACTCCGGTACTTAAAAATCTCCATAGGCTATGCTTTAAAAAATTTTAACGGTTACCAGGTTAGAGGTGCAGAGGAGGTATTTTGCTAAAATTGGTACAAACAATAATATAGCGCTCAAACCATATAAGTAAAAATAATTCCGTGAATAAAATTATACTGATGAGTCCATGACAGTCAATAGTAATGCAAACATCAGGTGTGCAAAATCTTCATTGGAAGTGAAGTGACAAAAACTGCTCAAGGATGCAGATAAAATCCTCAAATGGAGGTAAATTGGAGGCTTACCAGACACTGGTAGAATGTAGGCATAGAACCATCTCAAGGGGATCTTGGCCGTGGAGACCTCATCTCATCCATGGTGTTCCCAGCTACAGAAGAGGGCTTTGCACCGGTTCTGGATCTCAGCAGGTCTTCCTTTTGTTGGGCAATGCGTCACACAATCCTTGACGGTGGAGTGGGTCTTGCTTGTAAGACAAGGCTATCCTGGAGATGCAAGGAAGGCACATTAACAGCTGGCAAAGCCTCATACATAGATCTTTCAGATGGCTGCAACCTTGGCATCCAGACACAAGCTCCTACCCTTGTCAGGGTGTGACTTCATCTGATGTGTTCTGGCACTGCCAATTTTTTTCCACCTGTTTGACTGGGGGCTTTCGTCACAATTTGTAAACTAATTTACAACATCTGGCCCAGTTCCTCCGTCCAACAAGAGTAACTGCAAAGGGTTATAGTGTTTGTTTGAAAAGATTTTTATTACGTTTTATACAGAAAAAAGGAATACAGACATCACCATCAGAAACATACAAGCCTCAGACATATTGGCAAATGTAATTGAATATACCTCGACTTCACCGGGCCAGAAAATTGTCAATGAACATGGCAGAACTCAAGTACACATACAGTTACCAGGTAAGAACAACCTAGAGGAAGCAAATATCTACTTTCCCTCACCCTTACCCCCTTTGAGGCAACCCCCGACCCACCCCAGCCGGGAACAAGCTGTGGGCCGAGAGGCACCAGAAAGGGCAATCCAAATGACAGATCTCCTCCTGCGAAGAAAGATATATATTGCCACTTAGTGTAACAATTAGAGCCCAGAAGGCCTATAGCGGCTTAGTAACCCTGTATAACTAATACCCTAACCCCTGTAATCAGGGGAAAGAAAAGGAAACCAGACAATCAACTTGTTATGTAAAGGGGCAAGCCCTAGTACCCAACCCCATTCTTGGGGTTTGATAATGCTGGTATAGCACTAACACCACAGCCAAAGCCAACATGATGAGGGAAAGCTTGTAAGAACCAAAGTATTAAAAGGAAAACAAAGGAAAGAAGATAAGGAGAAGTGAGGAAATTAGGGCACCAGGGAGCTTAATATAAAAGTGAGACACAACTAGTTCAAAGGGGTAAATTAAGATATTTCTTCCATGTATCCCAGATTAGATCAAATTTGGATGATGTATCCAAAATTATATTGGCAAGCCTCTCCTGTGTCATGATCCAGGAAACTTTTTGTTTCGCAGCATTGAAGGAGACCGAAGGATGTTTCCAAGCCCTGGCAATTGTGATTTTAGCTCCCAGCAAAATGAAATGGGCAAGTTTAAAAAGGCGCTTGGAAAGGCCGTCCGGTCTAGAGTTAAGAAGGGCCGTTTCTGGGTTCTGGGGCATTGCCTGCCCTGAGATCCTTCTCAACAGGTGGAATATTTTGTTCCAAAAGCCTCGGATATGAGGGCATTCCCACCAGATGTGGAAGAATGAACCCAGGAGTCCACAGCCCCGGAAGCAAAGATGAGATGAATTCGGAAACATAGCAGCCAGTCTGATTGGAACTAGATACCAGCGTGTGAAGACCTTCAGGTTGGCCTCCCGCAAGGAAACATTAATTATCCCCTTGAAAGATCTCAGAAACAGGGAATTCCACTTCTCTGCACTCCAGTTGACATCTAAATCCTTTTCCCATTTATTAGCAAAGGGGGGCTTATCCGGATTATCTGTCAGAGATGCATAGATTAATGAAATACCACCTTTTTGGTCCTCCAACTCAGAACACCATTTTTCGTATAGAGTAACACCAGTGGAATAATTTCTTAACCTCCATAAAGAGGTCAGGAAATGATTTATTTGTTGGAATCAAAATTTTTCGGTGTGTGGCATATCCAATTCGTTAATACAGTATGAAAGAGTAATAGGGCCCGCAGGGGTAAAGAAATGTCCTATACGAAATAAGCTTTTATTTGTCCACCAATGGAAGGCTTGAATTTCAAGGCCTGGAGGGAAACGGGGGTTATTGAATAGGTGATTGAGGGGACAGAGATGCGAAATTAAATGGGGGGGTTTGAGCACCGAATCGCAGAGGGCTATGGAGTGAGAGAGGGTTGGTGCAAGGATTGGGGGCCTCATCTTGCGAGGAGCCCCAACTAAGAAGTCAATAGTGTTTAAAGGTACAGACTGTTTCTCCATCGCTATCCAATGGGGTTTGTCCCCCCTATCATAAACGGCAGAAAACTGAGCTATTTGGGCAGCTGGATAATATTTCCAGAGGTGTGGGAGTCCCAGTCCACCTTGGGAACGTCTCCTGTAAAGAACATTAGCTTGACATCTATAGCCCTTCCGACCCCAAATAAATTTGATTATACATGATTGCAAAGTTTGCAATTGTTGTTTCCCCAGAGGGATTGGGAGGGACCTGAAGAAATATAGGATTCTGGGGAGTAAAGTCATCTTAACAGCATTAATTCTGCCAAGAAAGACCCATCTGCTCCCACCTAGATAAATCCTCAGTTTGTTTCTGAAACAATGGGGGATAAGTAACCTCATATAAGTGTTTGATATTGGCTGTCAGGCTGACCCCCAGGTATGGAATATGATTGGGGTTCCAGGAGAACTTGTAAAGTTCTCTGAGCTTCTGCACTGTGGAGACCGGAGCGGAGATGTTCAGGGCCGCAGATTTCGACCAATTTACGCAAAGCCCAGAAACGTCTCCAAATTCTTGAAGTAAACAGATGATTCGAGGGGTGGAGGAAAGGGGCGCGGTGATAAATAATAGCAGATCATCTGCAAAAAGAGCACATTTGTGCGTCTGTGATCCACATTGCACTCCGCAAATATCAGGGTTTCCTCTGATAGCAATTGCGAGGGATTCAATCACAACAGCAAAAATTAGGGGCGATAGGGGACATTCCTGTCTAGTTCCCTTGGTAATATTGAGGGGCTCCGAGTAGAAGTTTTGTAATTTGACCTGAGCGCTAGGATTAGAGTATAGGGCTCTTAGAGTTTGGATAAATTTTGGACCAAAGCCCCATCTAGAGAGGATCTCAAACAAGTACGACCAGTCAACTGTGTTGAATGCTTTTTGAAGATCCACTGATAAAATGTATCCTTCCTGGTGGGGGCCCCCATCCCAATTCGAGTTAAGAAGTGAGATAATATCTACCACTCTGCGGATCTGATCTGGACCTTGCCTACCCGGTATGAAGCCTACTTGGTCTTTGAAGAGGTATTTACTTATAAACGTAGACAATCTATTGGCCTTGGGTCTTTACCCAGTTTAGGGATTACAGAGATAAAAGCTAAATTGGCCTCTTTCTGGAGCATAGACCCTGTTTGGAGAGAATTGAAGTGTTTCGCTAAAAAGGGAGCAACGATGGGACCAAAGGTTTTATAGTAACCTGCGGAGAATCCATAAGGGCCTGGGGCCGAACCCTTCTTTAGGTTATTAATATCCCCTAAAATTTCTGCTACTGTGAACGGTTGTTCCAGGGACTCCCTGTGATCCATAGTGAGTTTGGGAAAAGAGATCTTATTCAGAAACGTGTCTAAGAGATGAGGAGAAGCTGTTTTCCCTGCCTCATAGAGACTGGAGTAATATTCCTGGAACAAGCTCATAATTCGTTGGGGGTTCTGAGTTAAGTTCCCCGCAGAATCCCTTATTTTTGGGAAAGAGAAGGACCGGAACCTGGGAGACAACCTGGCAGCCAATTTAGGACCTATTTGGCCTCTTTGCAAATAAAAATGGGATCTAGACCATTGGATTTGTCTTTCAGTCTTGGTGGTCAGCGCAAGATTAAGAGAAACCTTACCTGACTCCATCTGAGCCTTCGATTGAGGGGTTGGGTTCTTCTTATGGGACTTGGAGAAACCCTGAAAGTCCCGCTGTAATTTCTCTATGTCACTCTCCCTCTCTTTTCTGAGCTTGACTGACAGATGGATAATCCTGCCCCTCATCACCCCCTTGTGGACTGCCCAAAGTGTCCAAGGTGAGACTTCCCCATTATCGTTCAACTGAAAGTATTCCTTAAGTTCCTTCTCCAGCAATGAACAGTGGACTGGGTTGTTTAAAAGGGATTCATTCAACCGCCACTGGGGTTTCCCTCTTTGGCCAGGGGTCGCTTTGATTTGAATTATAACTAGCGAATGGTCTGACAGGGGAGAGTCTCTTATGTTGGCTTTAGAGATCAAGGGGATGACGAAGGCAGGAGTAAAGATGTGGTCTATCCTAGCAAAGTTCTGGTGGGGTGCTGAATAACGGGTGTAATCCTTCACTCTAGGGTTAAGTTCCCTCCAAGTGTCAACTAGCCCTAAGGAAAATATAAGCTTTGCAAGTTTGAGGCTATGTTTTGGAGGGTGGAGGGGACGGGGATGGCCTCTTCCCGACTTGTCGAAAGAGTGGTCAAGGGCCAAGTTAGAGTCGCCCCCCAAAACCACAATCCCTTCAAGGTGAGGAGATAGAAGCTTGAACATTGTTTGGAAAAATTGAGCTTGGCCCTGATTTGGGGCGTAGTAGGAAATAAAAGTATATACTGAACCCCCCAATTCCCCTGATAAGAGTATGAACCTACCCTCTGGGTCTTTAATTTCTCTCTGAGGAAGAAATGCTACCTGCTTGGCAAAAAAGACTCCCACCCCTCTATACTTTTCCGTAGTGTTAGCCAAAAAGAATTGGGGATAATTAGAGTGGACAAACTTAGGGTTATACTGCCCTGGAAAGTGTGTTTCCTGCAGTAGAAGCACATCAATATGCTGGGAGTGGGCTGATGAAAAATACTTTTTCCTCTTCATCGGGGAGTTAAGACCTTGGACATTATGTGTTGCTATTCTCAGTTTCTCCGGGGTGTCAGCAATCTTGGCCATTTTATCGGAAAGGAAATCTATGCATCTCTGAGGGAAGGTTTACCTGATTCTGAGCTCAATTAGTACGGGACCAGTCACTCACAGAATCTATGGAGATGAACCACTGTGCCTCGATGATAGCATTGTGACCCTGGTGCTGAAAAGAAATAGAAAAAACTAAGTAAGGAATGAAGGGAAGATACAGAGGAGGAGAAGAGAAAACAAAGAGCACCGGAGGGGAGTGGTGAAGACCACCCACCTGACCCCTCCGAGTTCTGGCAAAGGGGGTTGGAAAACTCACCCCCCAAGCCAGAAACAGACAAAAACATATCTGCCCATTAGGCAGAGATACATCTGACCGAGGGAATCCCCACATGTGATTCCCCGAGACGGAGGGAGACACAAGGCTTCCGCCCCGGCCAATTCCTAGACCCAAAACTAGATAATTTTATCAAAAACTTTAAAGAACCAGAAAAAACTTTAGAAAAAGTTCTGTATTAAGTCTCTGCGGAAGCCCCCCCGGTAGAATGACCCTGTCCAGGGGGGCCTGAGGGGAGCCAGGACCCCCGAAAGGGACCCGGGACACCCCAGCCCACCCTGGACCCAGAGGGCGGCAACGAAAATTGAAAAATTACAGTAAATCTTGCTACCATGGAGACAACAACCAAACAAACTTGTCCCCCTAAAAAGTTTTAAATAAACCCCTGTAAAGTTCCCCCGGACCTTCCTCCTGGGGACCGGGCCCAGAAGCCCGCCCCCCTGGAAAAAAGCCCGGGGACAGGGCTGAGACCCCCGTAAGGGTTACCCTTAAACAGGCTAAAATAGGGGCACATCTGGCAAATCCTAAGATCATATTTGTAAACAGGCATAGTAAATTGGGATATTCTCCACACCCCCCCGACCGGCCAGCCAAAGGGCAGGGAAGGGGGGAGAGGCATGACAAGAAAAACAAAACAGTCTAAAAAGGGGAGGAGCACTTCACAGCGTGATTAACCAAAGGCCTCATGGAGCCAAGAGTCTCAATCCAGGGGTAGAACTCCGGAGTCATGGAGTATGGGAGTCCTTGGAGCGCTTGGGTTTCTGGCTCCGCCAGAGCTGTGGTATTGAGCTCTGAGGGGAAGGACGCTTGGAGGAACCTGCAGCTTTATTAGACAACAAGGAAGACGCATCCAGCGAGATGAGGTTGAGACGTAGCAAGAGGTGTTCCCCTTCCTGGAAATTGGAGAAGCCATATGTCTTGCTTTTATAGATGAAAGAAAGGTGGAAAGGGAAGGACCACCAGTATTTGATAGAGGATTTCATAAGGACTTCATAAACCAACAAAGGTTTCAGGGATCTTCTTTTTTGAATGGTAGAAGGAGATAAATCTGCAAAGATTTGAACGCAATGACCTTGGATGGACAAATTCGGGGAGTTCCTAGAAACTTTCATGACCTCCTCTTTAACACTGAAGAAATGGGGCTTCACGACTATGTCTCTGGGAAGTCCATTTGAGTGGGGGGGATGGAGCGCTCTGTGAACCCTATCGAGTTACACCCGGTGTTCAGGTATGTCCGGGATGATATCTTTGATAAACTCAGTGACTGCTACGCGGGCATCCGTGATACTTTCAGGGAGGCCCCTGATCCGGAAATTGTATCACCTGGAGCGGTTTTCCAAGTCATCTATTTTAGAAAGGGCTGTTTCCAGCTGGTCTTGAAGATCCTGAACCCAAGCTGTATTCTGATTTGCTCTTGCAACCGTTTGGTCCGTTTTGTGTTCAATTGCATCAATCCTGGCCCCCAAACTTTGGAGATCAGCTTGAATAACTGACGTTATTTGGGAGGCTGTTTGGGCGAGTCCCTTAGAAAGCTTCTTAGAAAAAACCTCCATCATTATCTGGAAGTCAGCATGAAAGGTAGGAGAGTGAGGACCAGGAGATACAGCAAGGGAATTGCCCGAGGCCTGGTCTTTAAGTGGGGTTGTTATCAGTTCGTCAAGTGTCCTTTCCAGGAGTGAAATAGTGGAAGCTGGAGAAAGAATCTGGGCTGACAGTTGTGCTCCAGGTAGAGGGCTGGGAGAGGAAAGAATTTGTGAATCCCCTCCGGGCCCGCTTCCATGTCGTCCCCTCTGTCCGCTGACATCTGTTGTGCTCCGGGTGCTGTGTGGTCAGCTTTTGGGACCTGGACATTAAAGCCAGGCTGGCGAGATAGGTCCCTTCTGACTGCCCCTGACTCCATAGCAACAGACCCTGGTGAGGGAGGATAACCAGACTCTCTTTAAAAATACCACAATATGAAAGACCCCCAGTCTAGGGATGATCCCCCAGCATGAGTGGGGATCTGGGCCTTTAAGTCCCAAATGTGGCTGGGGGTATGAGCAGGGCCCCCTTCTAACCGCTCAGCAGGTGGAAAGCAATGAGGCCTGATGTATGGCCTGGCGTAGGAGGCTGGGCCTGGTGAAGGCTCCCTTAAGAGTATGTGTGTCCCCCCTATCTCTGGGGGAGACCCCTGGCCTCAGATGTGTCGTGGGGGGTGAAAGCAGGGCCCCCTTCAGATCCACCGGAGTGGGCCGCCTGCCGCAAGGTTGGTGAGAGATCACGTAGGCCCAAGCTGCGGCCTCGCGTAGTGATGTGGCCGGGCGCTCCGCACATGCACACTCAGGGTTACAGTGTTCTGGCACCCTCAGCACCCAAGGCCCAATTTTTCCCCACCTGTTTGACTGGGGGCTTTCCTCACAATTTGTAAACTAATTTACAACATCAGGCCCAGTTCCTCCATCCAACAAGAGTAACTGCAAGGGGTTACAGTATTCTGGCACCGCCAGATCCCAAGACCCAATTTTTCGCCATCTGTTTGACTGGGGGCTTTCGTTACAATTTGTAAACTAATTTACAACATCAGGCCCAGTTCCTCCGTCCACCAAGGGTATCTGCAAGGGGCTACAGTGTTCTGGCACCGCCAGCACCCAAGGCCCAATTTTTCAACTAATTTACAACAGCAGGGCCTGCGCCAAAAATTTTTAAAAAATTACGTGCGGTTCCCCCCAAATAAGGGGGCCCCCAGATCCCCACCCCCCCATATGAATAGGTTTGGGGTACATTGTAAACCTACCCATTCATCAAAAAAGGAGTGTAGTGTAAAAAAAACAAGAAGGCGGTTTTTGACAAGTCCTTTATTTTGTAAAATAGCTCTTTCTTCTTTCTTCCACCATCTTCTCCTTGCCCGGTCCTTCTTCTGGTCTTTTGCTTCTTTTAGTCTGCTTGCTTCCTCTCTTCGTCTTCAATCTTCATCTTCATCTTCTTTCACCGCCACTCTCTCTACTGCTGCAGTCTGGCCCCTGCGCGTCTTGCAGAATGGGTGGTCTTCATGATGACAGTACTTTTATAAGAAGGGGCGGGGGCCACCCAGTGATGTTACTGAGTGAGCCCGCCCCCTTCTGATGTCATGTGATGTCAGAGAGAGCAGGTCACCCATTTACATCACTGGGTGGCCCCGTCCCTTCTTATAAAAGAACTGTCATCATAAAGACTGCCCATTTGGCAAGACGCGCAGGGGCCGGACTGCAGCAGCAGAGAGAGCGGTGATGGTGAAAGAAGAAAGAAAATGAAGATGAAGATGAAGATTGATGACAAAGAGAGGAAGCAAGAAGTCTAAAAGAAGAAGCAGAAGACCAGAAGAAGGACCGGGCCAGGAGAAGATGGGGGAAGAAAGAAGAAAGAAAAAATAGCTATTTTTCAAAATAAAGGACTTGTCAAAAACTGCCTCTTGTTTTTTTTTACACTACACTCCTTTTTTGGTGAATGGGTAGGGGCACAATGTACCCCAAACCTATTCACATGGGAGGGGGCGGGATCTGGGGGCCCCCTTATTAAATGGGGCTTCCAGATTCCGATAAGCCCCCCGCCCGCAGACCCCCACAAGCACTAGCCAGGCTTGTGGGGAAGAGGCTCTTGTCCCCATTAACATGGGGACAAGGTGCTTTGAGGTGGGGGGGTAGAGCCCCCCTCCCCCAAAGCACCCATACTCCCCATGTTAAGGGCATGTAGCCTGGTACAGTTCAGGGGGGGAGCTCCCTCGCCCCCCCATCCTAACCGGCCAGGGCTGCATGCTCGGATAAGGGTCTGGTTTGGATTTTAGGGGGACACCCACGTCAAATTTTTTAAAAATGTGGCGTGGGGTTCCCCTTAATATCCAAACCAGACCTGAAGAGCCTGGTTTGGACTGGGGTGGAAGCGCACGCACTTTTTTTCAGCAATTTTTTGAACAATATATTGTCGGGAACCGGCAATACATTACAGCCACAATTTTAAATGACAATTTTTCCTATGGAAATGTCATTTTGCTCTGGCTATGTTCTACACCTCACAGAGATGCACCCTTTTACGCACAGGACACCCCCAGGCACAATATTTAAAGGAATTTTTCATTTTTTTTTCATTTTAAGCATTATTAAAATCACTGCTCCTGAAAAAATGATCAATTTTAAAAACTTTTTTTTAATTGATACATGTCCCCTAGGGCAGGGCACGAGTCCCCATACACGTTTTAGGGCAATCACATTGCATATAAGTCTTTAAAATTAGCACTTTTGATTTTTCATGTTTGGGTCCATAGACTTTAATGGTGTTCAGATGTTAGCACTGAACTTTTGTCTGTTCGCATGTTCTGGTGCATGAGCACATAGTATATCAGTATAACAGTATATCAGTATAGTATATCAGTAAGATGGGAGGGCTGCAAAACAACACTAACATAAAAGGGCATCATTCTTAAAACAAATCATTAAAATAACTGGTCTAAAGATATTTTGAGATTTTAGCATTGTTTTAGTCTTGCTTGACCTGACTTACTATTTCTAAGACTGAATTTATACTTTCTGAATACTAGGTCAACTGTATTTGCGCCCCTCCTCCCACACATCCATCCAAGGAGAATGTTTAACATTAGTATTACAGTAAACTGAATTCTTTGCTAAAAAACTGAAAGTTTTCTAATTTTGCATTGTTACACCATGAACTGTGGACTTGTGATTAAAACTGGCTAAACCCATAAACAATCAGGGTAATTTAATAAAGTATTAGTGCCACTTTTCTCGTGTATATCCCTTTAAAAGGTTCTATGCCAAATTCAAAAACTCTGCCACCAGTTTTGTTAGCATTACAGAAAGGTGCCGCAGAATCAGGTAGTACTTAATAGCACCAGATTCCAAAATAATTAACTCAAGTTCAAAGTTAATGAAACTGGAGGCAATTAAGACCAACTTTAAGTTGCCATGCAGAGACAGTCAGTGTCATGTACTGTGTAGCAGGTGGCATGTTTGATTCAACAACCTCCTCCCCTCCACATCTATCACTAGTTGTTAAGCAATGTTCCTATCAACCAATGATGCTGACAGTGGGTGGAGCTTAATGGGGAAGCTGAGACACTGGTTCCCCTTAGTTTGCTGATGGACAGCAGGCTGTGGGTGGATTCTTAGCCTATATCAATATTTCTATTGGCTATTGATCCACCCACTGCCTGTTGTCAATCACAGGGGTAGCTGGCCATAATGTATCTAAATCCCCAACAGGCTCAGTTCACCAAGATTCAAAGTCTTCAAGTGTTGCGATGTCTGTGTGACAGATGCAGTGGCAGGAGGGAACTCAGATGCACTGAGGATGGAGTGTCTGTTTGAGAACTCTAGCCTCATTGCCAACATTGCCAACTCCTCAAAGTGAAATTTACTAACAGGACACCCAAAATTTACAAACTGCACCATTTCTTTTACAGACAACAATTATGAAATTTACTGGCAGAGCCACATTTGTTACTGACACTTCAAGGAAGTACATTGAATGACCATTTTCAGTGCAAAACAGCAAATATCAATATTTAAGTAACAAACATGTACTCTAGCTAGTGTTATTAGCAATACGTTTAAGGTATAACAAAAGGCAAAAAACATATTTCTCCATTTACCTGAAGGACAGGTTAATATAACCTAGCACAAGGTTCCCCTTTACAATGCATGGGGGGACTCTGCAGACCCTGACTTAAAGGGAACATTGTGGACCCTAAAGCAAAGGAGAACTCTGAGGACCCTTATGTAAGGGGGACTGCTGCGGACTCTAATGTAAAGGAAAATTCTGATGTAAGGGGGTCTCTGCACCACAGCCCCCTCCTTAAGCAAGAGTCCACAGAGCTCCCCTTTACATAACAGTCCACAGAGACTCCATACATACTACAGGAGACAGTGAAAGACTGCATACATACTCCAGGAGATGGTGAGAGACTGCAGACATGGCACAAGAGATAGTCAGAGACTGCAGACATGGCACAAGGGATGATCAGAGACTGTGGACATGACACAAGAGAAGGTCAGAGACTGTGGACATGGCAGAAAAGATGATCAGAGACTGTGGACATAGCACAAGAGATGATCAGAGACTGGGTCCATGGCACAAGGGATGATCAGAGACTGTGGACATGGCACAAGAGATGGTCAGAGACTGAGGATATGACACAAGAGATGGTCTAAGACTGCAGACATGATACAAGAGATGGTCAGAGACTGTGGACATGACAGAAGAGATGGACAGAGACTGTGTGCATGGCACAAGAGATGGTCAGAGTCTGCGGACATGGCACAAGAGATAATCAGAGACTGTGTGAACATGCCACAAGAGATGATCAGAGGCTGCGGATATAGCACAGGAGAAGGACAGAGACTGTGCACATGGCACAATGGATGATCAGAGACTGCATACATGGCCCAGAAGATGATCAGAGACTGCGAACATGGCACAAGGAATGGTCAGTAGTGTTGAGCGAACCCGGACTGTAACGTTCGGGTCCGTACCGAACTTTTGGGTGTCCGTGGCACGGACCCGGACCCGGACATTTCAAAAATCGTTCGGGTTCGCCCAGGCCCAGGCACGGTGCCTGTGGGTTTTCAAGCCATGCCTGGGCTTGCAATGTCAGGCCCAAGCGAGTTGTGATGACTGGTAAGGAACACGGTACAAGCGTCAGAGACTAGTAGAAGACCCGGTACATACGTCAGAGACTAGTAGGTAACACGGTACACGTGTCAGAGACAGGAAGAGGACACGATATAGGCGTCGGAGACTAGTAGAGAACACCGTACAAGTGTGTCAGAGACTAATAGAGAACACGGTACAGGCGTCTGAGACTGGTAGAGAACACGGTACGTGTGTCAGAGACAGGTAGAGAAGACAGTACAGGTGTCAGAGACTG
>BLSH010228078.1:886451-909101 GCA_018402905.1 Glandirana rugosa | reverse complement strand
ATTTTAATTTATTTTCCCTATCCCCATTTATTTGTAGGGCACTTGCCCTCGTTTGAAGATGATTTTAGAACAGTTATATGGCTTCTACCATTAATTAATACTTTTCAGACACAGTTTGAAGATGATCCACATTCACCTCCATTTTTGCTTTTTTTATGTTTTTATTTTTTTAAAAATATTTACAGTTATTTCCCTGTCCCCATTTTTTTGTAGGGCACTTGCCCTACCCTTACCCCCATTTTACTTCCTTTTGCAGCCCTCTAGGGCTTTCCAGGACTTTGTTACAGCCATTTTTGTGCCTAAAAGTTCAGGTCCCCATTGATTTCAATGGGGTTCGTTGTCCGTGCGATCGTTCGGGTTCCGTCCGGACCCGGACCCGGACTTTGTCCCGAACTTCGGACGGACCAGCAGAACCCGAACTTCCAGAGGTTCGCTCAACTCTAATGGTCAGATAATGCTGACATGGCACAAGAGATGATCAATGGCTGTGTACATGGCACAAGGGTTTATCAGAGACTGTGTACATGGCACAAACAAGAGATGGTCAAAGACTGCTTACATGGTCCAAAGGATCATCAGAGACTGCGTACATGGCAAAGGAGATGGTCAGAGACTGCTTACATGTCACAAGGGATGATCAGAGACTACATATATGGCACAAGAGATGATTGGAGACTGTGCACATGGCACAAAAGATGATCTGAGACTGCATACGTGGCACAAGGGATGATCAAAGACTGCGTACATGGCACAAGAGATGATCAGATACTGCAGACATGGCACAAGAGATGGTCACTGATTGCATAAGTATGTGCATTGGCAGTTCCAAGACCCAAATTTTTTATGGGTGAACGGTGTCCGTAACAGATATTTACAGACAGCTTGTAAAGTGGCTGAAATTTACAAACTGCCTGTAAATTTAGGGACAGATGCTAATCCTGCTTTTTACGCCTCTGCTCATGAAGCGCTCATCAAACTTAGGTACCTGAATCTGTTAGCTGCACCAACATTTGTTATGCAAATGCATGATGGAATTCTCCTGAATGAGTGTAGGGCATATTGTCACACTACTCTGCTAGCAATTTGGATTTAAGTGTGCAAATCTAGAGTGAAACAGCAAGTATGGAATACATTCCACCAACAGTAGAAATGCAGAGACTTTGTAGCACCATCAACAATAAGAACCTAGCTGGATTACTCTTGCAGCTAGGTATAGCAGTCAACAAACTTTTAAGTAAAACAGGAATGCATAGCTTCAGTGAGATGATCTGTGGATGGCTGGGGGCAGCCCTTGGCAGCCCTGCTGCCCTAGGTCATGGCCTATGTTGACTTGGAAATCCAGCCCTGATTAAATCAATAATCCATTCAGTACTACTGTAACATTACAATCAAAATTCTTACTAGTATGTAAATTAAGTAATTATCAATGACACTGTGGTAATTAAACCATGGGAATCTTCAAACCAGTTAATCATTTTGTATTGAAAGTCATTTTATACATTAGGGGATGTGAAAACTGTGTAGAAAACCTTAGTGGCTGTTGGCGACAGGCTTCTATTTTTTTAGGTTTCCTATTGAACCAACTTCATGGTGCGGAAGGATATTTGGCCTAATTCAGCATGCCCTGCACTTTTATTCTTTTATTTGGCAAGACAGCAAACACACAGTTTCAGAGTAGGAGGGCTTTGTGTAGCAAGTCTGTGGCATAAACAAACAAAACATGTGCTTATTCAACCAATTACCTAAACCCAGGTCAGTTCTTGACTAACAAGGTGAGAGCCCTGAGCATCAGTCGGCTCAGGGGCGTGACGATAGAGGTTGCAGGGGTTGCGATTGCAACCAGGCCCCATGCTTCAGGGGGCCCGTGTGTCTCCCTTGTACATCTGGATAGGAAGGATGGCAGGGGGTGGCATTTAGAGGAACCAATCTCCTCCATTTTCCTCCTAATGGAGAAGATTGGTTCTTCTATATGCTGCCCCCGTCGCCCCTCCTATCCAGTTTACTTGTCTTCTGCTGTTCCCAGGGTCCTTGTGTGCTTCTCTGGTCCCCCCACAAAGCTGCTGTCTTCCCCCTCCTCTCTCATGCCAGCTGCTGTAGAATTGTGTCATGATGGAGAGATGGGAATGGGTCGGTAAATTTGTCATTTACCGACTACTTCCTTTTCTGAATGGACAGTGATTGGTACAAATTGGTTCATTCGTAACTGAAGCATAGTAAACTGTTTTTTACTATACTTCCATTTCTGAATGAATGGCAGGCTCGGTACTCAACTATTCCTGTCCATTCATTCTGTGCAGCTGAGGCTACACAGATGGAATGCTGAGTAGAGTTGAGCGAACCCGGACTGTAAAGTTTGGGTCCGTACCAGACTTTAGGGTGTCCGTGCCCCGAGTCCGGCATCGGGTTCGGTATTCGGGTATTTTTGGGTGCCTGTTGAATAGCTGCAGGGCAGCCAATCAACAAGCATTTCACTTGTTTTCCCTTAGAAGCCATCACAGCCATGCCTACTAATGGCATGGCTGTGATTGGCCAGTGCATCATGTGACCCAGCCTCTATATGAGCTGGAGTCACATAGTACCGCGTGTCACATCATCATTTAGTGGAGTAGGGAGAGGTTCATGGCGCTGCTGTGAGGGAGAGATCAGCGTTCTAAAATCACCTGATACTGGAGTAGGGACAGGTTCCTGGTGCTGTTAGAGAAAGATTAGCATTCCAATAATAACTCATACTGCATTAGGTACAGGTTCCTGGTGCTGTGAGGGAAAGATTAGCATTCTAATATCATCCCATACTGCATTAGGTAAAGGTTCCTGGTGCTGTGAGGGAAAGATTAGCATTCTAATATCATCTCATACTGCATTAGGGACAGGTTCCTGGTGCTGTGAGGGACAGATTAGCATTCTAATATCATCTCATACTGCATTAGGGACAGATCCTGGTGCTGTGAGGGAAAGATTAGTGTTCTAATATCAACTCATACTGCATTAGGGATAGGTTCCTGTCGGTGCTGTGAGGGACAGATTATCATTCTAAAACCACCTAATACTACAGTAGGGACAGGTTCCTGTCGGTGCTGTGAGGGAAAGATTATCATTCTAAAATCATCTCATACTGGAGTAGGGGCAGGTTCCTGGCGGTGCTGTGAGGGACAGATTATCATTCTAAAATCATCTCATACTGCAGTAGGGACAGGTTCTTGTCGGTGCTGTGAGGGACAGATTATTGTTCTAAAATCATCTCATACTGCAGTAGGGATAGGTTCCTATTGGTGCTGTGAGGGACAGATTAGCGTTATAAAAAAATCTCATACTGGTGTAGGGAGAGGTTCCTGTTGGTGCTGTGGGGGACAGATTATTGTTCTAAAATCATCTCATACTGGTGTAGGGAGAGGTTCCTGTCGGTGTTGTGAGGGACATATTATTGTTCTAAAATCATGTTATACTGCAGTAGGGACATGTTCCTGTCGGTGCTGTGAGGGACAGATTATCGTTCTAAAATCATCTCATACTGGAGTAGGGAAATGTTCCTGTCAGTGCTGTGAGGGACAGATGATCGTTCTAAAATCATCTCATACGGCAGTAGGGACAGGTTTCTGTCGGTGCTGTTAAGGACAGATTATCATTTTAAAATCACCTCATACTGCAGTAGTGACATGTTCCTGTTGGTGCTGTGACAGACAGATTATTGTTCTAAAACAATCTCATACTGGTGTAAGGAGAGGTTCCTTTCAGTGCTGTGAGGGACAGATTATCGTTCTAAAATCATCTCATACTGCGGTAGGGACAGGTTCCTATCGGTGCTGTGAGGGACAGATTGTTGTTCTAAAATCATCTCATACTTGAGTAGGGAGATGTTCCTGTCGGTGCTGTGAGGGACAGATTATCGTTCTAAAATCATCTCATACTGCAATAGGGACAGGTTGGTTCCTGTCGGTGCTGTAAGGGACAGATTATTGTTCTAAAATCATCTCATACTGCAGTAGGGACAGGTTCCTGTCGGTGCTGTGAGGGACAGATTATCATTCTAAAATCATCTCATACTGCAATAGGGACAGGTTCCTATCGGTGCTGTGAGGGACAGATTATCGTTCTAAAATCATCTCATACTGCAGTAGGGAAAGGTTCCTGCCGGTGCTGTGAGCGACAGATTATCGTTCTAAAATCATCTCATACTGCTGTAGGGAGAGGTTACTGTCGGTGCTGTGAGGGACAGATTAGCGTTCTAAAATCATCTCATACTGCAGTAGGGACAGGTTACTGTTGGTGCTGTGAGGGACAGATTATTGTTCTAAAATCATCTCATACTGGTGTAGGGAGAGGTTCCTGTCGGTGTTGTGAGGGACATATTATTGTTCTAAAATCATGTTATACTGCAGTAGGGACATGTTCCTGTCGGTGCTGTTAAGGACAGATTATCGTTCTAAAATCACCTCATACTGCAGTAGTGACATGTTCCTGTTGGTGCTGTGACAGACAGATTATCGTTCTAAAATCATCTCATACTGGTGTACTGAGAGGTTCCTGTCGGTGCTGTAAGGGACAGATTATTGTTCTAAAATCAGCTCATATTGCAGTAGAGACAGGTTCCTGTCGGTGCTGTGAGGAACAGATTAGCGTTCTAAAATCATCTCATACTGCAGTAGGTACAGGTTCCTGTCGGTGCTGTGAGGGACAGATTATCGTTCTAAAATCATATCATAATGCAGTAGGGTAGGTTCCTGTTGGTGCTTTGAATGACAGATTATCGTTCTAAAATCATCTCATACTGCAGTAGGGAAAGGTTCCTGCCGGTGCTGTGAGCGACAGATTAGCATTCTAAAATCATCACATACTGCTGAAGGGAGAGGTTACTGTCGGTGCTGTGAGGGACAGATTAGCGTTCTAAAATCATCTCATACTGCAGTAGGGACAGGTTACTGTTGGTGCTGTGAGGGACAGATTATTGTTCTAAAATCATCTCATACCGGTGTAGGGAGAGGTTCCTGTCGGTGCTGTGAGGGACAGATTATTGTTCTAAAATCAACTCATACTGCAGTAGGGACAGGTTCCTGTTGGTGCTGTGGGGGACAGATTATCGTTCTAAAATCATCTCATACTGTAGGAGGGACAGGTTCCTGGCGGTGCTGCGAGGGACAGATTATCATTCTAAAATCATCTCATAGTGGAGTAGGGAGAGGTTCCTATCGGTGCTGTGAGGGACAGATTATTGTTCTAAAATCATCTCATAATGCAGTAGGGAAAGTTTCCTGTTGGTGCTGTGAGGGACAGATTATCGTTCTAAAATCATCTCATACTGCAGTAGGGAAAGGTTCCTGCCGGTGCTGTGAGGTACAGATTAGCGTTCTAAAATCATCTCATACTGGTGTAGGGAGAGGTTCCTGTTGGTGCTGTGAGGGACAGATTATCGTTCTAAAATCATCTCATACTGCAGTGGGGACAGGTTCCTGCCGGTGCTGTGAGGGACAGATTAGCGTTCAAAAATCATCTCATACTGCAGTAGGGAAAGGTTCCTGTCGGTGCTGTGAGGGGCAGATTATCGTTCTAAAATCATCTCATAATGCAGTAGGGACAGGTTTCTGTTGGTGCTTTGAGGGACAGATTATCGTTCTAAAATCATCTCATACTGCAGTAGGAAGATGTTCCTGTCGGTGTTGTGAGGGACAGATTATCGTTCTAAAATCATCTCATACAGCAATAGGGACTGGTTCCCGTCTGGGCTGTGAGGGACAGATTAGAGTTCTAAAATCATCTCATACTGGTGTAGGGAGAGATTCCTGTCGGTGCTGTAAGGGACAGATTATTGTTCTAAAATCATCTCATACTGCAGTAGGGACAGGTTCCTGTCGGTGCTGTGAGGGACAGATTATCGTTCTAAAATCATCTCATACTGCAGTAGGGACAGGTTCCTATCAGTGCTGTGAGGGACAGATTATCGTTCTAAAATCATCTCATAATGCAGTAGGGAAAGGTTCCTGCGGGTGCTGTAAGCGACAGATTATCGTTCTAAAATCATCTCATACTGCTGTAGGGAGAGGTTACTGTTGGTGCTGTGAGGGACAGATTAGCATTCTAAAATCATCTCATACTGCAGTAGGGACAGTTTAATGTTGGTGCTGTGAGGGACAGATTATTGTTCTAAAATCATCTCATACTGGTGTAGGGAGAGGTTCCTGTCGGTGTTGTGAGGGACATATTATTGTTCTAAAATCATCTTATACTGCAGTAGGGACATGTTCCTGTCGGTGCTGTGAGGGACAGATTATCGTTCTAAAATCATCTCATAGTGGAGTAGGGAGATGTTCCTGTCGGTGCTGTGAGGGACAGATTATCGTTCTAATATCATCTCATGCGGCAGTAGGGACAGGTTTCTGTCGGTGCTGTTAAGGACAGATTATCATTCTAAAATCACCTCATACTGCAGTAGTGACATGTTCCTGTTGGTGCTGTGACAGACAGATTATTGTTCTAAAATAATCTCATACTGGTGTAAGGAGAGTTTCCTTTCAGTGCTGTGAGGGACAGATTATCGTTCTAAAATCATCTCATACTGAAGTAGGGACAGGTTCCTGTCGGTGCTGTGAGGGACAGATTGTTGTTCTAAAATCATCTCATACTGGAGTAGGGAGATGTTCCTGTCGGGGCTGTGAGGGACAGATTATCGTTCTAAAATCATCTCATACTGCAATAGGGACAGGTTCCTGTCTGGGCTGTGAGGGACAGATTAGCATTCTAAAATCATCTCATACTGGTGTAGGGAGAGGTTCCTGTCGGTGCTGTAAGGAACAGATTATTGTTCTAAAATCATCTCATACTGCAGTAGGGACAGGTTCCTGTCGGTGCTGTGAGGGACAGATTATCGTTCTGAAATCATCTCATACTGGAGGAGGGAGATTTTCCTGTCAGTGCTGTGAGGGACAGATTATTGTTCTAAAATCATCTCATACTGCAGTAGGGACAGGTTCCTGTTGGTTCTTTGAGGGATTAGGTTCCTGCTGCTGGTGTGAGCGGTGCATTTCTTGCACAAAAATAAAAAAGAGCGTCCACGTTGCTGTTATAAAAAAAAAAAAGAATAATAATTTATTATTCTTTTTTTTTTTTGTATTAATAAATAGTGCTACATAGTACATTTGCACCTTTCTGTGCATTTCTTGCGCAAAAATTAAAGTGCGTCTACATTGCTGGTTTAAAAAAAATATTCTAAATGCTACATTTGCGGCCAGCGGTGCTTTTCTTGCACAAAAATAAAAAGTGCATCTACATTGCTGGTTTTAAAAAAAAGAATAATCATTTATTATTTTTTTTTATTATTAACCCCTTCCTTACCAGCGTATAGTTATAATACGCCGGCAATGTGCACTACCCATCCTGGGTGGACGTCATTTGATGTCCTCACATTTTCTCCACTCTGCTGGCCCCCCAGGGGCACGCATCTCAGCGATCGGGGATTGGCCGTGTCCCTCAGGATTCCGGCCTTCCATGATCGGGGTAAAGAGCCAATAAAATTGTCTCTTTACCACATGACCGGCTGTGTCCTATCACAGCTATTCACTTCAGACCAAAACAAAGAACGGCGTGCACGCCGCTAGTGTTCGCCCCCTGGGGAGCGCAGCGTGGCGATCGGGGTTTGGGCTTGTCCCTTGGACAAAGCCCAACCCCTACCAGGGTAAAGAGCCAATCATATTGGCTCTTTACCACGTGACCGGCTGTGTCCAACCACAGTCGGTCACAGAATGACGAGAATCCGCTGTAACGAGCTGTTACCGAGTTCTCCTCCTCTCACACCGATCTTAAGTGTAGATGAGATATCGGTAACAGCTCATTACTGCTTACTGTGTGCACCAATCACACTGATTGACCCCCCATAAAGAGTACCTGTCACCGCCCCATCAAAGTACCTGTCACCTGCCCATCAGAGTACCTGTCAACTGTCCAAAAAAGTACCCGAGTACCTGTCACCTGCCCATCAAAGTAACCGAGTACCTGTAACCAGCCCATCAGAGTACCTGAGAACCTGTCACCTGCCCATCTGAGTACCCAAGTACCTGTCACTGACCCAACAGAGTACCTTTCACCAGCCCATCAGAGTACCAGAGTACCTTTCACCTGCCCATCAAAGTACCCGAGTACCTGTCACCTGCCCATCAAAGTACCCGAGTACCTGTCACCAGCCCATCAAAGTACCTGAGTACCTGTCACAAGCCCATCAAAGTACCAGAGTACCTGTCACCACACCATCAGAGTACCAGAGTACCTCTCACCAGCCCATTACAGTACCTGAGTACCTGTCACCTGCCCATCAAAGTACCCGAGTACCTGTCACCAGCCCATCAAAGTACCAGAGTACCTGTCACCACACCATCAGAGTACCAGAGTACCTCTCACCAGCCCATCACAGTACCTGAGTACCTGTCATCTGCCCATCAAAGTACCCGAGTACCTGTCATCTGCCCATCAAAGTACCTGAGTACCTGTCGCCAGCCCATGAGAGTACCTGAGTACTTGTCACCAGCCCATCAGAGTACTCAAGTACCCGTCACCAGCCCATCAGAGTACCAGAGTACCTGTCACCAGCCCATCAAAGTACCCGAGTACCTGTCAACAGCCTATCAGAGTACCAGAGTACCTGTCACCAGCCCATCAGAGTACCTGAGTACTTGTCACCAACCCATCAGAGTACCTGAGCACCTGTCATCAACCCAACTGAGTACCCGAGTACCTGTAACCAGCCCATCACGGTACCCGAGTACCTGTCATTCACCCATCTGAGTACCCGAGTTCCTGTCACCAGCCCATGAGAATACCTGAGTACTGGTCACCAGCCCATCAGAGTACCTGTCACCAATCCATCAGAGTACCCAAGCACCTGTCACCAACCCATCAGAGTACCCGAGCACCTGTCACCATCTCATCAGAGTACCCGAGTACCTGTTACTAACCCATCAGAGTACCCGAATACCAACCCTTCTGAGTACATGAGTACCTGTCACGAGCCCATCAGAGTACCCGAGTACCTGTCACCAGCCCATCAGAGTACCCGAGTACCTGTCACCAGCCCATCAGAGTACCCGAGTACCTGTCACCAGTCCATCAGAGTACCTGAGTACCTGTCACCAGTCCATCTGAGTACCTTAGTACCTCTCACTAGACCATATGAGTACCCCAGTACCTGTCACTAGCCCTTCTGAGTACCTGAGTACCTGTCACCAGCGCATCTGAGTACCTGTCAGCCCATCTGAGTACTGTAACGTTTGTTTATTTAAGACATAACATTCTAAAACAGGGTACTCACAATATTTGATACAATCTCTCGCATTTGGTCAGTAAAAAACAAACTCTGCCAGCAGAATAACAGAACGCCCATCCTCGCGGGATACAACATGTGGCGTTGTGACGTCAGTCGTTAACTCCGCCCTACATGTTTCGTGATAGGTCACGTCAGGTCACGCTATGCAGTCCCTTTTTTATGGTATATGGCGTGAGAGCTTGCTGAGGTCCGCAGTCCAGATTATCTTACCCTGCTGTGGATGCGGTGGGATTCCGGTGACCTAGGAGGATTGAGCTGCTACCATCTGGTCCCTGCAGAGGGCTATATCTGCCTGTGAGGTCTGACCCTTGCTAGCAATAGCGGGTCTCTATTTCTGGTAAGGGTTTATATTTATCCCTTCCCTGTCACTGGAGGTGCCTGTACGATCTATGGTGGTGGAAGTAGGAGTGATCTTCTCTTTGGATCTCATTGGGACTTTGGATATGTCAATCTTTTGCCTATACTCTCAATCACGGTTGACCTCTTCACATGATTTGGGACTATATCATATATTTTTGTTATATTTTATTTCTGTTCACCAATTTTTTTCACTGTTTTTTTTATAATATTGTGCACTGCTTTTTGGTTTCTTTTGCACTATAATTATGTTTATGTCATGTAAACATTCTTATGATATGTTTATTCATATGGGTATATGCACTGTGTTATTTAATCATTAAGGTCTAGCGCAACAAAAAATTTCTTCTAAAACTTGTTTACTTGGTGGAATATCGCACTATGTTTTTGTTGCAGCTGTCACATTTGTCAATTCCAGAAGCGCGGTATTGTTTTGAATGTTTGTAATATCTTATAAATTGACCACTTTGTGTAAAAATAAAAGAGTTTTTATCTTTTTTCCACGTTTTTCAAAGACTTAACCATACAAAAGACTCATAATGCCTCATAGAATATACATTGGGGTGTTTGCTTTCCAAAATGGGGTTATTTTGTGGGCAATTCCATTGTCCTGGTGCTCTAGGGCCTTCAAAAGTGTAATAGGTGTTTGAGAAATGAGATGTGTAATTTATGCTAATAGAACGCCTAAAGGTGCTACTTCAATGTTGGGCCTCTGTATGTGGCCAGGCTGTGTAAAAGTCTCACACATGTGGTGTCGTCATACTCAGGAGGAGTAGCAGAATGTATTTTGGGGTGTCATTGCAAGTATGCATATGCTGTGTGTGAGAAATAACTTGTTTAACAATTTTGTGTAAAAAAAAAAAAAAATTCTTCATTTTGCAAAGAATTGTGGGGAAAAAAATACAACTTAAAAAAACTCACCATGCCCCTAACTAAATACCTTGTAATGTCTACTTTCCAAAAAGGGGTCATTTGGGGGGTATTTGTACTTTCCTGGTTTGTTAGGGTCTCAAGAAATGAGATAGGTGGTCAGTACATCAGGTGTGATCAATTTTCAATGATTTGCACCATATCTTGTGGGCGCTACCACTTTCATAGAGAATAAATAATATCCACTAATTTGGGTTCTTTTTAACAAAGATATGTAGCAGTATAAATTATGGCCCAAATTTATGAAGAAAAATGACTTTTTTGCAAAATTTTTCAATACAAACTAAAAAAAAGTGTTTATTTTTTTCAAAATTTTCGCTACTTTTTCGCTTATATTGAAAAAAAATAAAAACCAAGCAGTGATTAAATAGCACCAAAAGGAAGCTCTATTTGTGAGAAAAAAATGATAAAAATTGTGTTTGGGTACAGTGTAGCATGACTGAGTAATTATCATTTAAAGTGTGAGAGCACAGAAGGCTGAAAATTGGTCTGGCAAGGAAGGTGGTGTAAGTGTCCTGTATGGAAGTGGTTAATAAATAGTGCTACATAGTATGACGTGGTCGATTTGTGCCAGCTACACGCACAAGTGGAACACTTTCCTCAGGTGAGAGTAGCCGACAGAACCTTCAATGTTATATGGTAGGCCCGAATGCAGATCAACGAATGGTGAAGCCAGAACAAGTGCAGGCAATAGTAGATTGGGTGGCTGACAATGCCTCCAGTTCCTTCACATTGTCTCCAACCCGGTCCCTTGACGAAAGCTCAGAGTTGGCACCTGAACCCCATGGCCATCTGTCTTTCACCTCAGCCCCTTGTAAATCAGCCAAGCAGTCTGAGCCCCAAGTCATGCAGCAGTCTCTTCTGCTTTTTGATGACTCTGCTGGTGTGCTTTCCGTGGGCCATCCGCCCTGCCCCAGAAGTGGAAGACATTGAGTGCACCAATGCCCAACCATTTCTGTTTCAGGATGAGGACATGGAAACACCACCGCAGCACGTCTCTGATGATGGTGAAACACAGGTGCCAACTGCTGCGGCTTTCCACAGTGTGCAGACTGACAAGGAGGGCAGTGGTGAAGGGTGGGTGGAAGATGATGTGGAGGATGATGAGGTACTAGACCCCACATGGAATGAAGGTCATGCGAGTGACGTGTGCAGTTTGGAGGAAGAGGTGGTGGTCGCACAGAGGCAGCAGCACAGCAAAAGAGGAAGCAGGTTGCAAAAGCGGAGCGACTGTCCCCCAGACAGTGTGCCTGCTACTACCCACAGCACCCAGGGACCTAGCACACCAAAGGCAGCTCAAAGGATTCCCCTGGTGTGGCAGTTCTTCAGGCAAATTGCTGACGACAAGACAAGACAAGACAAGACAAGTGCAATCAGAGCCTGAAGTGAGGCATAAATGTTCTTAATCTGAGCACAACCTGCATGACCAGGCATCTACATGCAAAGCACAAGCTGCAGTGGAATAAGCACCTCAAAATCTAGGAAAGGTCTCAGCCTCCTCCTGCTTCCTCTTCTGCTGCTGCCTCAGCCTCTTCCTCCACCTTTACAGTGCCATTGTCACATGCCACCCAGCAAACAGATGATGTGACAGCATCGCCACCATGTCCGCCAATGTCCCAAAGCATTTCCACGCGGTCCCATGGAAGCTTACAGCTCTCCATCTCCCAAACACTGGAGAGAAAGAGGAAGTACCCCCTACGATCCCTGGCCCTGAATGCCAGCACTTCAAAATTCCTGGCCTTTGAAATGCTGTCATTCCGTCTGGTGGACACGGACAGTTTTAAAAAGCTGATGGCGGTGTCTGTCCCACAGTACGCCACTACTTTTCCAGGCAAGCCATCCCTTCCCTGCACAAACAAGTCAGGGACAAGATCAAGTGTGCACTGTGCAACGCCATCTGTGGCAACATCCACATAACCACTGATACGTGGACCAGTAAGCACAGGCAGGGACGCTATATCTTGCTAACTGCACACTGGGCAAATGTAGTGGCAGGTGGGCCTGAGGTGGCTAGCCATTTGGTGGATGTCCTTCCGCCACAGAGGATTGCAGGACATTTCTCTTTGACTTCTGTTGCCTCCTCCTCCTACTCCGCTTCCTCCTCCTCTACCACCTCCTCATCCGGTCAGCGTAACACCTTCACCACCAACTTCAGCACATCCAGGGGGAAACGACCGCAGGCTGTTTTAAAACTGATATGTTTGGGGGATAAACCCCACACTGCGCTGCAGCTGTGGACGGGCATTGAACAACAGACCAATGAGTGGTTGTTGCCACTGAGCCACTGGTGGTGTGCAATAATGGGTGAAATCTGGTAGCAGCTCTGGGCCTAGCTGATTTGACGCACATCCCTTGCCTGGCGCATGTGCTGAATTTGGTGGTGCAGAAACTTCTCAAAAGCTACCCGGATATGTCAGAGCTGCTGTAGCAATCCTCACCCTGCTGCTGCTTGCCTGTCTTAGCTGCAGCGGAACTTCGGCCTTCCCGCTCACCGCCTGCTATGCGATGTGCCCACAAGGTGGAACTCCACCTTGCACATGCTGGAGAGACTGTGCGAGCAGCAGCAGGCAATAGTGGAGTTTCACCTGCAGCACGCACGGGCCAGTCGCTCTGCGGAACAGCACCACTTCACCACCAACGAGTGGGCCTCCATGGGAGACCTGTGTACCATATTGTAGTGTTTAGAGTACTCCACCACCATGGCCAGTGCCGATGATGCTGTTCTCAGCGTTACTATCCCACTTCTATGTCTCCTTGAAAAAACAATTCGGGCGATGATGGAAGAGGATGTGTCACAGGAGGAAGAGGGGTCATTTCCACGGTTATCAGGCCAGCCATTCACAAGTGGCTTCTTCACCAGCATAGGCCAGGTAAAAAAATCAAGCCAGGGCAATGTTCTGGAGGATGAGGAGGACGAGGATGATGATGATGATGAGGAGGAGGAGGAACCATGTTCACAGCAGGGTGGCACCCAACGCAGCTCGTGGGCATCACTGGAGCGTGGCTGGGGGGATTCGGAGGACACATATGATACACCTCCCACAGAGGACAGCTTATCTTTGCCTCTGGGCAGCCTGGCACACATGAGCGACTACATGCTGCAGTACCTGCTCAATGACAGCCGAGTTGCCCATATTTTAACTTGTGCTGATTACTGGGTGGCCACCCTGCTGGATCCCCATTACAAGGACAACGTGCCGTCCTTAATTCCCTCATTAGAGCGTGATCGGAAGATGCGCGACTACAAGCGCACGCTGGTAGATACGCTGTTGAGGTGATTCCCAAATGACACCGGGGGCTCAGTGAAAGCACAAGGCGAAGGCAGAGGAGGAGGAGGAGGAGGAAGAGGTCACCAACGTAGCTGTGGCACTGCCAGCACCTCAGAAGGCAGTGTTAGCATGGCCGAAATGTGGAAAAGCTTTGTCAGCAGCACGCCGCAACAAACAGCACCACCAGCTGATAGGCAACGTCTTAGCAGGAGGCAGCATTTCAGCAACATGGTGGAACAGCATGTGTGCACACGCCTACATGTACTGACTGATAGGTCTGCCCCATTCAACTTCTGGGTCTCCAAATTGGGCACATGGCCTGAGCTTGCCCTTTATGCCTTGGAGGTGCTGGCCTGCCCTGCAGCCAGTGTATTGTCTGAACGTGTGTTTAGCACGACAGGGGGCGTTATCACAGACAAGCACAGCCGCCTGTCCACAGCCAACCTGGACAAGCTAACATTTATTAAAATGAACCAGGCATGGATCCCACAAGACTTGTCTGTACCTTGTGCAGAATAGACATTTAGACCGGCCTCACACAGCCATTGGTATACTTTTTTTTTTAATATGTCTAAATATTTTGGGGGCTACCCCAATTAGAAAAAAAACCAAACAAACAAAAAACAGTGTTGGCTACCTCCTCCACCGCCACTTCCACCTACTCCACCATGGTCATCGCCTCCTCAACCTCTAGGCTCCTACTCCACGTATACCTCCTCCTCCAATTTTTTTATGTGATTTTAAGTTCTTTCCCTATCCACATTTGTTTGCAGGGCACTTGTCCTACTCTTACCCCCATTTTGCTTCCTTTTACAGCCCTTTCCAGGACTTTTTTAGAGCCATTTTTGTGCTCAAAAGTTCGGGTCACCATTGACTTCAATGGGGTTCGGGGTCTGGGGTCAAGTTCGGGTCAAGTTCGGTGCCGAACTCAAACCTTTTTGTGAAGTTCGGCCAAACCCAACGAACCCAAACATCCAAGTGTTCACACAACTCTAATGCTGAGGTTTGGTTAGAGCCCTGATATCTCATCAAAGCCCCCCAACAGAGTGCCTAAAAAAATTGTAAAAAATAATAAAAATAAAATTGTAAAAGAAATAAAATGAAATGGTAAAAAAAAAAATTAAAATAAAAATCAAAAACTACCGACACCAGTGAGGAAACTATCAGGATTGCAAAGGTTGCAGTTTTGACCGGGCCCTGGCATTTCACCTTCATGGAGAGGTCTGAAGATGGCAGGAAGGCGGCCCGCTGCAGAACTTGTGAAAGGGTGCCTAAAGGGACCCCTGATGGGAGTAAACGGTCCAAGGATCAGCGAGAAGAGGGAAGGGCCCTAGCCAGGTGTCAGGGAGCCCTTCATAATTTCTTGCACCGGGGCCCTGAAGGTTCTAGTTATGCCTCTGAATCGGTTCACATATGTGCCTGTGCATGGCTGAGACTAATAATAAGGTCTGGCTACCAAGTAAGATGAGGACCAAGAAATAAAGTCTTATTCACACCCAAAGATTTACAAAAACTTCAGGGTCCAGAATGGATTTTATTAGGTTTTAAGAAAAGCAACACATTTGTTTTCTCCATATAAGTCATCAACTCTGGAGCCATGTGTGAGGTAATACATAAACACTAGGGATGGGCCAAACGACCCCCTGTTCAGTTTGCACCAGAACTTTAGAACACCATGAAAGTTCAGAACTGAATAATGAACCTCATTGAAGTCTATGGGACCTGAACGTGAAAAATTTAAAAGTGCCCATTTTGAAGGCTTATATGCAAGTAACTGGGTATGCAAGGGTTATGGGGGTCCAAGCACTGCCCTGGGGATATGTATCAATGAAAAAAAGTTTGTACAAACAGTCATTTTTAAATGAGCAGTGATTTATTGATGCTTAAAGGGAAAGTATAAAAATGAAAAATTCCTTTAAATATAGTGCCTGGGGTGTCCCCTTAGCCTACCTGTAAAGTGGCACATCTATACTGTGTATAGAAGCTGCTGCAGCAACAATTGCATTTATAAAGCCAAAAAAATTACATTTTCCCTGCAAGCTTTCTTTATTTTGTAAGCAATGGCTTGGGAGCCAGTCTGTATGATGAAGCCACAATTTAGTGCGTGGGGAACAAGATTAGATATTGTTTGGATAAATGAGACGGTGTCTCTTCCACAGCCTTTGCATAGAAGTAAGGGGTGCGGAAAAATTGGTCTTTGGGTGTCAGTGACGCCTTCACAATGCAACCCTATTGAGGTACTCTTGATGAAAGCAAGAATTGGCCTTGCTGTAAAAAATTGAAATGATATGCACCTGTCAAACAGGTGCGGAAAAATTGGTCTTTGGGTGTCAATTGTGCCCATGAAACCTACACTAAAAACATTCTTCCAGTTGAAATCAACACCCACAACACTAGGCAGCCTAGAAGCCCTGCAGAGATTCCACATCCCAAAAACACTTTATCGGTGACATCGGCATCAGGGGCTTGATAGCTGCTGGTAATCCAGGACCGATTCATTTTGATAAATATCAGATGGTCCACAGAGTCTGTGGACAGGCGCGATCTGTTATCACTAACAAAACCTTTAGCAGCACTGAATGCCCATTTGGAAAGCATGCTGGATGCAGGGAAGCCCAGCAGCTCAATTTCATACTGAGCAAGTTCTGGTCAGTGGTCTATTCATCTACCATGTGATGCAGACGCTGCCCATGGGATGTGGAAGCTGACAGCCCTGGGTGGCGAGAACTAAAAAATTTGGGAAAGATATCACTTAGGCAGCTTCTCCACTGCTCCTCTATTGACCAACAGAAGCCTCAAAACTACTTTTTCAACAAAACTATGACATACCAGAGTTGGGAAAAGCATTTGATAAACTGCTCTTTAACCACTTGCCGACCGCCGATCGGCATCTGACGGCGTCGGAGTGGCTCTGTAAGGCAAAACGCCGTCATACGACGGCGGCTGGCAGATCACGCACAGTGAGCTCGCTCACTGTGTCCGGGGAGGGCCAGGGAGCGGGTGCGGCGGATTCGATCTCCGCCGGCCACCCGCGATGCCCCCCCGGAGTGAAAGAACGGAGGTCCGTGTAAGTAAACACGGACCTCCGTTCTGTGAGAGGGGGAAGGACTGTGATCACAGCCTTCCTTTACATGGAAGCTGTGATCACTTCCCTTCCCCTGTTAGGGCAGCCCCCATACAGTAAGAACACGCCCAGGGAACACAGATAACCCTTAGAGCGCCCCCTGCAGGTTAACCCCTTCACTGCCAATGGCATTTACACAGTAATCAGTGCATTTTTATAGCACTGATCGCTGTATAAATGCCAATGGTCCCAAAAAAGTGTCAAAATGTTCAGACATGTCCGCCCCAATATCACAGTACCGCTAAAAATCGCAGATCGCCGCCATTACTAGTAAAAAATAAAAAAAAAAAAACCCCAGAAATGAATTCTCCCAAAACCGATGAAAAAAATATTTTTTTTATATTTTTTTTGGATTTGTATTTTAGCAAAAAGTAATAAATTTGGGTTTTTTTGCAAAATTGTCAGAAATGACGCAGCGGTGATCAAATACCACCAAAAGAAAGCTCTATTTGTGGGAAAAAAAGGACGCAAATTTCGTTTGGATACAACGTCGCACGACCGCGCAATTTTCAGTTAAAGCGACGCAGTGCCGAATCGCAAAAAGGGCTCTGGTCCTAAAGTGTGGTTAAGGTGTCCTGAAGAGATTTCATCTTCTGCACTTCTGCCAACCAATAGTGATCCTTCTCCTTTACGCCACATATTCTTGGGTCCTTTCGCAGGCTTTGAAGCATGAGGGAGCCCATGCATTGCAAATTTATGGAGGCGTGTGAAGTAGACCTCTCATGGTCACTCGGTATTACTTTATCTGAAACTGACTCCTCCCAGCCACGTACTACTCCCAAGGGTTCTGGGGATGGAAAACCATCTCTCACTGTTTGATGTATCTCTTCCTCTGCTTCAATCCCTGCAAAACTGTCAGAATCCTCCTCCGTATCTTGTGTGTTCTGTGGCATAGAAACAATGGTGTCTGCATCAAGTAGGCCTTGAGAGCAAAGGAAATCCTCCTCTTGCTGCTCTGCCTTGAGTGTCCTGTCCATAAAGCCACGTAGAGTCTGCTCCAGCAGGAACACAACATGGATTGTGTCACTGATAGAGTTGATCGAACCCGTGGATGTTCGGGTTTGGTGGGTTCGGCTGAACTTCGGGAAAAAGTCCGGGTTCGGTACTGAACTTGACCCTAACTTTACCCCAAACCCCATTGAATTCAATGGGGACCCGAACTTTTTGCACAAAAATGACTGTAAAAGAGTCCTGGAAAGTGCTAGAGGGCTGCAAAATGATTTAGAACAATAATCTGTCTCTTACAGCAACAGCAGGAACCTGACCCTATAGAATTAGATGATGATTTTAGAACAATAATCTGTCCCTCTAAGCAGTAGACTCTACCTAGTCCAGTCAGATTCTTCTGTGATGCAGCATGAGATCTGCAATCTGTCCCTAAAAGCAGTAGTAGTAGTAATCTCTACCTATCTATCTATCTGCAATCTGTCCCTAAAAGCAGTAGTAGTAGTAATCTCTACCTATCTATCTATCTGCAATCTGTCCCTCACAGCACCGGCAGCGTCCTCTCCCTACACTACCTAGAGAGCATGGGACATGCAGCACTGTGACTCCAGCCTCATATAGAGGCTGGGTCACATGATGCACTGGCCAATCACAGCCATGCCATTAGTAGGCATGGCTGTGATGGCTTCTAGGGAAAACCAGTGAAACGCTTGTTGATTGGCTGCCCTGCAGCTATTCAACATGCGTGATCAAATACCCGAACCCAGAACTCGAACCCAAACTTTTTTCAAATGTCCAGGTTCGGGTCTGGGTCACGGACATCCCAAAGTTTGGTACGAACCCCAACTTTACAGTTTGGGTTCGCTCAACACTAGTCACCATTCTTGTGGCCTCCTCAAATGGTGACAGTACAGTGCATGCATCCTTTATGAGCAGCCATTGAAGTGGGGAAAAAAGCCTAGCCGGTCTGAGCCTGTTGCTCTGCCATACTTAGGTACTCATTGACGGCCCTCTATTGCATGTGCAGCTGCTGCAGCATTGCCAAAGTCGAGTTCCACCTGGTGGGCATGTCACAAATCAGGCGGTTTACAGGCAGGTGGAATTCCTGCTGAACTTCAGTCAACCAAGCACTGGCTTGACCTGAAATGGCTACAGACTCTTCTGGCCTGCTTTAACAGATCTTCCAACCCTGGGTACCTATTTAGGAAATGCTGCACCACCAAACTGAGGACATGTGCCAGGCATGGCACATGTGTCAACTGTCCCTGTCTAAGAGCGGACAGGAGGTTTGTGCCATTATTGCACACCAACATTCCTGTCTCCGGCAGACATGGCATGAACCACCTCTGGGCCTGTCCCTGCAGAGCTGCAAGAATCTTTGCTCCAGTGTGGTTCCTGTCCCCTAGACACACCAGCTAAAGCACTGCATGGCACCTTTTAGCTCATTGAATACCCCTTTGAATGCTTAGGGGGTACTTAAGGTTCATAGGACAATTCAGCAGAGGAGGGCATGGAGGAGGAGGAGGAGGGGTAGTGCTGACAAATCTTGCATCATCACCAGCTGCATTGAGACATGGGGGCACAACAAGCTGCAGCACTGAGCCCTGTCCTGCATCTTTCTGAGTTGCAAGCAGAGTTACCTAGTGTGCTGTGAACTAAAAATATTGTCCCTGCCCATGCTTGCTGGACCACGTGTCAGCAGTAACGTGGACTTTGCGGCTGACAGCCTTGCCCAACAATGCCACAACATTGCCTTCCACGTGATGGTAGAGAGCTGGAATGGGCTTACGTAAAAAGAAATTGCGACTGGGAACCTGCCATTGGGGTACAGCACATTCTGCGAATTCACGGAAGGGGGCAGAATCCACCAGATGGAAAGGCAGGAGTTGTAGAGCCAGCAGCTTTGACAAGCTTGCATTTAGACGCTGGGAATATGGGTGGCAGTGATTATATGGTTTTAAACTTGCAGTAATGCTATGAAATATACGGCGTTAAACTTGCAGTAATGCACAGAATTATAAGGCGTTAAACTTGCAGTAATGCTATGATATATACGGTGTTAAACTTGCAGTAACGCACAGAAATATATGGTCTTATACTTTCAGTAACGCTATGAAATATATGGTGTTAAACTTGCAGTAATGCACAGAAATATATGGCATTAAACTTACAGTAACGCTATGAAATATATGAAGTTAAACTTGCAGTAACGCAGAGAACTATATGGTGTTAAACTTGCAGTAACGCAATGAATTATACGGTATTAAACTTGCAGTAATGCATAGAAATATATGGCGTTAAACTTGCAGTAATGCACAGAAATATATGACGTTAAACTTGCAGTAACAAAATGAAATATATGGCCTTAAACTTGCGGTAATGCACGAAAATATATGGCATTAAACTTGCAGTAATGCACAGAACTATATGGCATTACACTTGCAGTAATGCAATGAAATATATGTCGTTAAACTTGCAGTAAAGCACTGAACTATATGGCGTTAACCTTGCAGTAACGCAATGAAATATACTGTGTTAAATGATCACTGCACTCACACTGACTGAACTATCCCTAAATTCACACTAATGTAAAGATGAATGGCGGTCACTCACTACACTCATGCTGCCTGAACGGTCCCTAGACTCACACAAATGTAAAGATGAATGGTGATCACACTACAATCACTCTGACTAAACTGTCCTTAGATTAACATTAATCTAAAGATGAATGGTGGTCACACATTACACTGACTGGACTATACCTAGATTCACACACATGTAAACAACAATGGCTATCACTGCACTCACACTGACTAAACTGTCTCTAGACTCACACTAATATAAGATCAATGGTGGTCACACACTACACTTACGGGACTATCCATAGTTTCACACTAATGTAAAGATGAATGGTCTTCACTAGAGATGGGCCCGTGGTTCGAGTTAAATGTAAGTTCGACTCAACCATCGGGTGCTTGCCCGTTCATCAAATTTTGAACATTATGGGGTGTTCACAGCGACTTCGACACCGTAGAGCGCCCCATAACGTATTGCGCTCAGACAACACGCACATCTTCTCCCCGCTGGGAGGGCTCCCGACATCTACACGCTTTTTGCTTTGACAGTTTATTTATATGGCAGGACGGGCATCATGTGACATCAGAGGGAGTAGGTCAAGCGCTTACGTCACTGGGTGGCCCCGCCCTTCCATATAAATATACTGTCAAACCAAAGAGCGTGCAGACAGTGGGAGGCCTCCCATGGAGGAGGAGCTGTTGTGGTTTTTTTTTGGGGTCCATTGTGTGCCATGATGGATTACAATGGGGGAAACTTATTATTATTTTTTTTTTAATAAAGGACATGTCCCTAATTGTCTCCTGTGTTTTATTCTTTTTTTACACTTTTTAGTGAATTAGTAGGGGTACGATGTACCCGATACAAATTCACAAGAGGGTGCAGGATCTGGGGGCCCCCTTATTAACCACTTGACCACTGGGCACTTAAACCCCCTTCCTAACCAGACCAATTTTCAGCTTTCAGCGCTCTCACATTTTGAATGACAATTACTCAGTCATGCAAAATTGTACCCATATGAAATGTGCATCCTATTTTTCACACAAATAGAGCTTTCTTTTGGTGGTATTTAATCACCGTTGGGTTTTTTATTTTTTGCGCTATAATTAAAAAAAGACCGAAAATTTTGTAAAAAAAATAATTTTTCTTTGTTTCTGTTATAAAATTTTGCAAATTAGTAATTTTTCTTCATAAATTTTGGTCAAAATTTATACTGCTATATATCTTTGGTAAAAAAACAAAACACATTTGTGTATATTATTTCGTCTTTGTGAAAGTTATAGAGTCTACAAGTTATGGTGCCAATCACTGAATATTGATCACACCTGATGTACTGACCACCTATCTCATTTCTTGAGACCCTAACAAGCCAGGAAAGTACAAATGCCCCCCAAATTACCCACTTTTGGAAATTAGACATTCCAAGGTATTTAGTAAGAGGCATGGTCAATTTTTTTAAGTTGTAATTTTTTCCCACAATTCTTTGCAAAATGAAGTTTTTTTTTTTGTTTTTTTTCACAAAATTGTCATAGGTTAACAGGTTATTTCTCACACCCAGCATATGCATACCACAAATTACACCCCAAAACACATTCTACTACTCCTCCTGAGTATGGCGATACCACATGTGTGACACTTTTACACAGCCTGGCCACATACAGAAGCCCAATATGCGGGGAGCACCATCAGGCGTTCTAGGAGCATAAATTACACACATAATTTCGTGACTACTTCTTGCACTTTTGAAGGTCCTGGAGCACCAGGACAATGGAAATGCCCAAAAAATTACACCATAGCGGTATGAGTCCTCCTCATCATCTTACACAAAACCCCACATTAAACACCATACGTATACGACCCACACTCTTTATTGGACAATTGGATACTGTTAAAACACTTTTTTTTGTTTTTTTTTTTGAAGTAAAACGTTTCTTAACACCCTTTTTTAATGTTGAATTTTTTTAACTGGTACGGAGAATGATTTATGGAACCTTACAGATTAAAGGTTTTCACCCATTAAACCCCCCGTAAACATGAAAGGACCGAACAATCCCAGAGTTCTTTACTCTATCCACCAGTCATGTAGTCCACACTAGTTATAAGTCACTAACCGTGGTATTGAACATCTGAGATATTGAAAGTGTTTC
>BLSH010228078.1:864874-885067 GCA_018402905.1 Glandirana rugosa | reverse complement strand
GATGGGTGAGCATGGATGGATGGGTGAGCATGGATGGATGGCTGGGTGAGCAAGGATGGATGGATAGGTGAGCATGGATGGATGGCTAGGTGAGTACGGCTGCGTGGGTGAGCATGGATGGATGGATGGGTGAGCATGGATGGATGGATGGATGGGTGAGCATGGATGGATGGATGGGTGAGCATGGCTGTGTGAGGATGGATGGATTGATGGATGGATGGGCTAAGAATGGGGGGGTGTGGATGGATGGGGTGGATGGCTGGGTGGGTGATTGATGGATGGTGGGGGTTGCTAACTGTCATTTAGCAGTGCTGTGGGCATTACACATCGCCCACAGCACTGCACACGTCTTTCCTCCCCCTCTCTCCTCTCACAATGCACCGATCGGTGCGGAGAGGAGAGAGAAAAGCCGGCGGAAGTGCTGGCTTGTTGACATGTGCTCACAGCGGCCATTCACCTCGATCCGTGATCAGTCGGGTCCCCGGGAAGCGGGAAGCGCGATTCTGGGAGGACGTCCATGGACGTCCTCCCAGAATAATGCAACCGCCCTGTGGACGTCTTTTGGCTATAGGGTGGTTGGGAAGTGCTTAAAGGGGGCTTCCAGATTCCGATAAGCCCCCCGCCTGCAGACCCCCACAACTACAGCCCAGGGTTGCGAGGAAGAGGATCTTGTCCCCATCAACATGGGGACAAGGTGCTTTGGGGTGGGGGCACAGAGCCCCCCCCACCCCAAAGCACCCATACTCCCCATGTTGAGGGCATGTAGCCTGGTACAGTTCAGGAGGGGGGTCTGGTTTGGATTTTAAGGGGAACCCCACATCATTTTTTTTTACATTTTTGCACAGGGTTCCCCTTAACCACTTCAATACAGGACTTTATACCTATATTCATGTCCAGACCAATTTTCAGCTTTCAGTATTCTCACACTTTGAATCTCAATTACCCTCTCATGCTACACTTTACCCAAACAAAATTTGTATTGTTTTTTTCTCACAAATAGTGCTTTCTTTTGGTGGTATTTAATCGCCGCTGGGTTTTTCATTTTTTGCAATATAAGCAAAAAAAGAGCGAAAATTTTGAAAAAAAACCCACTTTTTTTTTACTTTCTATTTAACAATTTTTCAAAAAGGTAATTGTTCTTTATAAATTTGGGCCACAATTTATACTGCTACATATCTTTGGTAAAAAAATAACCCAAATTAGTGTATTATTTTGTCTCTGTGAAAGTTATAGACTCTACAAGCTAGGGTACAAATCATTAAAAATTGATCACACCTGATGTACTGATGGAATATCTCATTATGTGA
Source organism: Glandirana rugosa (assembly GCA_018402905.1). Lineage (NCBI taxonomy): Eukaryota > Metazoa > Chordata > Amphibia > Anura > Ranidae > Glandirana > Glandirana rugosa. The sequence continues at coordinate 883,760 of BLSH010228078.1, read as the reverse complement.
GACACTAACAAGCCAGTAAAGTACAAATCCCCCCCCCCCCCCCATTTTGGAAAGTAGACATCCCAAGGTATTTATTAAGAGGCATGGTGAATTTTTTGAAGTTGTCATTTTTTTCCCCCGCAATTCTTTGCAAAATTAAGAGTTTTTTTTTTACACAAAATTGTCATAACAACAAGTTATTTCTCACACATCGCATATGCATACTTGCAACGACACTCCAAAATACATTCTGCTACACCTCCTGAGTATGGCAATACCACAATAAATCTTTTGAATGGTTCATTTTTTTCCAGAAGATTTTGGAAAATGTGGGAAAAAAATGAAAACGCATTTTTTTACACAAAGTTGTCCATTTATAAGATATTTCCAACACATAGCATGTACATAGCAAAAATGACACCCCAAAATACATTCTGCTACTCCTCCTGAGTATGGCGATACCACATGTGTGAGACTTTTACACAGTCTGGCCACATAACGAGGCTTAATATTGAAGTAGCACCTTTAACCACTTGCCGACCGTCAATCGGCAATTGACGGCGGCAAAGTGGCTCTGTAACGCGGATCGCCGTCATCTGACGGCGGCCGCGTGATCGCGCCTAGTGAGCGCGCGCGCGCCGCCGGAGGCGCGCCCGCGCGCTCACTGTGTCCGGGGAGGGCCGGGTAGCGGGTGCGGCGGCTTCGATTGCCGCCGGCTACCCGCGATGGCCCCCCCGGAGCGAAGGAGCGGAGGTCCGTGTATGTAAACACGGACCTCCGCTCTGTGAAGGGGGAAGGGCTGTGATCACAGCCTTCCTGTACATGAAGGCTGTGACCACTTCCCTTCCCCTGTTAGGGCAGTCCCCCCACAGTTAGAACACGCCCAGGGAACATACTTAACCCTTAGAGCGCCCCCTGCAGGTTAACCCCTTCACTGCCAATGGCATTTACACAGTAATCAGTGCATTTTTATAGCACTGATCGCTGTATAAATGCCAATGGTCCCAAAAAAGTGTCAAAATGGTCCGACATGCCCATTGCAATATTGCAGTACTGCAAAAAATCGCAGATCTCCGATATTATTAGTAAAAAATAAAAAAAAATAAAAACCCCAAAAATGAATTCTCATCACCCGTAAGCGCGACCACTTTTGCGCAAACCAATCAATAAACGCCAATTGCGATTTTTTTTTATCGCAAATATGTGGAAGAATATAAATCGGCCAAAAACGGTGAAAAAAAATGTTTTTTTATATTTTTTTTTTTGGATTTGTATTTTAGCAAAAAGTAAGAAATTTGGGTTTTTTTGCAAAATTGTCACTCTTCTTTTGTTTATAGCGGCGATCAGAAATGACGCAGAGGTGATCAAATACCACCAAAAGAAAGCTCTATTTGTGGGAAAAAAAGGACGCAAATTTCGTTTGGGTACAACGTCGCACAACCGCGCAATTGTCAGTTAAAGCGACGCAGCGCCGAATCACAAAAAGGGCTCCGGTCCTAAAGCTGGAAATCCTTCCGGTCCTTAAGTGGTTAAGCGTTCTACGAGCATAAATTACACATCTCATTTCTCAACCTCCTATTACACTTTTGAAGGCCCTGGAGCACCAGGACAATGGAATTGCCCACAAAATGACCCCATTTTGGAAAGCTAACACCCCAATGCATAATCTATGATGCATAATGAGTCTTTTGAACATGTAATTTTTTTTCAGAAGTTTTTGGAAAATATGGAAAAAAAATGAAACCACATTTTTTTTACACAAAGTGGTCCATTTATATGATATTTCCAACACATAGCATGTACATAGCAAAAATGACACCCCAAAATACATTCTGCTACTCCTCCTGAGTATGGTGATACCACATGTGTGAGACCATGAAAATGCCCACAAAATGACCCCATTTTGGAAAGCAAACACCCCAAATTATAATGTTTGGGGCATAATGAGTCTTTTGAATGGTTCATTTTTTCCCAAATGTTTTTGGAAAATGTGGAAAAAAAATGAAAATACATTTCTTTTTTTACACAAAGTTGTCTATTCATAAGTAGAGATGAGCAAACTTCTAGAAGTCCGGGTTCTGCTGGTTCGGCCGAACTTCGGGACAAAGTCCGGGTTCGGGTCCGGACAGAACCCGAACTTTGTCCCGGACCCCGAACCCATTGAAATCAATGGGGACACGGACTTTTAGGCACAAAAAAGGCTGGAAAATAGTCCTGGAAGGTCCTAGAGGTCTGCAAAAGGAAGGAAATGTGGGTAAGGGTGGGACAAGTGCCCTACAAAGAAACGGGGACAGGGAAATAACTTTAAATATTTTTAAAAAAATAAAAACATGAAAAATGCAAAAATGGAGATCATCTTCAAAATGGGTCTGAAAAGTATTAATTAACATTAGAGGCCATAGAACTGTTCTAAAATCAAATCATCTTCAAACTGTGTCAAAAAAGTATAAATAAGCCGGGAGTACCCATATCACTGTTCTGCAAAATGTGTGTGTCACTTTAAATGAAACCGGGAATCAGTGCACATCTCTTCTGCACAATTATTTAAAGTCTGTGTGTCACTTTAAATGAAACCGGGAATCAGTGCACATAATTTCTGCACAATTCTTTAAAGTCTGTGTGTCACTTTAAATGAAACCGTCAATCATTGCACATCTGTTATTCACACTTCTTTTTAAAGTCTGTGTGTCACTTTAAATGAAACCGTCAATCATTGCACATCTGTTATTCACACACAACATCTGTTCTGCACCAGAACAGATGTTCTTCACACATTACATCTGTTCTGCACACATCTGAAAATAGTTTAGAACACTTTACCTAAAACTGGGGAAACCATACACCTGTTCTTCAAACATCTGGAATCTGTGTGTGAAACTACAGCATAGAGAAGAGCAGGCATATGGTTTCGCTCTTCACACACAGTTTGCAATGTATTGTCAATGTATTGACTCTTTACCCCGATCAGGGGGACACACGACCCCCCGGCACACAATCGATCCGCGATCACCGCAGTAGCGGCGAGAAGCGGCTGACGTCATATGACGTTGGCCCGGATCGACGAGCAGTTCCTGCCGACATCATTTTAATATGACTCGGCAGGGAACTGGTTAAAATCCATACCAGACCTGAAGGGCCTGGTATGGACTGGGGGGGACCCTATGCAATTTTTTTCTGTAATTTTTTTTCTATATTACAGGGAGCTGGCAATACATTACAGCCACGAGTGGCTTTAAATGACAATTTTTCCTTTACAAATGTCATTTTGCTCTGGCACTGTTCTAAACATCACAGAGGTGCGCAGACTAAGGGGACCCCCCAGGCACATTATTTAAAGGAATATTTAATTTTTATAGTTTCACTTTAAGCATTATTAAAATCACTGCTCCTGAAAAAAACATTGATTTAAAATCTTTTTTTTTTGCATTGATACATGTCCCCTAGGGCAGGACCCGGGTCCCCATATTCTTTTTTTAAGGCAATAATTTGCATATAAGCCTTTAAAATGAGCACTTTTGATTTTTCATGTTAGGGTCCCATAGACTTTAACGGTGTTCGAATGTTCGCACAAATTTTTTGCCTGTTCGCATGTTCTGGTGCGAGGTGTTCGGCCAATCCCAAGTCTTCACTACACTCACACTGACAATCCCTAGATTTACACTAAACTAATATTCTACACTGACAATTGAATCACCATAGCACACTATAGCATACTAACTGTCTAGTAGCACTGAACAGAGCCCTGTTCTATATCTCTGAACGATGTCAATATCACGCTAAAAATGGCTTTTTATACTTTTATAGTATGGGGCGGGACTAAGGGCAATAAGCCATTATTGGATAGAGTCATCATGACCACGTCCAGTCACAACTCTGACAGTGCTCTGTGCCCCGATTGGGTGAAGCTTTCATGGCTTCAGACAATCAGGGCTTTCAATGCGGCAGGCCGAACAAACGGTTGAACGACCCGATAATTCGGTTGTTCGGTGAACAGCCAATGTTCAGCCTGAACTCATGCTTGGGCTGAACCGTTTGCCCATCCCTAATAAACACCATCCACAGCTCTACCAGTCAGTTTCCCATATTATAATACATACTGTAAATAAACCTTGGAGACACCATGTATAGGTGAAAAACCTGGCTGACACACATACACTGTCCACAATCCTATCGACCAGAGCATTACCTACTTTCCCCCTGCTGAGAACTGTGTGAAGAAGCTCTTTTGCAGTGGACACTTAACAGTCCATCACCATTCCATTACTGAGTCTCTGGCATGTGCTGTATAGGAAATTTAATCTTGCAGAGACAGAAACCACCTACTGACCTTTGCATTGCTCCCTTGTTCTGAGACATACACTATAGTGGAATGGTCTGCAGTCAGAACTGTCTGCCCAAAAAGTAATACGAACTGACTCTAGTGCCCACTTTGTGGCCATACACTAATAAATATTTTCTCTCTGAAGGGGTTAATATACTTCCCTAATAATTTCCTGGAACAAGGCTGCTCTCTTACCAACATCAGAGATAACTATTTGAATAAGAAGTTCTTGATTGAAGTTGGGATGGTTAACACTGGTCCTTTACATAATATCTGCCCCCTTACTTCATTTTACCACAGTAGAGTTGCTCCCACTGGTAAGATCAGTTTACCTGATATCAAAGTTACGCACAGATCTCCAGTAGTATACTATAATCCCTAGAAAGGTTCTAACCTGTTCTAACCCTGGCTGGGGCCATCTTTAAATTGCTTCAGTCTTGTCCATTACAGGCTTCATGATCTCCTGCTCAGTGCTGTAGCCTAAATGCAAGGCTTCTTCCAAGTTCAACCCCAATCAAGAATTTGAAATAGCAATATAATTTATATGTGTTGAAGCATAGGCTTTTTGAGACTTACAAATACAGTCCATCATGCTTTGAAATAAGGTCAGAGACCCATGTAAGTCAAAAGGAAGCGCTATGTGCTGGCCTCACAGAAGCCGTCTTTTTCTTTGCACTGACAGTTAGGGGAACCTGCAATACCATTTAGTAAGGTCAAACCTTTCTATCAAATCATCCATTCAGTACATGGGATAGGCATCACATTTAGATATTTAATTTAGTACCCTGAAGTCATTGCAATGCCCTAGTTTTCCAACCAGTTTAGGTATGAGCACTATAGAACTTGACCAAATGCTGCTAAATTCCTTTATAACACTAAGGGCTAACATTTTTTGTACGTCTTTCAGGACCCGGGTCTGAACTTGCAACATTTGCCTTGTCTGGCAATGTCTCTTCTTGCTGGGCAGCTCCCTGGATGCCGGGCAGCTCCCTGGACGATTCCTTGGATGATCCTGCCTTGAACTATGTTTCTCTAGAACTTTGAAACCTTTCTCTTTCCATGAACTTTCTATTTTATCCATGCCTTTCACTTTCTATTTGCCAGATTATTGTGCTTTCTCCAGCCAACATCTCACTCTAGTTACTCCTACTGCTGTCTGTATCTTTGCTACCATTTGTTAATGACCTTTGGCTTGTTCCTTGACTATGCTTTTGCTTGATCCCAACCTGCAAGCACTTGTCACTGACCTTTGGGTTGTTTACTGACTATGCTTCTTGTTGTTCCCTAACTGTTATATATTCTACTGGACCCTGGCTTGCTCACTTCATGGTGGAATGATTCTGAAAATGGTGACCTGCTACTAACACACAGCAAAAAAAAAAAAATCTCCACCATCAGGAGCTCTTGAGAATACCAGTTAGTGTTTAGACTCTGCACCTCAGATGAGCCTGTATCATCTGCCAGGGTGATCTGCTTGTGTATTTATCTTGCTGGTCCATGGGAGCTGCTATACTGCTCTGGTCTTTGAGCCTGACCCTGGTGCATGACTGACTCTGAGCTTAAGGCACCTGATAAAGTATTAACCTCAGATTGGCATGAGGCTCATTCACAATGTCATGGTAAAAAAATTGGACCAGCCAGGTAATTCTGAAAACAACTTTTGAACTCTCTCACCTCCTGAATATGGGTAGCAGACAGGGACTGAAATTTTAAACTTTGGTATGCCTTTTGGTGGTGATACTTTAAGGCCACTGTCAGGACATTTGAGGTCAGGTGACAGACACGCACCGCTAAGTTTGCGAAGTGCACCACTAAGGTTGTGGACCTATAGCTGACTGCTGTCAATGAGCTCCTGATGATACGGGAAGTCGGGCCACAGGAGCACTGACACTGAAACACAAGGAGCTAGGGTATTGGTTTCCCCAGGGCACAGAGTCTAAGAGCCAGTAGGTATTCACCAGAGCCTCTGGTGGTGAGGATGGATTTGGCTGCAACTGGATCCAGGTCGCGGACCCCCGGGGTCCCCTAACTCACGCTTGGCTGGCTACAGGTGTAAGAGAGGAAGCAGCAGCGCAGGACATGATGATCATCAGCGGCCTAGCTAAAGGTCAAGGCCACAAGCAGACAGGGACAGACTGAATAGCACATAAAGGTTGGGGAATCAAGCAGACAGGAGAAACAGTGAACAAGCCGATGGTCAGGGGATCAAGCAGGTAGGGTTAGTCAGAACAAACCAAAAGTAGGTAACCGGAAATAGACAGTAACAACCACACACGAAGCAAAACACACAAAACATTGATCAGCAATTAGGCTTTACAGCACATGGTCTTAAATAGTGTTTCCTTATTTGGAGACTGGGGTGGAGGTCACTGAGAGGAAATTACGTAGACCACAGGTGGTGATGTGCACGCCCTCTCGGCTGACACAGCTAAAATGTAAGCAAACAGACAAGACATGAATGTACTATGGGATTATGACAGCCACTTTATGCTGAAAGAACATCACAATCTGTTCAAGGTTTAATTGAGATAACATGATATTATTGATTTTCTCTCTGATCTCAAAGGGATCCTGCCACTGTTTCAGAAATTCATTTTATAAAGTAGGCACAAATAAGGATTTGTCTCCCAGGTTAAAGGTTCTACATTTTAGGAGATTATAAACTGTAGCCTATAACTCTTGGGCTTTCAGCATGCATTTCCAAACTATAAGGATGGCTGCCGCTATCCCAGCCTGCATCTGAGCAATTTACTAAATTACACTTTTGTGGGGCGTGGCCTTTTACTCCCATATTTCCCAGACTATATTCAGGAGTAGAGTTGAGCGAACCCAAACTGTAAAGTTTGGGTCCGTACGGAACTTTTGGGTGTCCGGGACCCGGACCCGAACCCGGACTTTTCAAAAAAAGTCCGGGTCCGGGGTTCTGGTATTTTATTCCACGCGTTGAAAAGCTGCCAAGGGCAGTCAATCAACAAGTGTTTCACTGGTTTTCCCTAGAAGCCATTACAGCCATGCCTACTAATGGCATGGCTGTGATTGGCCAGTGCACCATGTGACCCAGCCTCTATATGGGGCTGGAGTCACCGTGCTGCATGTCATATGCTCTCAGGATAGTTTAGGGAGAGGATGCTGCTGGCTCTGTGAGGGACAGATTGCAGAACATCTCATCCTGCATTACTGAACGATCTGATTGTGGACTAGGGAGAGATACTAGTACTGGTGCTTTGAGGGACAGATTGCACACCTCATCCTGCTGCACAGAACGATCTGACTGGACTAGGTAGGGTCTGTTGCTTTAAGGGAAAGATTATTCTTCTAAAATCATCAAGTTGTACAGGGAAAGGTTCCAGCTGTTGCTTTAAGGGAAAGATTAGTGTTCTAAAATCATCATCAAGTTGTACAGGGAAAGGTTCCAGCTGTTGCTTTAAGGGAAAGATTAGTGTTCTAAAATCATCTCCAAGTTGTACAGGGAAAGGTTCCAGCTGTTACTTTAAGGGAAAGATTATTGTTCTAAAATAATCTTCAGAGTGTGTGGGAAAAGCCTGTTTCAGCCGCATGAAGCCATATTAGTGTTCTAAAATCATCTTCAAAGTGTGTGGGAAAAGCCTGTTTCAGCCGCATGAAGCCATATTAGTGTTCTAAAATCATCTTCACAGTGTGTGGGAAAAGCCTGTTTCAGCCGCATGAAGCCATATTAGTGTTCTAAAATCATCTTCAAAGTTTGTGGGAAAAGCCTGTTTCAGCCACATGGAGCAGATTTTCCTTCCTTTTGCAGACCTCTAGGACTTTCCAGGACTTTGTTACAGCCATTTTTGTGCCTAAAAGTTCGGGTCCCCATTGATTTCAATGGGGTTCGGGGTCCAGGTCAAAGTTCGGGTCAAGTCCGGACCCGAACTCGGACTTTGTCCCGAAGTTCGACCGAACCTGCAGAACCCGAACTTCCAGAGGTTCAATCAACTCTATTCAGGAGTCCTCAGGGACATCTACCTTACAAAAATCCAAACAAGAAAAAGGTATATCTATTATTTCTGGCACAGGGACAGTTTCTTCTGACTTCCCAAGCATAACAACTAGTGGCAAGTCTTCAATTACCTCTGACATGGGGCTATTAACATCCCCTAAAGTAAAAGCAAAATAGTTATTTACTTCTGTCCCATATTCAGGATCAGTTACCTGTTTTTCTTTCCACATTTCCCAAAGCAGATGGAAATCACAGCAAGCACAGTGGCATGGACCAAATTGATGAGATATTCCAAGTCTAATAATGCCTCCATTAGATATCCTTATATTGTAATAGGACTTGGTTCTAATATCAGTTCTTAGGTGTGATGCTAGAACATGATTTACAAATACTAACATAATCCTCCCCGGGTCACATTATATAGGCTCATGTGATATGCAGATGGTAGCTACATGTCCAAGTACTTGGAGCCTCCAGCACCTATTAGGCTGTGGATGTCTTATCTCTCTACTTAGGAGCCCGTTTACTACTCAGAGAAACAGTCTTACCCAATGTTGATATTTTCCTTGGTAGCTGAATGTGACTTGACAAACAACACCTGCTCACTAAATTTTGGAGTTTAGTATATTCCTTGGCATTCTTAGGTTGCAAGTCTATGTAACCTTTTAGGGGCTCCCCTGTTAAACAGAGTCCTAGCACATCAGTCGAATGCTTTCCATGTTCTGTGACTCTTTATGTTGGCTTAACATCATCCTCCAAGGAAAATCTGTTTAAAGTGCTTTGCAACAGCTGAAGATTTGTAGTAGCCAGCCCCTGTGCCACCATCTGGGCATGTTTCTACTGTAGAGGCCAGTTAACTTGTTGCTGTCCCTCTAAGGAGGCCTGGCGGGCTTCAGTCAGCTGTTGCATCTGTCAGGCAGCTAAGCAGTTCACCTCTTATTGTAGCTTATTGGCTAGGAAAATATGTATATAAGCTCATTCATTTTATTCAGCAATAGGTGTCTGTCTCTTTAACCATTTGCTTACTGGGCACTTAAACCCCCCTCCTGCCCAGACCAATCTTCGGCTTTTGGCGCTGTTGCATTTTGAATGACAATTGCGCTGAAGTTGTCCCCGAACAAAATGTTGTCATTTTTTTCCCCAGAAATAGAGCTTTCTTTTGGTGGTATTTGATCACCTCTGCCGTTTTTATTTTTTTGCGATATAAACAAACAAAATCTAGCTACGATTTTGAAAAAAGAATAATATTTTTAGTTTTTGCTATAATAAATATCCATAAAAAAATATAAAAATGATTCATCAGTTTAGGCCGATATATATTCTTCTACATATTTTTGGTAAAAAAAATTAGCAATCGGTGTATATTGATTGATTTGCGCAAACGTTTCTGTGTCTACAAACTATGGAAATTGACTTATGGCGGTTTTTATTATTTTTTATTTTTGTTACTAGTAATTGAGGCGATCTGCGATTTTTATTAGGACTGCGATATTGCAGCGGACATGTTGGACATTTTTGAGACTTTTTTGGGGCCAATGATATTTATACAGCGATCAGAAATTTAAATAGGCACTGATTACTGTATAAATGTCATTGGCAGTGAACTAAGGGGGCAGTGAAGGGGTTAACTGTGTTCCCTGTATGTGTTCTAACTGTATGGGGGCTGGGCTAGTAGGGACATAACAGATCTAACTGATCCCGATCACAAGGATCAGTAGATCTGTTATGTCCCCCTTCACAGAATGTTCTTTCGCTCTAACAGGGGATCGCAGGTCTCTGGCAGACATTGAGTCCGCCCAACCCGTGGGCACGGCCATGCAGCGTGGGTGTCCCCCGACAATTCATGCTGTCCACATCTAAACATGAAGTTATAAGGGAAACAAGCTCAACTGGTAGCAGTAGCAGTAAATCATGCACAAGACAAAAACAGTCCAAGCAGGTTTGTTCTTCAACTTTATTCAGCGAGGCAGCTCAGAAACAGTTTTATAGCAGGAGGGGATGATGTGGAAAGCCCATACAAACATAAAACAAGCATAAACAAACAAAACATCTGCTTGTCTGAGAAAATAATTAAATTCAGGTCAGTTATTGACCAACAGGGTGCCCCCTAATGGATTCTTCTAAACAAACAGGTAGCAGTTGTACCTTTTTCTTATACCTTTAGCAGTTAGCATTTTCACCCAGCAGCAGACTCTCATGACAGAGAGAGTGAGAGAGAGCTAAGCATCAATCAGCTCATATACTGTGTGGGGAGGGGGTAGCTCAATGGGGATCACCTTCCCTGGGAAAAAGGTAGTCCAAACAGCATGTTTTCTTAAAATCTGACTTGTAGCCATTTTTATTGTAAAAGGTTGCATGAAAAATCAAACAAACAAAACAGAAAATAAATCCTTGCCATCCAGGCTCTTACTAAACATTGCCAGTTTTCCTAACTGAGCAGTGAAGGGCTTCTCCCAGTCACCTACAAAACAAAGAAAATGCAAACCATTTGTTTCAGTCATAAAGCAAACTTCAGTTCATCAGCTCTCTTAGGCTTGATGGCTCCTGAGTCTCAGGCCAGAGCAAATCTTTGCTCTACTTCTGCTTATTTATACCACCTGTTGGTGGACACAAGTGTACCACAAAATCTAGTGCGGAACCAATACTGCTAAGGTGGCTGGTAACACCTGGACTGGATTTTGCCTTTGTTTACTGAAAATAAATGCATGCAAGGTGAAACATAATGTCCATCGATCACCTCGCCTTTCATAATGTAACATATCCCCCCCTCTCTGCTCAAGCCCCTGTGGCTGAGCAACTCTCCCAACCAGACAATCGACACGGGAAAGGGCATCTACATTATTCTTGAGTTTTCCCACTTTATGTTCCACTGTGAACTTGAATGCTTGCAGAGCAAGGAACCACCTTGTCACATGACTGTTTTTCTCCTTGTTATCATACATCCATTTCAGAGGGGCATGGTCAGTGACTAGTTTGAATGGTCTCCCCAACAGGTAATATTTCAGGGCATCTAAGGCCCATTTGATAGCTAAACATTTCTTCACAACAATGGCATAGTTTTTCTCAATTCTGTTAAGGTTCCTGCTCAGGTAGACGACCGGATGTTCCTCAGTGTCTCTTATTTGGGACAGTACTGCACCCAGTTCCACATCAGAGGCGTCTGTCTGTATGACAAACTCCTTTGTGAAATCTGGGGTCCCGAGCACCAGTTGTGCACAAAGGGCTTGCTTCAACATTTGAAATGTTGAACCGACCCTTTACTCTTCGTCAGGTCTGTCAGTGGGGATGCAATGGTGGAAAAATTGGGTATAAAATTACTGTAGTTCCCTGTGATCCCCAGAAATACACAAACTTGCTTTTAATTTATAGGTTGGAGCCATTTTTGAACTGCCTCAATCTTACTGATCTGAGGTCTAACCAGTCCTCGACCAATAATGTAGCCAAGGTATTTGGCCTCCTCCAAGCCTTTGGCACACTTTTTGGGGTTGGCAGTGAGTCCTGTTTTCCTAAGGAATCTACTACTGCTTGCACCCGGGGCAAATGAGATTCCCAATCTGAGCTGTGGATGACTACATCGTCCAAATAGGCGGCTGCGTATTGGTGATGTGGTCTCAATGCCTTGTCCATGATTGTCTGGAATGAGGCAGAAGCACCATGAAAAACAAAAGGCATCTGCTTATGTTGTAATGACCCCTCAGGAGTAGAGTTGAGCAAACCCGAACTGTAAAGTTCGGGTCCGTACCGAACTTTGGGGTGTCCGTGACCCGGACCCAAACCCGGACATTTGAAAAAAGTTTGAGTTCGGGTTCTGGTATTTGATCACGCATGTTGAATAGCTGCAGGGCAGCCAATCAACAAGCGTTTCACTGGTTTGCCCTTAGAAGCCATCACAGCCATGCCTACTAATGGCATGGCTGTGATTGGCCAGTGCATTGTGTGACCCAGCCTCTGTATAAGCTGGAGTCACGTAGTGCTGCATGTCACATGCTCTCAGGCTAGTCTAGGGAGAGGATGCTGCCGGCGCTGTGAGGGACAGATTACAGATATTAACAACATCTCATCCTGCATTACAGAACGATCTGATTCTGGACTAGGTAGAGATTACTACTACTGCTTTGAGGGACAGATTGCAGATCTCATCCTGCATTACAGAACGATCTGATTCTGGACTAGGTAGAGTCTACTGCTTTGAGGGACAGATTGCAAATCTCATCCTGCATTACAGAACGATCTGATTCTGGACTAGGTAGAGTCTACTGCTTTGAGGGACAAAAAATGTTCTAAAAAAGATCTCCTAGTTCTATAGGGTCAGGTTCCTGCTGTTGCTGTAAGGACCAGATTATTCTAAAATCATTGCCTACTCCTATAGGGTCAGGTTCCTTCTGTTGCTATAAGGGACAGATTATTGTTCTAAAATCATCGCCTACTCCTATAGGGTCAGGTTCCTGCTGTTGCTGCAAGGGACAGATTATTGTTCTAAAATCATCGCCTACTCCTATAGGGTCAGGTTCCTGCTGGTGCTATAAGGGACAGATTATTGTTCTATAATCATCTCCTAGTTCTAAAGGGAGAGATTCTTGCCCGTGCTGTAAGGGACAGATTATTGTTCTAAAATCATCTCCTAGTTCTAGTTTTTTTATTTGATTTTAAGTTATTTTCCCTATCCCCATTTTTTTTGTAGGGCACTTGTCCTACTCTTACCCCCATTTTACTTCCTTTTGCAGCCTTCTAGCACTTGCCAGGACATTTTTACAGCCTTTTTGGTGCCGAAAAGTTTGGGTCCCCATTGACTTCAATGGGGTTCGGGGTCCGGGGTAAAGTTCGGTACCAAACCCAAACTTTTTTGCGAAGTTCGGGCGGAGCCGCCGAACCCGAACATCCAGGTGTCCACTCAACTCTGCTCAGGAGTAGAAAACGCAGTATTCTCTTTTGCAGACTCAATTAGGGGTATCTGCCAATAACCTTTAGTCAGGTCTAATGTAGTTATGTACCTGGCACTTCCCAATCTGTCAACAAGCTGGTCGACCCGAGGCATTGGGTACGCATTAAATTTTGACATGCTATTCAACTTCCTGAAATCATTAGAAAACCTTATAGTGCCATCTGGCTTTGGGACCAACACTATGGGACTTGACCAGTCACTGTGGGACTCCTCTATCATGTCCAACTCTAACATGTTCTTTATTTCATTTGCAACTGCTTCATGCCTAACCTCGGGTATTCTATAGGGCTTTACATTTATGCGGACACCTGGTTCCATAACAATGTCATGCTCTATAACTGTGGTCAGTCCGGGTAGGTGAGAGAAAAAGTCTCTATTCTTACTCACAAACTCTTTGATGTCCTTTTTTTGAGCCACTGACACGGTTTCAGTTATGGGTACCTCAGGTGTCACGGGGCCATGCCCTTTTGGGGAGTTGGCACTGCTAGTAAATGTCTCTCAGTCCTTCCAAGGTTTTAAGAGATTAACATGATATATTTGATCTGGTTTCCTTTTTCCCTGGATAGTAAACTTTGTAGTTTACTTACCCTACTCTTTCCATAATTTCAAAGGGACCTTGCCACTTTGCTAGGAATTTACTCTCAACTGTGGGGACTAGTACCAGCACTCTATCCTCAGGGTTGATGGTCCGGGTCTTGGCACCTGGATTATAAACCCTTTGCTAGGCCTCCTGGGCTTGCTCCATATGTTCCCGTACAAGTGGCATGACAGCCTCAATTCTATCTTGCATCAGTGAGATATGCTCAATGACCCCTCCGTAATGTGTGGTCTCTCCCTGTCTACCATATAGTAGCTCAAAAGGGGAATAATCTGTAGATGCCTGAGGTACCTCTCGTATGGCAAACATGAGATATAGCAGCAAAAAATCCCAATTTCTCCCACCTTTGTCAACCACCTTTTTCAGCATACTTTTGAGGATTGTATTAAATCTCTCCACAAGTCCATCCATTTGGGGGTGGTAGACAGAGGTACGGAGATGGGAGATTGTGTACAATTTGTACAATTCCTTAGTAACTCTGGACATAAACGGGGTGCCCTGATTCGTTAAGACCTCTTTTTGGATCCCCACACGACTAAATACCTGAACCAATTCCTTTGCGATAGTCTTAGGGGAGGTATTCCACAAGGATATGGCTTCAGGATAACATGTCGCATAGTCGTTGATTACCAGAATGTGCTTGTGGCCCTGAGCAGACTTTACTACTGGCCCCCACCAGATCCATGCCAATTCTCTCAAACGGCACCTCAATTATGGGTAGTGGGCAAGCGGACTATGAAAATGGGGCGACGGTGCAGTAATTTGACACTCGGGGCATGATTCACAATATTCTCTGACATCCGCATGCAACCTGGGCCAGAAGAATCTATGGTTTATTCTCTCCTTGGTTTCTCTATACCCAGATGTCCCCCCATTATATGACCATGGGCTAAGACTAGCACCATCTTGCAATAGGGTTTGGGAACCACTAGCTACTCTACCTCCTACTCACCGTGTTTTACCAGCTGATACAACAAATTGTTCCTCAGAATCATGTAGGGAAAAGACATCCCCCAATTAGGTTCCACAGGTTCCCCATCCACTATCTTATTGTTTTCTCTGGCTCTAGTGAGTGTGGCATCTCATAGTTGTTCCATTCAAAAATCTTCTCTCCTGACCTCTAAGTCAGGTATCAAATTCTGTCCACTCTCACTCCTAGAGTCAGAGAGGTTTTCTTGCTCAATAACCTCTATCTTGGAGCTGGCGTCCATCTCCTCCTGTTCCCCAGCCATTACAGGAAAAGGAAGAGGGTCTCCTTCCTCCGCTGTCATACCAACAGTCTCATCCTTAATTTTGGCAATCAAACGGGTCTGGTGTGAGTTCCCGTGCCTCCCCAACAGAGGGAGCTCTATCCACCAAACTCCCTTTGCTCTCCCATAGCCTCCAGAGGCCAGAGTTTAAGAAACTGTTGTCTGAACCATCTTCATCCCAGGGAAGCTGATCCCCACAAGAGCTAATCCCTCACAAAATATACAGTATAGTATATACTGTATATATATGCATATACATATATACAGTATATATACGCTGCATTCAGTGTAGACTATATATACAACTCATTCAGTGTAGATAGCATATATAGAGTCTGTGCAGGCAGTGCAAGTATATATATATATACAGTATAGTATACAGCTGTGCTCATAAGTTTACATACCCTGGCAGAATTTATGATTTCTTGGTAATTTTTCAAGGAATATGAATGATAACACAAAAACATTTCTTTCTTTCTCGTGGTTAGTGTTTGGCTAAAGCCATTAATTATCAACTGTGTTTATTCTTTTTAAATCATAATGACAACAGAAACTACCCAAATGAC
Source organism: Glandirana rugosa (assembly GCA_018402905.1). Lineage (NCBI taxonomy): Eukaryota > Metazoa > Chordata > Amphibia > Anura > Ranidae > Glandirana > Glandirana rugosa. Next base: position 868,143 of record BLSH010228078.1, on the reverse strand, counting down.
CCCAATCAAAAGTTTACATACCCTGGTGATTTTGGCCTGACAGCATGCACACAAGTTGACACACAGGGGTTTGAATGGCTATCAAAGCTAACCATCCTCACCTGTGATCTGTTTGCTTGTAATTAGTGTGTGTATAAAAGGTCAATGAGTTTCTGGACTCCTGAACAGACCCTTGCATCTTTCATCCAGTGCTGCACTGACGTTTCTGGATTCTGAGTCATGGGGACAGCAAAAGAATTGTCAAAGGATCTGCGGGAAAAGGTAGTTGAACTGTATAAAACAGGAAAGGGATATAAAAAGGTATCCAAGGAATTGAGATTGGCAGTCTGCAGTGTTCAAACTGTAATCAATAAGTGAAAAATGAGGGGTTCTGTTGAAACCAAACCACGGTCACGTAAACCAACTAATATTTCAGCCACAACTGAGCTTTTTGTCAAGAGGAAAGGGCAGCTTTACCATCTGAGAAGATATAAAGTGGGCAATACATGGTATTAAGTTAAATTTTGGTCTCTGTGCTGTTTGGCGTATTGTAAGTGGGATACTTTGTGGCATTTGCGTAGTAATGGCTTTCATCTGGCGACTCAACCATGCAGCCCATCTTTCTTCAAGTGCCTCCTTATTGTGCATCTTGAAACAGCCACACCACATGTTTTCAGAGAGTCCTGTATTTTACCTGAAGTTATTTGTGGAATTTTCTTTGCATCCCGAACAATTTTCCTGACAGTTGTGGCTGAAATTTTAGTTGGTCTACCTGACCGTGGTTTGGTTTCAACAGAACCCCTCATTTTTCACTTCTTGATTAGAGTTTGAACACTGCTGATTGGCATTTTCAATTGTTTGGATATCTTTTTATATCCCTTTCCTGCTTTACACAGTTTAACTACCTTTTCCCACAGATCCTTTGACAATTCTTTTGCTTTCCCCATGACTAGAGTTGAGCGAACCTGGACTGTAAAGTTCGAGTCCGTACCGAACTTTGGGGTGTCCGGGACCCGGACCCGAACCCGGACTTTTCAAAAAAAGTCCGGGTTCGGGTCCGGGGTTCTGGTAATTTTAATGAAAGTTCTGAAAATTGCTGTAAAAAAGTCCAGGAAGGTCCTAGAGGTCTGCAAAGGGAAGAAAAATGGGGGTAAGGGTGGGACAAGTGCCCTATAAAGAAATGGGGACAGGGAAATAATGTTAAATATTTAAAAAAAAAATAAAAACATAAAAAAAGCAAAAATGGAGGTGAATGTGGATCATCTTCAAACTGGGTCTGAAAAGTATTAACTAACGGTAGAGGCCATATAACTGTTCTAAAATCATCTTCAAACTGTGTCAAAAAAGTATAAATAAGTATAAATAAGCCGGGAGAATATCTCCCATATCACTGTTCTGCAAACATCTGGAAACTGTGTGTGTCACTTTAAATATAACCGGGACTAACTGAACTACTGTTCTGCAAACATCTGTAAAGTCTATGTGTCACTTTAAATATAGCCGGGAATAACTGAACATCTGTTCCGCAAACATCTGTAAAGTCTGTGTGTCACTTTAAATATAGCCGGGAATAACTGAGCATCTGTTCTGCAAACATCTGTAAAGTCTGTGTGTCACTTTAAATATAGCCGGGAATAACTAAACATCTGTTCTGCAAACATCTGTAAAGTCTATGTGTCACTTTAAATATAGCCGGGAATAACTGAACATCTATTCTGCACACATCTGTAACATATGTGTGTCACTTTTAATATAGCCGGGAATAACTGAACATCTGTTCTGCACACATCTGTAACGTCTGTGTGTCACTTTTAATATAGCCGGGAATAACTGAACATCTGTTCTGCACACATCTGTGTCACTTTTAATATAGCTGGGAATAACTGAACATCTGTTCTGCACACATCTGTAACGTCTGTGTGTCACTTTTAATATAGCCGGGCTGTTCCTTCAATATAACTCAACACACATCCATTAATGTCTAAACCACTGGCAACAAAAGTGAGCACACCCTAAGTGAAAATGTCCTAATTGGGCCAAAAGCGTCAATATTTTGTTTTTCCCCCAATTATTTTCCAGCACTACCTTAACCCTGGAGTTCACCACAGCGTCACAGATTGCCACTGCAGTCCTCTTCCACTCCTCTATGATGACATCACAGAACTGGGGAATGTTAGAGACCTTGCCCTCCTCCACCTTCCTTTTCAGGATGCCCCACAGATGCTCAAAATGGTTTAGGTCTGGAGACATCCTTGGCCAGTCCATCACCTTTACCTTCAGCTTCTTTAGCAAGGCAGTGGTCCTCTTGGAGGTGTGTTTGGGGTCGTTATCATGCTGGAATACTGCCCTGCAGTCCAGTCTCTGAAGGGAGGGGATCATACTCTGCTTCAGTATGTCACAGTACATGCTGGCATTCATGGTTCCTTCAAAGAAGTAGCTCCCCAGTGCCGGCAGCACTCATGCAGCCTCAGACCATGACACTCCCACCACCATGCTTGACTGTAGGCAAGACACACTTGTATTTGTACTCCTCACCTGGTTGCCACTACACAATCCTGACACCATCTGAACCAAATAAGTTTATCTTGGTCTCATCAGACCTTAGGACATGGTTCCAGTAATCCATGTCCTTAGTCTGCTTATTTTCAGCAAACTGTTTGCGGGCTTTCTTATGCATCATCTTTAGAAGGGGCTTCCTTCTGGGACGACAACCATGCAGACCAATTTGATGTGGGAGGCGTATGTTCTGGGCACTGACAGGCTGACCACCCCTTCAACCTCTGCAACAAGGCTGGAAGCACTCATATGTCTATTTCCCAAAGACAACCTCTGGATATGACGTGGAGCATGTGCACTCAACTTCTTTGGTTGACCACGGCGAAGCCTGTTCTGAGTGGAACCTGTCTTGTTAAACCACTGTATGATCTTGGCCACCGTGCAGCTGCTCAGTTTTAGGGTCTTGGCAGTCTTCTTATAGCCTAGGCCATCTTTATGTAGAGCAACAGTTCTTTTTTTCAGATCCTCTGGGAGTTCTTTGCCATGAGCTTTGCCATGAACTTCCAGTACGTGCCACCGGTTCTAGTATGTCACCAAATTGTTCTGTCCAAGGTGAGTCTTGTCCGAAGCGGCACCAGTTGGTTTCTTCAACTCACGTGTACGAGGTGCAGTATAGGTCTCCAACAGAAACCCTTTATCTGTATACTCACGAAGGTCGGAACAACGTCTCCAACTTCCCCACCAGTCGGACAGTCACGGGTCTTGTATGCGGAGGGTGTAGTTTAACCAGACGT
>BLSH010228078.1:832453-855981 GCA_018402905.1 Glandirana rugosa | reverse complement strand
AGTATATATAAGCCCTGTTGCTTATTTGTGGTGAGCCAATGGTGGATACTGATAGCTTTCAGGGTGTTATCTCTGGCTTCTCTGCTAGGGATCTGATCTAGGGATGTCGATTGCGGGAAGAGAGGGAGTAATCGGTTAGCCAATATCTTTACGAATAACTTCAGGTCTACTTTTAATAGAGATATCGGCCGATAGTTGGGTACACTTGATGGGTCCTTCCCAGGTTTGGGGTCTACCGTTATATGGGCTGCCAGGAGATCTCGCGGGGGGTTCCCCAGGCCAAGGAGCTAAAGAAGTGTTCGCTAAGTGAATCCAGAAAGGTTTTGTAGTATCCTGCTGTCAGGCCGTCTGGACTGGGGGATTTAAGATCTGATCTAGTCTTGATCATTTCCTGTAGCATTGTATCTGCTAGAGACTTTTTTGTGCTCTTTCTAAGGAGGAAATCTTGTAGAGGAGTTAATTTATGCGGGCTTGTCAGGCTTTTTTACATTCTGCGCTGATGGCAAGAAGTTCTCCTCTAATCACGCATTTATGTGCCTCCCAGATTGATAATGGGGGATGTCTTGGGTGACGTTGTCATGAAAACATTGTTGCAGGCGCTTTTGCATTCTGGGTATGGCCAGGGGATCTGTCAGTATGGATGGGTCCAATCTCCAAATCATTGGTCGTTGTGGGGCATTTGGAATGTTAATCGTTAGGGTAATTGAGTGGTGGTCTGATAGAAACATGGGTTCAATTGACGCCTGTCTCATTAAAGGGAGGTCTCTTTGTGAGATGTAAATAGAGTCAATTCTAGAGTACCTGTTGTGAGGGGCTGAAAAGAATGTGTAATATTTGGTATGGGGATGAAGAGTGTGCCATAAGTCATGTAGAGTGAGCTTGAGAAAGTTTTTTTTAATAGACTGTAGGGCACTATATGGAATATATGAGGTGCCTGTAGAGGTGTCTAAAAGTGGATTGAGGGGGAGATTGAAGTCCCCTCCCATTATTAGTATCCCCTCTTGGAAGTCTAGAATTTTGTTAGTCAGAGAGGGGAAGAAAGGGACTTGTGAGGAGTTTGGTGCGTAAATGTTTACCAATGTAATTGTTTTTTCTGAGAGCATTCCCCTGATGAAAATATATATCGCCCTTCTGGATCAGATTCGGTTTGGTCAATCTGAAGCGGGCAATTTTTTGCTAGGAGAATAGAGACTCCTTTAGATTTAGTGTACGGGTTGGGTGCATGGAAGACCTTGGGGTACCTGTGGCTGAACAGTTTTGGGATTGTATCGGCTTTAAAGTGGGTCTCCCGTAGGAAGGCTATGTCCGCCTTTTTTTGTGCATAAAGGTCAGTACTTGCGATTGTTTTTCGGGGAGATTGAGACCCTTTGCGTTTAGGGATATTATTTTTAGTGTGGCCATGTTGTAGTCGCGGTTGCGCATCGTCATTGTGTATTTACGCGGGTCTGGTGTATGGACAAGTGCTGAGGTTGGAAGTTTGGGTAGTGGAGTTACCTCTGTATCAAGAGCAAGGAGAGTGGACAAAGATAGAGTCACTTAGGTACTGAGGGGGGTGGGGGTGGATGTCTGTTTGTAGATGGGTAAATGGTGACCATGGGGTCACAGTAGATCTAATTTGTTAATGTGGAGAGATAGCAGCTAAGCGGTAGCATCTTGATACTACAAGTAGTGTTATTGAAGGTGGCATCTTTGTGTTGCGTGTGTTGAGAGCTTGTCTTATTCGAGATGGTTATAGTGATGAATAATTGTTGGGGACTAGATGTTTAGAGACCCTCTAGTCTTTGTTGGTCGAGTTTTCCCCTAATTTGGGGTGTGTCCGACTAGGGTCAGTGGTGAAAAGGTATAGCTAGGTGTGTGGATGGTTTTGTGTGTGGTATGGAACCCACTGTAGGAGGGTGAACTTGATGTCAGAGAGGAGTTTGATTACGTGATTAAACACAGTAAAAGCATTTTAAGGTATCAAAACGTTGAAGAAGAACTGAAATGAACAAACTGTTATATGGCACAGATTAGAGCATGAATGGTGGTATATGGATAGAGCTCGTAAGGTGAGTTTTTGACCATCGTATTATTACACATCAACCTTTAGGGGTTTCCATGCTTCCATGTCGGTATTAACAAAATATGCATGGTTATTAAGAACCTGGTAGTAACAGGTTAGGATATTGCAACTAGCATCCAGTAACATAAGAAGTACGTATCTATAACAAGTAACTCGCCATATATTGCATAGGTGGTGACGCTTTGATTAAGATAGAGGAAAAACTAAGGCCAGGATGAGAAAACTCATCCTGTATGTTATGTAGATTGCGTAACCCCCTACAGAAAAGTACAGAAAAGTAACCGTGTCTATTTGGTGTGGTTAATTCACAAACTTGCTTAGTTAACCGATGGTAAGCACAATGAAATGCTGGAATATGTCATCGGTAAGGATACCTGTTCATTAGACTCTGCTTTGTTCTAGGGCTCCCGGGATAAAGGACCAACACAAAAAAATCTATCTTGTTAGTTATCTCGGAGCCTTGGAGATTTAATCCTTGGCAGGAGGGCAGTATTGAGCTTGGGGGGAGAAGGGGGAGGGTCTAGTTAATTATCCAGATCTGCATTTAGCCCAAGCAAAAGAAAAGAAGGGGGAAAATAACTAGGGAGAGAAAAAGGAGGTTGAAATAAAGGTAACTTATCTGGCCTCAAAGGTAAGTCAGAGGTTGTCAGAAGTCCTTTCTGGCTCTTCTGGTGTGTGGGGCCTTAGTGGGGCTGATGACATTGTGTGGACCGGTGCCCAGAGGGTTGGGTCATTGATCTGAAGGCGAGCATCTTCTGGGATATCCTCGGCCCTGAGCATCCATTGTTGTAGGCATGTGTTGTTTACCGTGCGCATGAAATTCTGCATACCATTCTGGTACTTCTACTGGAGGAATGGCTAAAGTTTCAAAAAAGAAGGTAAATCTTCAGGGATTCTGAGAAGTGCCTGCCGGATCTGATTGGAAGCAGATAAAGCGAAGGGAGTTGCCATCTGTATTGAGTTTGTCTTTCTTGTAAAACTGCCAGCAGGGGGCGCAATGCCTTGCGGTGTTGAAGCGTGATTTTGGGGAGATCCTGAAATAGCTGGATTTCTTTCTCCTGGTAGTGTAGACTGGTTTTATTTTGGGCTTTACGTAAAATGTCTTCCTTTAGTTTGTAGTCAATAATGTGACATATTATGTCTCTGGGTGGGTCGGATTCTCTACCTTTCGGACGTAAGGCTGTGTGGATGTGTTCCATGTGTATGGGTGCTGTTGGGGATCAGTCAAGCAGGCCATTAAAGATACTTGTTACTGTGACTTGCAGTTGGTCGGACTCGACTGTTTCAGGGATTCCTCTCAATCTCAGATTGTGCCTCCTGCCCCAGTTATCGAGGTCTTCGAGATGGTGGCTGAGCTCCCTGAGCTGCATAGTGTGGGTATCAACTGTCTGGGTGGTGTGACAGATGACTGTGGAATGTTGCGCTGTTGCCTTTTCTACCTCAAACAGTCTACCCACTATGGTTTTAATATTGACCTGAGCTCTGCGGCTGTCAGGGTCTCCTTGATATATGTAGCTACTGAGCGTAAGTTATTCATTTCTGCTAAGATTGCATGGGTATGCATGAGTTAACATAGATCACTATTACTAAAGTAAATAATGTTAACTCATGCATACCCATGCAATCTTAGCAGAAATGAGTAATAGTGATCTATTTACTTTATTTTTATCTGATCGCTTTATAATCCAGTGTTCATGTCTTTTAGCCTGTACACTCCAAGATGGGACACGGGGTTAACTGTGGGCTTGCCTCTGCTCGGTGAGGATTAGATCCAGCCCCCCAGGCAGCCTATAATAGTCCCCCTTGCTCCTGAGTCGAGCAGGATCTCAGGGAAATGCAGAGTGCATTGAAACGCATCACCCTATTGGCCTGATACAGCACCGACGTCACTTCCTGTCCACGGGACTTCCTGGTTCTGGTAATTCCTGCTTCCAGTGCGTTCCACCACAGCACAGTCTCCATCTGCTCATCGGCATACGCACCCCCCAGCAAGACCACAGCCCTGGAACAAGTGACATGGCCCTGGGCCCAGACTTCTTATGATGTGCTTGTTTTTATTCACACCTGTGAGTATGCATTTAGCTTGCTTTTAATAAATTCTCTGATGTCATACTGCACTTAGGTCTGGCACTCCTGTCTCCCCCTATAGGAAAGCATATGAAGGCCGCAACTGCGGCTTCTGCTGCAAAGTCACCTGGGGGATTGTTCGGCTGTCCCCACCTGGTGCCTCCCAAGGGGGTTAGATGTTGATCCAGGGACAGGGCAACAATAAGGGCAACTGCTCTGGATGTGAGCGGGGCTCCAGAGCAGTGTGTGTCCTGTGTGGCCTTCGTGGCCGGGTAGGCTGCGGCCTATGCCTAATCTGGCTGTGGGTGGGTTCTCCCGTTAGGGGGGTGGTCATGTACCCTCGCCCATGCTGTGAGGGATATGACCTCGTCCCTCACTTATATGGTGCAGGCTCGGAGCTGGCAGGCTGAGAGGCACGCGCGGTCTGGTGTCGGGCATAGGCCCCAAAGATGGCAGCGGCCTCTCTGTTGTGGATGGAGGCGAGACTCACTCCGATATGCAAGTGAGCCTCAGAGTCCCATGATAGTGGGCTCAAACTGCAGCAGAAGATGTAGGGGAACTCGTTGTGTGTGGGTTGGAGTCATCTGAGGGTTCAGGTAGGAGGATGGCGGTGGATGGTATGTCTCCTTCTTGGAGCTCTGCAGAACCGCAACTTCCTCTGATGACGTCAAGCCACGCCCCCCCTTTTCAGTGATTTTTATCTATATTTCCAGGAACTGGCAATACATTACAGCCACAAGCGATTTTAAATGACAATTTTTCCTTTACAAATGTCATTTTGCGGTGGCACTGTTCTAAACATCACACAGATGCATTGCTTTACAGGCATACTAAGGGGACCCCACAGGCACGATATTTAAAGGAATATTTCATTTTTATTGCTTCACTTTAAGTATTATTAAAATCAAGGGGCGTGGCCTGGCGCGAGGACGCGTTCTTACAGAGCTCCAAGCAGAGACAAAAGAATCCAGCATAATTCGTGCTCCACAACGCTCAATACAAGGTAAAAACTGCTTGATACACTAGAACTATCCCCAGGCTAGCTCGATTGCTAATTTTGGGCCGGTTATCTCGCTCCAAAAAGTTGAGGCCTAGGCCGCGGCCAAATCCCCGGACTAAATTTTCGGATGGACGTCACGGCCTACTGACGTTCGGTATCGCACCCTTCTCATAGAGAAGATATAAGCCACGGGCCTTTACAACACCCATACCAGGCCTCTCTACATGCCCATCGGGGGTGATATTAAACAATTTTGGAACATTTCTGGAGGCTCAGGCCTGAAATATTGCTGAGGCCCAAAACGGGAGCTGAGACATAAGGCCCAGACATCCAACCCACTCAACCTTACTTATATACGGTCTATTCATAGACTTTCCTCATTAAGGAGACAGGTGCATAGAACCATTAAGAACACTAACATTTAACTAGAATGCACCTTTAAACAACCCAGCATTGCGGACCGGGTATAAGTGGGCATAAAAGGTCTCCTCACACTTAGATCTGATTTAACAATATGGACAGACATTCTACTACTGGTACACCAGGTCGTTCACTCCGTTCCTCAACAGCTTATAACACCAAACAAATGCCATCTTATTTCCAGAAATACTCCTATAAAAACAAAGGAGGAGAAGATAAGATGGCTCCTTCAAAGAAAAACATAAGAGAGATCGAAGAATATGATGATAACATTTCCATAGCAACCTCAGAAGACCTGGTAAGACATAACGCTCATCAAAACACACCGCTAACATATGCAGACATGACTGAAAATTCCTTTTCAACAGCTATAACAGACTTAAAGGCACATATATTAATGCTTACTGAACAAATGGCTTCCAATGAACGAGCAGACAAAAGAAGAGACAAGGCTATCGCCAGATTAGACAGTATAATTAACACCCAATTGCATCATCTGATCATGATGAATAGACACTTGGAAGACCTGGACAACCGGGGAAGGAGGAACAATATAAGAGTAAGAGGGGTACCCAAATACATCTCAAATGAGCAGATTAAACCTGCCTTATGCTCTATATTCAACAATCTGATCGATAGATTGGCTTAATCACCAATAGAATTTGACTGGGCCTATAGAGCACTTAAACCCAGAGCTCCGGACGAAGCACCTCCAAGAGATATTATGTGCTGTCTAACAAGCTTTACCCTAAAGGAAGAAATCCTTAACAAAGCAAGACAAAATGACGCTATCATTTTCAATGAGAAATACATTTTCCTCTATCAAGACCTATCTCCAATCACTTTAAAGAATAGAAGAGCACTCAGGCCCCTATTGGAAGTGTTGAAAGAAAAAACATCACCTACAGGTGGAAATTCCCATTTGCTTTACAAGCAACAGCTCAGGGCAAACAATTCCTGCTACGCACGCCTGACAATCTCCCTGCATTTTGCGAGAACTTACATTTGGATCTTGTTGAGCTCCCAGACTGGTATGCGGAATTCCTTTCTCCTCCGCCTTCAGCTAACTATGATCCTCCCTCCCCAGGCCCTTCCTCATTCAACACACCTCTCACAAAAAATAAGCACAGCGGGAAAACAAACCATGAGGGAAGATACTCACCTGCAGCTAAAACACCTAGAACCAAAGATCATCGCTAAAGATTTTCTTCAGTCAGGCAAGCTAACCCTACCCAACACCTTTTTATTAGACATCCTGTAAAGAGAACACCATTTGGTCAACCAACCCTATATACACAACAGACCTTCACCAACTTGGAACTCCACTTATCTTCCACTTATTTTCCACTTACCTCATATTGTGACTATGGTCTTATATCTGAACCACAGGGCTTTTTCTATGTTAAAAAGGAAAACAGTCGATCCCATTGATTCACAAATAGAGAATTGAAATATATCCTTGATGTAGACTAATTATTTGTTCTTTCCTAAACAGATTACACACATTACCTTTATTCCAAGCCAATACTGTCTCTTCTTACAATCACCCACACGGGAGCTTGGACACTCAAGAACCTTCTGAACTTCAAGACTATCCTTTACCTGATCACGTCGATAGGTTAGTGGTAAGGAACTACTCTCATTATCACTACAAATCTGATGTTCACTAATCAGCAGTTTCGGCCAACACTAAACCAACTTGTATAAGAAATGACCAGACCCTGTATAACCCTGGGCTGAAGCTTAGGAACAATCACTTCCCATTATTTGACTAAACACCAGAACATAATATGCTATCCTATACTAAGGTTGACTCCAAGAACTTTACGCACAGTCACTCATATGGCCCTATGATTAGATCAACCCAAGCTGGTGTTCTTCCTAACTTCAGTTTAACCACTTCAGATCCGCGCTATTGCCAAAGTACGGCTCCAGCGCGGATCTGAAATGCCCGGAGGACGTCCATGGACGTCCTCCACTGCGCATGCTCCTGCGTGCCCCCTGGCTGCGCGAGCGTGCCCGTGGGTCGGGCGGACTCGATGTCCGCCCGAGACCCACCGATCACTTTTAGGAGCCTCAGAACGGGGAACCGCCGTTGTAAAAACGGCGGTTCCCCGTTCTGTGACAGGGGACATAGCAGATCTACTGATCCCTGTCACTGGGATCAGTTAGATCTGTTATGTCCCGGCCAGCCCTGCCCCCCACAGTTAGAACACACCCAGGGAACATATTTAACCCCTTCACTGCCCCCTGCTGGTTAACCCCTTCAATGCTAATGACATTTACACAGTAATCAGTGGACATTTAAATTTCTGATCGCTGTATAAATGTCATTGGTCCCAAAAATGTGTAAAAAATGTCTGACATTTCCGCCCCAATATCGCAGTCCCGATAAAAATCGCAGATCGCCGCCATTACTAGTAAAAAAAAAAAATAATAAAAACGCCATAAATCAATTCCCAGTTTGTAGACGCGATAACTTTTGCGCAAACCAATCAATATACGCCGATTGCGATTTTTTTTTTTTTACCAAAAATATGTAGAAGAATATATATCGGCCAAAACTGATGAATAATTTTTTTAATGGATTTGTACTTTAGCAAAAAGTAAAAAATGTTGTTCTTTTTTGCAAAATTGTCGCTCATTTTTTGTTTATAGCGGCGATCAGAAATGACGCAGAGGGGATCAAATACCACCAAAAGAAAGCTCTATTTGTGGGAAAAAACGCCGCACGACTGCGCAATTGTCATTCAAAATGCGACAGCGCTGAAAGCCAAAAATTGGTCTGGGCAGGAGGGGGGTTTAAGTGCCCAGTAAGGAAGGGGTTAATAATGCTCGTCATTACAGGAATGATTTGATATGTCTCTCCATCCTATTTTACGAATAAGTTAATGTGAACTTGTTCTCTTCTTGTGGTTACAGGCCCTTTCCTGCGGCTCTGAGTTTATCACAATATAGAGACTTTTCACTCGGTTATTTTCTATGTTGTTGTTTATAACCACAGTATCAGTTATACTCTACCTATGTTTTATAACAAATTGTTCTAAGGAGAATTTTACTGTTATTTCCTTTAGTTGATATAAAAACTTGTCCTTCTGGAAGCTAATACAGAAACCAGAGAAGGCCAATTTGCATACTAAAGCCATTGAGCTTCAAACTAATCAAAACAATTAAAAGATTCACTCAGAACTAACGTTCTAACATAGTTATATACATTCTAATTCAAAATTATATGTGAAGCAGATAGAACTTCTTACTGCAATGAAGTCCACTCTGCTGTATATGCCATGGCCGGAGTTATACCTGACCCTGACGGTTTAAACACCACACCTTTTAGCCCCTCAATTCTTTGATCCCTGGTTTCTGGTAAAGAGCTAAAGGATCAATCCTTTTTAGGTCTCACTGAACAGGAGACCTGGAGTCAAACTCCACTCATTGACAAAAAACAACACCTAAAATGTTTCTCAACCCCTCCAGGTTCCCCTTCCCCATCAAGTATTAATGAACCTAAACCCACTTAGCTCCTCTCCTATTCACAATAAGGAACCTTATTTTAGCTTATTTTATCCAAATTCAGAGTTTATATAAACTCAAATTGCCCATGACCCCTGGTCCGCGAAATCGAAATTTAAATTAAACTAACCTAGTGCTCAATCAACACCCTGAAATATTACTTGTGCAACCTAACTTTTCGCGGCTTTGAGCTTAAGATAAAGCTCACTTGTTTTTACCAAGGCGTAGTTCACTCTTCCAGTAGCGATAAACACGAGTTACTTCCTCTACTTCTTCTAATTTCTTATCTTTACTATCCCCCCCCTCCTTTTTTTTTTCTTCTTTTTTCTTCTCTATCTTCTCCTCAAATCATTAACAAGAGACGACGGAAAATGACCTATTCAATGTTTGGCAACACACCAGACATTATTTCGCACAATCTAAACGGTTTAAATATCCCAGAAAAAAGATCAAAATTATTTAGAGAACTCAGACAGACTAATCCTAAAATAATGTTCATCCAAGAAACCCACTTTAAAGGCCAAAATATACCTAAAATCACAAATAAACAATTTACTATGGCTTACCATGCTACGAACCCCCATGCTAAAACTAAAGGAGTATCCATTCTTCTAAATAAAAATTCCCCATTCACCCTCACACAACAATTAGCAGACCCAGAAGGGCGATTCCTGTTTCTCAAAGGCACCTAGGCTAGTAAACCAATTACCCTAGCTAATGTTTATTTCCCAAACAACTCACACATAAACTTCTGCAATAAAATTATCAATGAACTCAAATGGTTTGCAAAGGGCTACATTATCCTAGGTAGAGATTTTAATCTGCCCATGGACCCAAAACAGGACACATCAAATGGTCGCACTTTGCTCTCATAGAAAAATTCTGAAAAAAAATAAAACATTACTCCAATCCTTATCTTTGGTAGATAGTTGGAGACTTTGCCACCCAATGGAGAAAGATTTTACCTTTTATTCTTTCCCGCATAAGCGCTACTTATGATTTTTATATCACAGAAAGACCTAAAAGATATTGAAAAAGCCCATATAGGGATAATTTCACTTTCTGATCACGCCCCTATCTCACTTACACTTAAAAAAACGTCCAACCACAAGCCATTTTTCGATTGGAGACTGAACGCCTCCCTGTTAATGGACAAAGAAATACAAATAGACATCCAAAATAAACTATGCGACTATTTCAACAGAAATAATCCTGAAGACACTTGTCCCTTGAATAACTGGGAGGCACACAAATGCGTCATCAGAGGGGAGTTTATTAAATGGGGAGCCAAAAAGAAAAAAGAAAAGGAATCTGAAATTAACGCTTTAATAAAAAAGATTTCGAAACTAGAAGCCCAACATAAAAATTCCCTCTTGGAGAAAGTGGAAACGGAACTATTCAGTTGTAGGAAAAAATTACAAATAATACTAGACCTGAAAATCCAAAAAGCACTATTTTCTGAAAACATATCTTTTATGAACAAGGAGACAAGACAGGAGAACTCCTAGCCAGAGCTCTTAAAGATACGGAGATAAATAGACAAATTCACTCAATCCATGACTTAGAAGGCAAAGAGGTCCACACACCAGAAAATATTGCAAAGATCTTTCACAACTATTACACCAAACTTTACAATCTTCAGCCCTCAAGAAAACCCTCACATCTAACCTCAAACAGAGATGAAACTATCAAAGAATTCTTAAAGAAAAGCAAAATCCGTACCCTGCCCAAAGAGAAATCAGAACTACTAGAAAAAAACATTACCCATGAAGAGGTACAAAATGCAATTAAAGAACTGAAGCCAGGCAAAAGCCCAGGACCAGACGGCCTAACTTCACAATATTACAAAACATTTGCTGAATCACTAACACCACATTTAGCCGCCACATTCAATTCACTAACTTCCACCCAAATTAAATCGAGTTCCTTCTTAATGGCTCATATTACGGTCATCCCCAAACCCGGAAAAAAATCACCTAGAATGTACAAATTGCAGACCTATTTCTTAAAACTCCTGACAAAAATACTAGCTAATAGATTAAAACCTTTACTCAGCTCGAGTATTGGCCCTGACCAAGTTGGCTTCATGCCAGGGAGAGAAGCCAGAGACAACATTATTAAAGCCTTGAATTTAATCCACTACTCTGTGCAGTCTAACACTGAGAGCCTTCTCCTGTCCACAGACGCGGAAAAGGCCTTTGACCGAGTGTCCTGGCCCTATATGTTCGCTACGTGCTCACATATAGGATTGGGTGAGAACATGTTAAAATGGATCAAAGCAACATACTCAAGACCCCAAGAGAAGATTAGGATTAATAACATATACTCGGACCCCCTTTACATCAACAATGGAACCATACAGGGCTCCCCCTTATCACCACTATTATTCATTCTATCATTAGAATCATTGATTAGAACAATAAAATTAGAAAATGCAATTAACGGCATCCAAATTAAAAACAAAGAATTCAGGGGCATGGCCTGAAGCTGAATGGAGTAGGGTGTCAACACTGAGAGCTCCGCAGCATGAATATCCTGTATGTTAACATCCTGGGGACCTATCCTCTATATTAGCTACTTACCTGACGGCCAAGACCCCCTGCATCCTGACGATTGAGATGTCTCCACCTAAGAGAGCCTCTGAGGCGGTCAGCAAGCTAGACAAGTTTTGCCACGAGGAGCGGGAGCATGGCAAGGAAAATGGCGCCTCTCCCTCTGCTGACACGGAGCCTGCCTCTGGAGATACGAACAGAATACTAGATGCCATCACACACTGCCAAACAGCCCTCACTTCTCAAATAGAAGAGGTCAAGGTGGATATCTCCCTTTTAAGGCAGGATCTCCAGAAGGTCAGGGAGAGGGTGTCCGAGACTGAGCGTCGAATAGGCCTTCTGGAGGACAACGTGCCGCCATTACAGACCGCAACGGAGCAATTACAACACCAGCTACAGGTTGTCCTGGCGAAACAAAACGACATGGAGAACCGCCTGAGACGGTGCAACCTCTGCTTTGTGGGCCTGCCAGAAAGAGCGGAAGGCACCGATCCACAATCCTTCCTTGAGAACCTGCTCATCACCACATATGGTAGAGAGGCCTTCTCCACCTCCTTTGTGGTGGAGCGGGCACATCGCCTGGCTGCAAAACCGCCACCTGCTGGAGCGCCACTGCAGACTTTCATCGAAAAGTTCCTGAATTTCAGGGACCGAGATGCCGTCCTTCGTTTGGCCCGGGAGAAGGGGAACATGGCTGCAACCCATCGTAAGTTCTCTCCCACTTACACTTGCCGGACTTCTCCCTACTCTGCCCCACTTTGCCTGGCTAATCTTCCCCCCTTTCTGCACAACCTCAGACAATTCTTCATGGACCCCGCACATACTCTGTCTATCGTGCTGTCAAGGCCCGGAGCACTCCCCATGAACGGACAGCGGTCCCAGTTTTTCATTCTGTTGTTGGGCCCCCTGTCATGTCCCTGGGATATGGAGCAGACGTGCCCCTGGCTCCGAACTTGGTTTTCCAGAGAAAAATCGTCCCCCCTTTGCACACAGACACCTCAGGTACTGTACACGCTCTTCTATGAGGTGCATGGTGCTCAAGCCATGTTTCCCTGGCCGGCTGCTGCTGCTGCGTTGACTTTGTGTCTCCGGTGCAGAGGCCGTCGGTCCAGTGTATGTTATGAACCTAGATTTGCTAGACATAACTGGTCGGTAGATGCGAGAAGGTTCTGGTTTCAATGTTTTGTTTATTGTTTTTCATATTTGTTCGGCATGGCTCCACCACTGTGTGATGAGCTAATTTATTTGACTGAGGCTTATTTGAATTTACGTTATTATGTCTTTCCTTTTACTGTACATGTAATGAAAATAGATGGGATAATAGTACAATTGACCTCCTACTGGTCCGTGGTGCATGGGGCTCTTGAGAGCTGCCTTTTTGTCTATACTGACCTAGCCCCGCTGCGGCTATGGGCTGCTGCGTGGGCCTCATGCGCCACTGATTTGCACGTCTCAATATGGCTCCCATTAAGCTGATTATATGGAATGTCAGGGGTATCTGTGCTAGGTCTAAGCGATTGGCGGTCCTCGCCCGTGTTAAGGCCATGGGGGCGGAGATAACGGTGCTGGTGGAGACACACCTCACTGGCTCTCTCCAGCTTGCTCTCAAGAAGCCTTGGCTTGGTTGGGTATACCAGGCTCCCCATACCCCTCATTCCCGGGGTGTGGCGATCCTGATAGCCAGACACACTAGGTTCCAGCTGTTAAACATGCGTACGGATCCTCAGGGCAGGTTTGTTTTTTTGCACGCAATGGTTAATGCTTATGAACTCCTTCTTCTTGCTTTTTATGTACCCCCCCGTTCCAGTTTGAACTAATACAAGACGGTATAACTTTTATGGCGCAATACCCCACTGTTCCTGCTATATGGCTTGGGGATTTTAACATGGTGACCAATCCCTCTCTTGATAGGTTGGGACAGAAACAAGGGACTACTGAGACCCGCACCCTGACCAAATTTGGCCGCATGATGCAGGAGCTCAGACTGACAGACACTTGGAGATATAAATATCCCACATCGCGCAGCTATTCCTGCTATTCCCAGTCTCACTCCACCATGTCCAGAATAGACCTAATCTTTGTATCCCAAGCCCTCATACCAAATTTACAAGACGCAGGGTTTGAAACCCGGGTACTGTCCGATCACTCCCCCTGCTGGGCTACCATAGACTTACGCTCCCCCCCTGCAACCCGTACCTGGAAGCTAAACCCATTTTGGCTATCCATACTCCCAGACATCGACTACTTGCAAAAAGAATGGGCTTTCTTTTTCAGCACTAATGTGGGCACTGCCCCCATGACCTCGGTATGGGACTCGTTTAAACTGCATGTCCGGTCCGTACTATCCTCTCACATATTCAGATACAAGCAGTCTTCCAAAATGGTGGTGACCCAGGCTGAAACCCAGCTGCGGTTGCTAGAGCAGACTTTTCAAACAGACCCCTCCCCTCACAACGTGACACTTCTTGGGGCACAGACTCGGGTGGTCAACCACCTTCTATTGGATAAAGCTAAGCAAAATATATTTTTTTTCCAGGCAATGCAATTTCGAACACGGAGAACGCGTGGGTAGACTTCTGGCCTACTTAGCCCACCTAGATCATACACCTTCCGTGGTGGCATCCCTCTGCGATTCGGCCGGGAACAATATAACTGACCCAGACCTGGTGGCCAAGGAATTCCATACGTTTTTTTCAACCCTATATTCCTCCCATACTAACCATAGCCATGACGACTTAGTTCAGTTCCTAGACCCGGTGCATTTCCCCGAGTTGTCCCAGATTCAACAACTGCAACTGGAGGCCCCCATTACATCTGACAATATAGATGAAGCGCTAGCTAACTTAGCAGCGGGAAAGGCCCCTGGAACTGATGGACTTCCCCTGGAATTTTATATCCAATTCCGGGAGCTAGTTGTACCCCAACTCCAAAAACTATTCCTCCATATGCTTAACTCCTCCACAATTCCTGATGCGATGAAAGAAGCCTTGATTGTGCTGATCCCCAAGCCCGGCAAGGATCCCTCCCTTCCCGAATCCTATAGGCCGATCTCTCTCCTCCAGCTAGATATCAAGATCCTGGCTAAGGTGCTTGCTCTCCGTTTGAACAAAGTTATCCTAACCTTAATTCACTCTGATCAAACTGGCTTTATGCCCCATAAAAATACCGCCTTTAATCTGCGCCGGCTTTTCCTTAATCTACAGGCTACTCACGACTCAGTGGGCACCAGAGTGGTGGTAAGTTTGGACGCAGCTAAAGCGTTTGATTCAGTTGAGTGGCCGTATCTGTGGGAGTGCCTGCGCAGATACGGGTTTGGGCCCAAATTTATAAAATGGGTACAACTGTTATACCAGGCACCAATGGCCAGGGTCTTGATCAATGGGAATACTTCGGACCCATTTCCACTCCACAGGGGCACCCGGCAGGGTTGCCCTCTGTCTCCACAATTATACGCACTGGCGGTGGAACCCCTGGCGATCGCCATCCGATCGCACACGGATATTAGGGGCCTTAGATCTGGACAACTGACCGAGACCCTTAGCCTTTACGCGGACGACATGCTATTGTATTTGGAGGATGCGGACCCCTCCCTCACAGCAGTCCTGGACCTGATTGAAGGTTTTGGGAGATTCTCCAGCCTTTGGATAAACTGGGATAAGTCCCAAATACTCCCCCTAGACATAACCGTCCAAACTTGCGACCAAACCAACACCCCACTACAGAGAGTTAGCCAGATCAAATACCTTGGAATACAGATCACCAGATCCCTTGCAGACTATACCAGACTGAATGTGGAACCCCTATACACCCTACTCAAAGCTAAAACACAGATATGGACGCGGCTCCCCCTAGGAGTCATGGGCCGCGTAAATATAATAAAGATGGTCCTATTGCCCAAACTCCTGTACATTTTTTGGCATTCCCCATCCTACCTGCCCCTCAGGGTATTCAAAACAATAGATTCCATCCTGAACTCTTTTGTATGGGGCACCTCCAGACACAAACTTTCGTGGTGTACCCTACAGAAACCCACAGATTTGGGGGGAGTGGCGCTGCCAGATCTTCACCTTTATTACTTAGCTGCCCAATTGTCCCACTTCTTCCACTTCGACAAAGAGGATAGGGTTCGATATCTCGACTTGGCATGTCCACAGTCCCCTGGGAGACTGACACACCCTTATCAGATTCTATTTAGTGGGACGGCCACCCTACCTGGGTCGGGGGGATGCACAGCTATGCTACAACATCACTGTAAAATTTGGGACCTTGCCACTCAATGGCTAGGGATCCCCTCCATACATGCTCATTCGCCACTATGGTGTAATGGCAACCTGCTAGAACTCCTGAAGCTACCAAACGTTGACTTATGGATTAGACATGGTGTTCTTTACCTATGCCAAGTGATGGACACCACGGGTTTTAAGTCTTTCCAGAAACTTAAGACCACTCATGATCTACCAAATTCAATGCTCTTCCGCTTCCTCCAGCTCCGACACGCGTTGCAATGCCAATTTACTGCCGGATCCCCGGACTTGTCCCCGGTTGGCTTGGTGGGTATTCTCCGGGGTGATGACCCTAAGGGATTGACCTCAACCTGCTACACCACCCTTCTTACCCCTGCGGCCTCGAGACTCGCTTTTGGCCTCAAGACGCACTGGGAGATGGACGTGGGGGAGCTGGACGATGAGGAGTGGTCGGATGTGCTGTCCTCATGCAAGACGGTTTCCCCAAAACTATCTGACAGGCTTACACAGATATACATTGTACATAAATCTTTCCTTACCCCCGCTCGCGTGGCCAAATACAGACCTGATCAGGACCCTCACTGCCCAAGATGTGCGACCAGTGATAGCTCCTTTTTCCACCTTATTTGGTCCTGCCCAGAAGTACAACACTACTGGAAACAGATAGTTGACTTCCTACATGACGTCATGGGCTCTCCGCTGACTCTGTGCCCTAAACGGTGCCTGCTAGGTCTCCTGCCGGAGCACGAGCACAATAGACACTTACATATTTTCATGCAGGAAACATTATTTGTTGCTAGGCTGCTAATTGCCCGCAAGTGGCTCAGGCCGACGACACTGACCTTCCAGGAATGGATGGCGTCGGTCAACCAAACCCTCCCATATAAAAAACTCTTATACCAACATAGACGATGTCCTCATAAATACCATAAAATTTGGGACAGATGGCTGGAATCAGCATCCACGACAGATGGGGTGGATGGAGCCCGAGCCTGATGTGGCGCTATGATACAGTGTAGGAGCTCTGAAAATATATTCCCTATCCCCGCCTTCGTGGTGAACTAGCCCACTTAATTGCAGAGGCCCTTGGTGACCCCGTGACGTCTTGGGTAATATTGTTTAACCTGTCATTATCTTCGACAATGCTATGACATGAGAATGTACAACTAGTAAACTGAAGACTCTGATTCCATGTGAATTGAATATGTGATATGTTATGCTATGACATGCCTCGATACATCAATAAAAGTTTTTGTTGGATTAAAAAAAAAACAAAGAATTCAAAGTTGCGGCCTATGCAGATGACCTTCTCTTTTTTTTTTTACACAACCGCACATCTCTATACCAAATCTGAACAAGTTACTGAAGACATACAACTACATATCAAATTTTAAAATAAACTTTAATAAATCAGAAGCCCTCAATATCTCCTTGAAACCAAATCAACTAAAACTGGCAAAAGACAATTGCCCTTACAAATGGGAGACCAACTCCCTACAATACTTAGGAGTAAAACTGACACCAAATACCAGCTCTATATACAAAGCAAACTTTTTGCCTTTGCTTAAAAGAATAGATACGGACTTGAAGAAATGGTCTATCAGGCATTTCTCATGGTTTGGCAGGGCGGCCATTTTAAAAATGACTATCCTGCCAAAGCTTTTATACTACTTCAGCGCTCTCCCAATTAAAATCCCTACCTCCTTCTTTAATAATCTCAACAAACTGACTAGGAAATTTCTCTGGGCACAACGAAAATCAAGACTCAGCCTCAAAACCCTAACACTTCCTAAAAACAAAGGCGGTATAGGCCTACCAGATATCCAGAAATATTATCAAGCTACACACATTACCAGAATTATAGACTGGCACTGCCATACAAGTGACAAAGAATGGATCGAAGTAGAATCATATTGCTACAACAAGAATTTGCAATACCTCCCATGGTCTACTCCCACTCCACTGCCCTGACATAAAGACTCTTATCCATTGACTGACACCACTTTAGAAATTTTCCTAAAACTAGCAAAAAAACTAAACTTGACCTCTTGCCCAAGTCCTCTCACTCCAGTACTGAACTACTCCTCCACGCCACACAATCCATACACGCCGGATAATTCTCCGCTCCTGGCTCACCAGTGCTTACTTGGAAACAAACTTAAACCATTCCAGACTCTCAAAGAGAAGTTGTCCGGACCGCTTTCTGGCTATTGGGCATACACACAAATCCATGACCTCTTAAGAAACAGTAAACACAAAGATCATTTCTTCAGACCTTTGACTCCACTGGAAGAGGTCTGCTTCCAAAAAAACCCAATTCACAGAACAATCTCTCTAGTCTACTCCTGGTTAGCAAACGCAGACCATAGAACCCCCGTAAAAATCAAAAAGAAATGGGAAGTAGAATTAGAGCTACCGCTATCTGAAACACAATGGGAAAGAGCTTGTATATTTGCACACAAATGCTCCCTGAGTACAAGATTACAAGAGATCTCATAAGCTTTTATCCCAATGGTTTATTACACCAAAGACGGCCAGGAAGTGGTCCCCAGCCGTCTCAGATTTGTGCTGGAGATATGGCTGTGGGGTGGGCTCCCTTTCACACATTTGGCCGTCTTGTCCACTAATTCAAAGATTTTGGCAAGATATTATCCACTGGATAAAACACATCACTGAAACCACAATTATCTTAGATGTGAAGGCATGTCTACTACACATAAACCATTTCTCCATTCATAAATATAAAAATTCACTTATGAGACACCTGCTAAATGCAGTCAAAAATCTCATACCCCTCAAATGGAAATCAACAGACATACCAATATTGGGTGAATGGATAGACAAAGTAAACATGATTTATAGCATGGAAAAATTAACGCAATGAAAAGAGAAACCACTAACAAATTTCACAAGACCTGGAACAACTGGTCTCAGTTCATTAACTCAACCTCCTTTCTAGAACTCACTAAGTAATGCATTTCAGAACAAAATGGGCTACACAAAATCGAGTCACAACTCACTGTAAAGATATACCATTGAATCCAACATTACCCTATTAATTACTCAACAAACCTACTTACTTCTACATCACAAGGGTCCTTGTCCCTCGCCCCCCCTACTTACTATTTCCTTCTTTTCCCCCCTATTCCCTAAATAATATTTTACTCCAACCATATGGTATTATCAAACTGCTCTCTTATATGTCATTTTGTATATTGTTGAATCTGCAGACATTTGACTCTTGTTATAACTAATCAGTTCTTGTTAATTTTGTGTCTATTGAACCAATTGTCATCATTTTCAACAAGGCACGAAATTCCCTTTTCTCTCCTATCAGTTATATTATGATTACCATATTGTAAAAAAAATATGTAACAATTTATTTATGTAATTTTCTGTTTCTTACAATTAAAATAAACTTTTGATTGTTAAAAAAAATAAAATAAAATCACTGCTCTTGAAAAAACAATTGATTTAAAAACTTTTTTGCATTGGTACATGTCCTCTAGGGCAGGACCCAGGTCCCCATACACTTTTTTATGGCAATAACTTGCATGTATGCCTTTAAAATTAGCACTTTTAGTTTTTCATGTTCGTGTCCCATTGACTTTAATAGGGTTTGCGTGTTCGCACAAATTTTTTGCCCATTCGCAAGTTCTGGTGTAACCAAATCGGGGGGTGTTCAGCCCATCCCTAGTCACAACACTACCAGAATCTAGCAGAGCAGTGAATGGCTTTCCATCCACTGAAATCGCACATGTTTGTTTTTCCATGTGTTCCTGACATGATGCAGTGCATACTATGTATGCAAAAAGAGAAATGCATTATCACATTGCATTGATTAATCATTAAGGGAACAGTTAGCAGCAATATAACCTAACCCATGGTAGCCATAACATTTTATGTGTTCTGTACCCAGTCCTCTAAATGACCTCAGAGACCTTCCTGACCTATTTGGCCAGTCTCCAGGTCCTGAGCCCATAGTCTCATTATCTGTGGCAACAGTCTTGTAATTTTTCCCCACATCCTTGAACCCTGAAACAGTCTTACCGGATCCTCTGGGTGATTTTTCACCCCTAGAGACATTGGAGTGGGGCACAGATGGGTTCAACAAGTCCTCAGCAGCAGTATATCTCTCCACCAGGTCCACCGGCTGGTTTGCAGTCTTAGGTTCCCCAAGGCTGACCCACTTCCTCAAAGTGGCAGGGAGTGCATGTAAATAATGTGTGTGGTACAAGAAAAAAAATGCAGTTACATAGGCTTGCAGCCATCAAAAACAGTCAAAACAAAAACTGTATAAACAAGATAATATCTATAAATGTCAATCAACAAAAAAATAGTGTATGAATTAACATATTAAATAAAATTATATGTAAATAGTTCATGCGGTTGCATTGGTGGTCATACAGAACTGACAAGCCACCCTGCTCCTAAATATTTGACTTAATACACTTCACCAAGAAATGACTGCAGCCAGAGACTTTGCCGGGCTCTAAGATTGTGGAGCGTGTGGTCATGGGCCGTTATTTACATGCCAATAAATGCGGCGCTAATAAAAAAAATAGTGTATAAATAAACATATCAAGTAAAATAATATGTAAATAATTAATGTGTGAAAAAGTTCATAAGTGAAAGACTGTGTCCATATGCAATCAAATGATCCAAAGTGAGTAATGAATTTCACCACATAATCCACCACCAGTAACAATGGACTCTTACCAAACTTATAGGACTCTGTTATGGAGTCATATATGACCAATAAAGACATTAAGGACCATAGAAGGAGTCATCCAATCACTGGAATGCAGATGGACCAAAGCAACAATCTCATGGAAAAACCGGGACTTCTCACTCATTATAGGCATGTAGCATCATGAATATGCAAAAAAGAGGAGTGTCCACATAGTTTAAATCCATTTAAAATAATTTATTGTAAAAAGAGGGATTATGGGTACTCACAATATCCTATAAGGCAAACATCATCATTGTAACATGCCCCCGATGACATCAGTTCTGACTAAACATATAGGGCAGAGCCAATGTACGTGCCGTTGCCACGCCAACATTACCCTGCTGTGCACGCAAAGATGCTTTTAGCTGCATGCTGTTGGCCTGTTTGGTTTATGATATGCTCGCTTGTCTTATTGGATATTGTGAGTACTCATAATCCCTCTATTTACAATAATTGCAAACCACAAAGGTGCACCGCTCAGAACCCAGAGCAGAAAAAAATTCAGTTCATTATAAAAGTATGCACACCTGTGTCAGGTGCTCAGGTTCAGGATGTTCCTCCTCATCCGATAGTCCAAATTATATACAGCAAAAAGAACCGGCACACTGAAGTACGACATCCAATGAATTTATTCCATGCCCATAAAAATACAGCACACGCAGACGCGTTTCGGCTTGTAGCCTTGTTCACAGCATGATGTTGCTGTATATAATTTACAATAATTGATTTTAAATGGACTTACACTATGTGGAAACTCCTATGTTTTGCATATTCATGATGCTACATGCCTATGATGAGTGAGAAGTCCTGTTTTTTCCATGAGATTGGTGCTTTGGTCCATCTGCATTCCAGTGATTGGATGACTCCTTTTATGGTCCTTAATATCTTTATTGGGCATATATGACTACGTGACAGAGTCCTAATAGTTTGGTAAGAGTCCATTGTTACTGGTGGTGGGTCACGTGGTGAAATTCATTACTCACTTTGGATCATTTGATCGCATATGGACACAGTCTTTCACTTATGAACTTTTTCACACATTAACTATTTACATATTTTTTTACTTGTTATGTTTATTTATACACTGTTTTTTTGATTATCGCCGCATTTATTGGCACACAAATAACGGTCCATGACCACACACTCCACAATCTTAGGGCCCGGCAAAGTCTCTGGCTACAGTCATTTCTTGGTGAGGTGTATTAAGTCAAACATTTGGGAGTGGGGTGGCTTGTCAGTACTGTATGACCACCAGTGCACCCATTGAGCCCGGACTGCAATGGTGACACCCATGCATGCAAGCATCTCAGCATTCAGTGTCTCATAATACTGGGCAGCATCTGGTTACAGGTCATAATAGGCCTTTTGGGGTTCTCCTGTTAGGAAGGGCGCTAGCAGCCCTGCCCATTGCTCTTTTTGCCATCCTTTTCAAACAGTTGATAGGTAAGCCTCCACATCATCTGCAGGTAATTGCTGACACGCACCCTTTTCTGTTTCACCAGCAAATGACCTGCGGACCCTTTCTTTAACTGCACCAGAGCCTCCACAAACTGGCAATTCGTCTTGTAGCCAGTTATTTTTTAAAAGGTTACATGAAAAGCAAACAAAAGCAAACATTTCCAGTTTTCCTAACTGAGCGGTGAAGGGCTTCTCCCAGTCACCCACAAAACAAAGACAATGCAAAACTTTTGTTTCAGTCATAAAGCAAACTTCAGTTCATCAGCTCTCTCAGACTTGATGGCTCCTAAGTCCCAGGCCAGAGCAAATCTTTGCTTTACTCCTGCTTTTTATACCACCTGTTGGTGAACACAAGTGTACCACAAGATCTGGTCCAGAACCAATGCTGCTAACGTGGCTGGTAACACCTTGATCAGATTTTGCTTTAGTTCACTGAAAATGAACGCATGCAAAGTGAAACATAATGCCCATTGATCACCTCACCTTTCATAATGTCACAACAGTATATAAAGGCCTGTTAACAGCTGAAAACTGGATACCAAGTAAGGTGTGGGCCTAGAAAAATAAGCTTTTTCCCCACCCAAAGATCTACAAAACCCCAGGACTCCTGGATCCAGAACAGGACTTACTAGGTTCAGGAAGGGAAAACGTTTTTGTTTTTTCCATATCAGTCATCAGCTCTGTAGCCCTCGTGAAGTGACACATATACACCTTCCACAATCATGGTGACAAAAAAGATAATATGTAACTAATATGTATATAAATAAAATAATTTTATATTATTTTGTGCCTTATATGCTCCCCCTCCAAGATCTGCAGTGCACAGTGGTTTAAATTTTAGCTATTTATAAATAGGACTCTGAAAGGCATTCTGCCTTTGCATCGACTTAGGATTGTGTTTTACAGATTGCCTATCATTTTCCATGGTATAAATTTTAGAATTTATACTGCATTAACATGTTCCCGACCGCGCGCCGTCTTTTCACGGCGGCAGTCGGGGAGCCCTGCGCGAATTGCCGTAAATAAGCGGCGATTCGCATTTGGCCACCAGGGGGCACGCGCGCTTGCGGCGCACACGCACGCTCCCGCGGCACTCCTGGGGAGTGTGCCCGCGGCTCGGGTGGACCCGATGTCCGCCGGCGAGCCGCGATGAGTGGCTAGAGGGAAAAGAACGGGGAACCGCCGATGTAAACACGGCGGTTCCCCACCCTGTCAGTGGGGCATGAGAGATCTACTGATCCCTGTCACTGGGATCAGTTAGATCTCTCATGCCCATGTTAGCCCAACCCCGCCACAGTAAGAACACACCCAGGGAACACACTTAACCCCTAGCTCTCCCCCTGCAGGTTAACCCCTTCACTGCCAATGACATTTATACAGTAATCAGTGGACATTTAAATTTTTGATCGCTGAATAAATATCATTGGTCCCAAAAAAGTGTCAAAATGTTCCGACATGTCCGCTGCAATAAATTTACAGG
>BLSH010228078.1:772290-832443 GCA_018402905.1 Glandirana rugosa | reverse complement strand
TGCGGCGCACACGCACGCTCCCGCGGCACTCCTGGGGAGTGTGCCCGCGGCTCGGGTGGACCCGATGTCCGCCGGCGAGCCGCGATGAGTGGCTAGAGGGAAAAGAACGGGGAACCGCCGATGTAAACACGGCGGTTCCCCACCCTGTCAGTGGGGCATGAGAGATCTACTGATCCCTGTCACTGGGATCAGTTAGATCTCTCATGCCCATGTTAGCCCAACCACCCCACAGTAAGAACACACCCAGGGAACACACTTAACCCCTAGCTCTCCCCCTGCAGGTTAACCCCTTCA
The DNA here is from genome assembly GCA_018402905.1 of Glandirana rugosa. Classification (NCBI taxonomy): domain Eukaryota; kingdom Metazoa; phylum Chordata; class Amphibia; order Anura; family Ranidae; genus Glandirana; species Glandirana rugosa. The sequence goes on along the minus strand of BLSH010228078.1, from coordinate 832,149 downwards.
CTGCCAATGACATTTATACAGTAATCAGTGGACATTTAAATTTTTGATCGCTGAATAAATATCATTGGTCCCAAAAAAGTGTCAAAATGTTCCGACATGTCCGCTGCAATATCGCAGTACCACTAAAAATCGCAGATCGCCGCCATTACTAGTAAAAAAAAAAAAAAAACCCAGAAATGAATTCTCATCATCCGTAAACGCGGCCACTTTTGCGCAAACCAATCAATAAACACCAATTGCGATTTTTTTTTTATCGCAAATATGAGGAAGAATATAAATCGGCCAAAAACGGTGAAAAAAAATGTTTTTTTAATATATTTTTTTTGGATTTGAATTTTAGCAAAAAGTAAGAAATTTGGGTTTTTTTGCAAAATGGTCGCTCTTCTTTTGTTTATAACGGCGATAAGAAATGACGCAGAGGCGATCAAATACCACCAAAAGAAAGCTCTATTTGTGGGAAAAAAAGGACGCAAATTTTGTTTGGGTACAACGTCGCACGACCGCGCAATTGTCAGTTAAAGCGACGCAGCGCCGAATCGCAAAAAGTGCTCTGGTCCTAAAGTGCAAAATTCTTCCGGGGGTGAAGTGGTTAACCACACTAAGTAGAGAATTAGCATAGATTTAAAAGAAAAAGGAGCCAACTATATTATGTGATTTATTTTCTTGTCCTAGTTTCTAGCATATTTATTTTGATATCTTTCAGAAAAGTTTACATTTTCTTTAATATTTGTTTTTAATAAACTGTGCTTGCTGTTTTGTTTAATGAATTTTGTATTTTTGAGTGTTTTGATGCATATTTCATTTTGACTACTAGTATGCTTTGATCAAGAGTTCTCTATTTAATTTGTGCCATTGTGGAACAGGCATTCCTTCCAAGCTTTCTTATTTTCCAGATGAGCAGTCTTCCCCAAATGAACTGTGTTTTTATTGGGATTATAAAACTGCACATAAAAGTACCAAATCCACAGAAAATACTTCCTTAGTTTAATGCCAGAGAATGTTTAGATGGTTAAAAATTACAATCATACCTGTCTTTCAGTGAATGTTTCTTCTTTATGACATAACCCTCATTTGTAATATTTTTATGCACAGTTGCATTTTTCTGCACTTCCATTAAGTATCTTAATTCTACATGCTATTTATTCAGTGGTGACCTTTGTAATAAACCTCTTAAATTGTGAAATGTATCTTCCACTGAAATTAGACTGCTGCTATTATATCCTTGAAACACTTCAGCTCTCATGTTTAGAGATTTTAAAGGGAAATAAAGTCATTTTGATAACCAGTTCCTATTAGTTTTCTTGTCATGCAACAAGAGTACCAATATCAGAGGATTTCTGAGAGTATAATAACTATTCTCTAAGTGCTGCTTTAAAACATATTTAGTATGTTCTGTTACATTTAAACTCAGTGTTGGCTTCCATGGTTTCCTAGGCTTACACTTTAAATACCCTGAATCATTGTTTTTTTTAAACTAGAAGTGTTTCTTTCTTTTTTTGTAATTTCTATTGTAATTGTTGTAACTGTTTATATAAATGTCAATCAATGTATTGTTTATAGAGTGTTTAATGGACAAAATGATAGCAGCTAAGTTATGGCATTAGAAAAATATAGAATTGTAACTGTTGCTAAAAACTAAAGTTTAGGTAATGTAGAGATTTGTCATTTTTTCCAAGCCCATATAAAAATCCCCTACCTCCGGAGCTCTGGGTGTTGGATGTTATCTGGTGCCATCATTGTGAGACCTCTTCCTTTCCCATTTAATCCATACAATTTAAATACTGTCCTTGTTTTACTAAATGCACTTCCTCGTAATATTTTAGTTAAGTATGAGCAATCCAGGTTTAGCAAACTTGGTGTGAACCCCAAATGTCGTGCCAAAACCCATTGAAGTCTGAACATTTTATTTTTTCCGACCACTTTCAAAGCTAATAGGCAAGTTATCATTGAAAAACTGGCATGGGGGTGGGGGTGGGTGGAGGAGAAGGGGGGTGGACACTGTTGTAGGGGACATCTAGTAACATAAAAAAGCTGTTCAGAGAGGAGAAGTGGTTTTTAGGCAGCCTAAAGGGCAAAAATGAAAATACACAAATACTTCAATTAACATGACTGGGGATGCCTACAATTGCATATCAAGGATGTAGTCCTTTAAAAGTGACAGTATATATTAAAAAAAAAACATTGTGTCAATGCGATGGGCATGTATTTACATCATATGTAAAATGGAATGTGTGTGTATTTTTAATTGTAATCAATATATTTTTTTAACTTTTTTAGCTCTTTCTGTGAATATGTAGTGCTTATGTTCCTGTACCTGGGTGTTTTCCCCTGGGAGGGGTCAGATACATGATTTCTTTGCTAGGTACCCCCAAAACTGAAAGGTGTGAGCTAGTACAGAAAGGGGCATGTATGCTCTCCTTCCTCCCTTTTCTGGCCACCCAGGCAGCATGCCTAGATAACGGGATCCCCACACCAATGTTTTCTTTTTTAAATAAATGTGTACTGTCCCTTTAAGAAAAGAACAGGAAAAATGAAGAATAATAGATAACAAAGGTAGCAATAGGACCATTCAAGCCTTATAAACTCAAACTTTTTCAAAGTTGTACCTTTTGGTTCAGTTTGATATTATAATTTGTAGAATGTCTCTAGTCACTACCTTAATGGCTACCCAATTATTGTGAAATTAGGTTATCTGTGAATAAAGCCTAGTACACATGGTCCAAATGTCGAGCGACATTGGCCAGTTCAATAAAAATTGGCTGACATGTGGCCCGTGTGTATGGAAGCCGGTCAGTTTGGCCGGCTTCTGTCGGACGAGCAGGCTGGAAAACTAGCAGCCGACTGGTCTGCTGGGTTGAATGAAATAAACCTGATAGTGTGTACCAGGCTTTACCAGTGCCTGTAGTACACTCTGCAGCCAGACTATTTGGCAATTCTCGTAGAGAAATTTAAGTCAATGTAGGGTAGGGAATTAACATAAGAATGACAAGTAATAATGAAGCACTAGTCCAGCTATTTTACATTACTTTTTTTAGATTGCTACAGCTCAGATTTATTTTATCCAAAATTTGACATGTTAACAGACTGATAAAGAAGTAAGTTCAAAGACTAATAGTGTTAATTAAACAGTGAACGTACAGTATGTTGTTGTGGTTTAATCGCATTTCACAATGACTTATACAAATGTAATATGCAGTAGCAATAATACATTTCTATATTTTATAACTGTAATGCAGTCATTTCAAAAATGCATGTTTTCTTAAAAAGAAATTCATACCATTAATAATGAGTTTGCATACAATGAAGTAAACAATGCAGTGATGAAAGTTAGCAGAGAAGACTTTGTATTACACTGTACAAAACATGGAAGAAAATGAGATGACCTTAGTGAGTAATGAAAGCATTAGCATAACAACCTCAAGAAATACAGTAAAATCAATGGTAGTGAATAAACAAAGGACATCAGGGTAACATAGAGATCACAGATAGCAGGAGAAATGACAATCATTATTCAAACTAAAAGCACACCTTAGTATATTCATTGTGCAATCCAAAAAAAAACTTGTCTTTTAAGTAGTTTTTCTCTTCCTTCAAGTCTGTTCTTTTCCAAATTATATGATTGCAACTTGAAACATTTGTATAAAGTCTGCAATCTCTCATAGGGACATGACATATTGACCACAGGTTTGACAACCATGTTATTTGTTTACTAAAAGCTGCCTAAATCACTGCAGACACCACAAAATGTTCTGGGTCACATTGCCAAAATAATATCAGAGGATTGTGCTGAAGCACTATAAATACACTATATATATATATATAGAGAGAGAGTTGTGTTATAAATAATAGCAGTTAGACATCACTAACCTGATCAATCACTGTTTTTGGTAGAAATGATATTTCTACATGGCAAACAATTTACTAGCACGTGTAGTAGAGTAATAGAAATCCAACAGTCATGACATGCGTGCTGTTGATTCTGTGTAATTGAATCACTAATTGAAAGGGGCATGTTCAAAATAATAGCAGTGTGGAGTTCAATTAGTGAGGTCATTCATTCTTTGAAAAACAGGTGGCAATTATTGCCCTTATTTAAGAAAGGAAGTCAGCAAATGTTGTACATGCTGGTTACAGTGCATTTTTCTCTGAAATTCTGAGGAAAATGGGTCGTTCCAGACATTGCTCAGAAGAACAGCGTACCTTGATTAAAAAGTTGATTGGAGAGGGGAAAACATATAAAGAATTGTAGAAAATGATAGGCTGCTCAGATAAAATGATCGCAAATGCTTTAAAGTGGCAACCAAAACCTGAAAGACGTGGAAGAAAGTGAAAAACTACCATTCGAATGCATAGAAGAATAGCCAAAATGGCAAGGACTCAGCCAACAATCAGCTCCAGGAAGATCAAAGAAGGTCTAAAGTTATCTGTGAGTACTGTTACAATTAGAAGATGCCTATGTGAAGCCAAGCTATCTGCAAGAAGCCCCCGCAAAGTCCCACTGTTGAAAAAAAGACATGTGCTGAAGAGGTTACAATTTGCCAAAGAGCACATTGACTGGCCTAAAGAGAAATGGCACAACATTTTGTGGACTGATAAAAGTAAGTTTGTTCTTTTTGGGTCTAGTGGCTGGAGACAGTTTGTCAGATGATCCCCAAAGACTGAATTCAAGCCACAGTACACTGTGAAGACAGTGAAGCATGGTGATATAGGGATGTTTCTCATACTACGGTTATTTATCGCATACCAGGGATCATGGATCAGTTTGAATACATCAGAATACTTGAAGAGGTCATGCTGCCTTATGCTGAAGAGGAAATGCCTTTGAAATGGGTGTTCCAACAGGACAATGACCCCAAACACACCAATAAACATGCAACATCTTAGGTCCAGACCAACAGGATTGACGTTATGGAGCGGCCAGCCCAATCCCCAGATCTTAATCCAATAGAAAATTTGTGGGATGACATCAAAAATGCAGTTTCTGAGGCAAAACCAAGAAATAGAGAAGAACTGTGGAATATAGTCCAATCATCCTAGGCTGGAATACCTGTTCACAGGTGCCAGAAGTTGGTTGACTCCATGCAACACAGATGTATAGCAGTTCTCAGAAACAGTGGTTATACAACTAAATAATAGTTAAGTGATTCAAAGGAAAGCAAAATCTTCAAACATTTTTCAGCTTATATAGGGAATGTTTGAGTTTGTAAAGAAGAATACAAACACTGCTATTTTTTTGAACAGTCTAATATTCACTTTTCTTCAATTTTTTTTAGAGGAAAAACACAACTTTGATATATTTTTCTTCATGTTTTGATTTGGAATATAATGTGTAGTGTTCCCAATGCATTTGTGTTTATGGAAATACAAGCTATTAGAAGGATTTTGAGCTTTATATACTTTTTTAAACACACTGCTATTATTTTGAACAAAACTCTATATATACAGTATCTCACAAAAGTGAGTACACCTCTCACATTTTTGTAAATATTTTATTATATTTTTTCACGTGACAACACAGAAATTACACTTTGCTACACTTTTGCTAACTCAACACACAGCCATTGATGTCTAAACTGCTGCCAACAAAAGTGAGTATACCCCTAAGTGAAAATGTCCAAATTGGTCCCAATTAGCCATTTTACCTCCCAGTCTCATGTGACTTGTTAGTGTTACAAGTAGTGTTGAGCGAACCCGGACTGTAACGTTCGGGTCCGTACCGAACTTTCAGGTGTCTGGGACCCGGACCCGAACACGGACATTTCAAAAAACGTTCGGGTTCAGGTTCTGGGTTCTGGTAGTTGGTCACGCATGTTGAATAGCTGCAGGGCAGCCAATCAACAAGCGTTTCACTGGTTTGCCCTTAGAAGCCATCACAGCCATGCCTACTAATGGCATGGCTGTGATTGGCCAGTGCATCATGTGACCCAGCCTTTTTATAAGCTGGAGTCACAGTGCTGCATGTCACATGCTCTTGGGTTAGGGTAGGGAGAGGAAGCTGCCAGCGTGAGGGAGAGATTACAGACATTTTAACATCTGATCCTGCATCCTGAGATAAATTACTACTGCTGTGCTGTTGCTCTGAGGACAGATAGCAGAAATTTGAGATTTCACATACCGCTGCTTTGAGTTGCAGATTGCAGATCAAACTCTGCATAAAGCAACGATCGCTACGATCGTGCACAACGATCAGATTGTTGGAGTAATTGGAGATTTCAAATACTGCTGCTTTGAGTTGCAGATTGCAGATCAAACTCTGCATAAAACAACGATCGACTAAAAATGGGGGGTTCCTGCGCTGGGAAAATATAACGTTTAAAAAAGTTTTATTATGAAGACTGCTGCCCTCCGAGCCTTTCCCTGCACAGCAAGGTAAGTTTTTTTTAAAATTGGGGTATGTGTTTGGAGATGGCGCTGTCTCTTTAATTACTGAGCTTTTCTATTCATAAGTTAATTTAAAAATTGTGCAAAAGTGTGCAAAAATTCATCAAATAAATATCATATATCCTTCAAGAATTGTGAGTGTATAAAAGATGAGTGAATAAATAAATACTGTGAGGAATATATAGAGAATGTGAGTAAAATTATATAATAAGATATGATCCGTAAAAATTGTGATCCGTAAAAAGTCTGTAAATGGTCCGTAATCCGTAAAAAGTCCGTGATTAATAAAACTTTACAAAATCCAAAAAAAAAACTATTAAAATTGATGACTTGTAGTGACTCTCAATAAGTGTGTAAGTTATATACTAAGATATGTTTCGTAAAAATTGTGATCCATACAAAAGTCCGTAAATGGTCCGTAGTCCGTAAAAGTCCGTAATTAATAAAACTTCATAAGATCTGAAAACACTGATGATTCGTAGAGACTCTCAATATCACTGATATGCTGTAGTCATTAGTATTGTAGATTTCATTCAAAGGTGACTTTTGTGCCCAATGTTGTATCCAATATAAAGATGTGACTCGTGCTCCCCTCCTGTGCCCGCACTTACCAGATTTCCCCACCCCTGCAGGGGTAAACCGCCTGTGGTAAATGGGGTCTTTTACTCCTCGGTTCTGGGCTTCCTCCGGCTAGTCGCACTTGTCTCCTATCCTCGGATCCAGGCTTCCTTCCGTTGGACGTGGTAGTCCTGCATCCAATATGGCGCCAATCAGCTTCCCACCAGATTTTGACCAGGACAAAACAAAAAAGAAAATTCCTCCTAAAGTGTAGTATGTTGAATAATAGGACTTTATTTATCAAAAACCGATGTCCAAAATAAAATCTTCAGATTAAAATAATCAGATTAAAATATATACAGCAGAGGATCCCGCTTACAGTCTAAGGTTTGCAGGCCCTGCCTGCTTGAGGAAGGTATATATCCCTTCCTGCTGACCGCTGGACGCTCCTTCGCTGTGAGAGCTAGCAAACTGATTCAGACAATCACGTATGAAAGGCCACACCTTACGCGTTTCGTCATAACCGACGTCATCTGAGGCTGTGGCCGAAGGAAAGACTTTAACTCTATATACTGGCCCAGAGGGGCGGGGTAACATTTTAGACCCAATCCTGTACTTTGGAGATTTTGAAATGGGCGGAGATATTTCTTATAGAACTTTCAATCTCTCGTTGTAATACTGTTGCTTTCTAATCTATTAGTATATTTACGTAACGTTAATCGGCTTCAGGAAGGGGATATGCCCTCCCCATCACAATACATCACACAGTAGGTTTCTACCTATTATATAGTGCTGTCCGTTAGTGTCTCGTTTTTAGGATGATGTGGACGAGAAGGTTTACTTATAAAAAACATTTCTTTTTTGTGGAAGAAGTCAAAAATCAATAGACAGGTTGTTAAAAATGTTAGAAAGACAACGATGTTTGCATCAAACTCTTGTAAGAACATTAAATTAAATTTGCAAGGTAAATTAATATCATATTCAAATATATTAAAACAATTTTTTAAAAAATTATTCAAAAGGGGTAAAAAAGCAATAAGGTTTTTCTAATTAAGAGAGGATCTTTGCGAGAAGGTGAGTGAAAAATATATATATTGATTCTGGATAGGGTAAAAATAGATGATAATATTAATATATATAATTATAATTAAAACATGTAACGAGAATTGATAGAATGGGTTAGGACTCCTTTGACAGAGGATAAAAGAGTAAAATATGTAGTGCTTATATTAGATATACTGCATTCATTATATAAAGGGAGGCGCTTAATATATTACCAAGAAAAATAATAAATAAAAGAATGATGATATTAATATATCTGATTATAACTAAAACATGTAGAATAGGTTGGTTATAATTTAGCAATGTATAAGAGAGTAAAATTGTAGTGCTTGTATTAGATATACTATATTCTTTACATAAAGTGAGGCGCTTATATAATACGTTCATCACTAATATAGACGAAAACTTTGTAAAAATAGGATCTAAGAAGAAATGGGCTCTTAAATCTCGCGAGTGTGTAGGAGATAGCGGAAACATTTAATCACATGGAAAAAGCAAGAAAATCCGTGGATGTGGATGAGAAGGCTCCTAGGTGTGTTTATATATTTCCCTTGGGAGTAGGTTGTGCTTGTATACATCCCTCGCGTAGACGAGAAGATTGGTTCATTGTTAAAATTGCTAAACTACAAAGAGATAAAACTATTGTTAAAGTGGGCCATGTGTCTTTTTATATGGCGGCTTTGTTGAAATGAAATTCAGGCGTTATTTAGTATCATAGAACTACGAATGAAAGATTCATAGGTGTGCTTTTAAGTTATCATGGATGTTGATGAGAAGGTGCATATGCTGTGTAAAAAATTTTTTCTTTAAAAGAATTTATTCTTTAAAAGAATTTTAAACTTTCCCTCTCCCCAGTCAAAGACCTTTTAAAACCTATCTACAAGACTCAGGTATTTATCATGGATGTGGATGAGAAGGCTCATGTATTATATAAAACGTTGTCACTAAAAAGTTTTTTCTTTAATCAATCCTTCCCTCCTCCTAAAAGCAGAAGAGGAGAGGGCTTACATAAAACCACTTAGAACATCATTCTGTTAAAAATTGGAAATAAAACAGTTCAGATCTATATCCACATTAAGTCCGTTAGGTTTCAAGCAATCCAAAAGATAAATCCAACGTGTTTCATTTTGAGAAACTTCTATTTTCTTATTATTTCCTCTCCAATTATCCTTTATTTTATCAATGCCATAGAAGATAAGCTTACTGGGGTCTCTTTGGTGCATCTCATCAAAATGTCTGGAGAGGTTATGTTTCGGGAAACCCTTCTTTATATTTCTAACATGTTCTGCGATTCGTTTATGCAAGGGTCTTGTCGTTCTGCCTACATACTGAAGGCGGCAGGGGCACTCCAAAACATATGTTACGTGGGTGCTATTGCAGGTAATCACTTCTTTTATCTTATATTCCTTGTTATTAGTGCTGGACCTGAAGCTTTCCTTTTTCCTAGGTTGTTTTTTTGTGGTTCTACGTGGAAGGCATTTGGAGCACCGAAAGAATCCTTTTAGACCAGGTATTAGTTGTACTCCCCCCGGAGGGTTAATGACATTATGGACCAGGCAATCTCTGAGGTTACGAGCTCTTCTGTATATAAAGGACGGTTTTTTAGGAATAATTTTCCCTAAGGTTCTATCCATTTTTAGGATGGGCCAATACTTTCCAATAATCTTCTCTATCTTTTTATATTGTTTGCTGTATCCCGTAATAAAGTTAATTCCCTCTTTTGTCTTTTTCTTGTCCTTATTTTTCTTCCTCAATATATCTTTTCTTGGTATCTTTTTAACATTCTCCTTAGTTTTAATCAATTCGTTCCTTTGATATCCTTTTTGCTCGAACCTTTTAATTAAAGTCTCTGCTTGTAGTTCAAAAACTTCTTCATTGTGGCAATTCCTCCTCATCCTTAATAGCTGTCCTTTTGGAATGTTCTGCTTCCATCTGGGATGGTGGCAGCTCGAGATAGGGATATACCCATTCCGGTCAGTTGTTTTAAAATATGTTCTCGTCGCCATTTTATCACCAGTTTTGAAGATATATAGATCGAGATAGTTCAAACCTTCATTATTCACTTCTCCAGTAAATTTGATACCGTATATGTTGTTGTTCATTTGGTCCAGAAACTGTTGTAAAGTGTCATTAGTGCCTTCACATATGATAATGATATCATCAATATATCTTCGGTACATTTTTAGCTCAGGTCTTCTCACATTGTAGATGTACTTCTCCTCCCACATATCCATAAACAAGTTCGCTACACTTGGAGCATATCTAGCACCCATCGCAACTCCTTTCTCCTGTACATAGTAGTCTTGATTATACCAGAAATAGTTATTACTCATTGCTAGCTTCAACCCCTCCAGTATGTATTCAATTTGTTCCTGTTTTAAATCCGTTCTCTCATGCAGAGCCTTCTCAACTCCTTTCAAGCCGTCCTTCTGTATAATGTTCGTGTAGAGAGAATTAACGTCTACGGTTGCTAGAATGCAGTTCTCTGTTTTATCCATTTGTTCTAACTCTAAAATCAGTTGTGTGCTGTCCTTTAAATGTGAACGCCCTTCCTTTACTAGGGGTTTCAAGTATTGGTCCCTCCTAGTCTCGCAAATAGCGATTGGATGCCGCTAATTATGGGTCTCCCTGGCGGTGTGGTGGTGTTTTTATGAATTTTTGGTAAGTAATAAATTACCGGGGTTTTTGTAGGATTGTGGGATCGTACACAACGATCAGATTGTGGGAGTAATTTGAGATTTCACATACTGCTGCTTTGAGCGATCTGACTGCACTAGGTAGAGGCTTCTGCTTAGAGGGACAGATTCTTGTTCAAAAACCATTGCCTACTCCTATAGGGCCAGCTGTTGCTGTAAGTGACACATTATTGTTCAAAATTCATCTCCTAGTTGTAAAGGGAGAGTTCCCAGCTGTTGCTTAGAGGGACAGATTCTTGTTCAAAAACCATTGCCTACTCCTATAGGGCCAGCTGTTGCTTTAAGTGACACATTATTGTTCAAAAATCATCTCCTAGTTCTAAAGGGAGAGCTCCCAGCTGTTGGTGTGAGCAGTGCATTTCTTGCACCAAAATAAAAAGTCCGGCTACGTTGATGTTTTCAAAAAAAAAAAAAAGGTATTAATTGGTATTAATAAATACTTACATAGGGCTACATAATACATTTGCGGGCCCAATAAGGAGAGCAAATAAGGGACGTGGTCATGGTGCTGCTGGTGATTCTGGTGCTGCTGGTGTTGGTGGTGCTGGTGAACCTCCTGTTGGAAGGAGAGGACGTGGTCGAGGTGTGCTAGCTACACACACAAGGGAAACACCTTCCTCAGGTAGCCAACAGAACCTTCACCGGTATATGGTAGGCCCGAATGCCCCTCAACGATTGGTGAGGCCAGAACAGGGGATAGTAGATTGGGTGGCTGACAATGCCTCCAGTTCCTTCACATTGTCTCCCTCCCGGTCCCTCGATGAAAGCTCAGAGTTGGCACCTGAACCCCATGGCCATCTGTCTTTCACCTCAACCCCTTGTAAATTAGCCAAGCAGTCTGAGCCCCAAGTCCTGCAAGAGACTCTTATGCTTTTTGATGACTCTCCTGGTGTGCTTTCCGTGGGCCATCCACATAGCGCTGCCCCAGAAGTGGAAGACATTGAGTGCGCCGATGCCCAACCACTTCTGTTGCAGGATGAGGACATGGAAACACCAGCGCAGCACATTTCTGATGATGACGAAACACAGGTGCCAACTGCTGCAGCTTGCCTCAGTGTGCAGACTGACAAGGAGGGCAGTGGTGAAAGGTGGGTGGAAGATGATGTGGAGGATGATGAGGTCCTAGACCCCACATGGAATGAGGGTCATGCGAGTGACGTGTGTAGTTTGGAGGAAGAGGTGGTGGTCGCACAGAGGCACCAGCACAGCAAAAGAGGAAGCAGGTTGCAAAAGCGGAGCGAGCGTCCCCTAGACAGTAGGCCTGCTACTAGCCACTGCACCCAGGGACCTAGCACACCAAAGGCAGCTCAAAGGCGTTCCCCCGCGTGGCAGTTCTTCAGACAATGTGCTGACGGCAAGACAGGAGTGGTTTGCAAGCTGTGCAATGATAGCCTGAGCCGGGGCATAAATGTTCTCAACCTGAGCACAACCCCCATGACCAGGCACCTAAATTCAAGGCACAAGCTGCAATGGAATAATTACCTCAAAATCCAAGAAAGGTCTCGGCCTCCTCCTGCTTCCTCTTCTGCTGCTGCCTTGGCCTCTTCCTTCACCTCTACAGTGACAGTGTCACCTGCCACCCAGCAAACAGACAATATGACAGCAACGCCACCATGTCCGCCACCGTCCCCAAGCATTTCCACATGGTCCCATGGAAGCTTTCAGTTGTCCATCTCCCAAACACTGGAGAAAAAGAGGAAGTACCCCTCTACCCACCCACGATCCCTGGCCCTGAATGCCAGCATTTCAAAATTCCTGGCCTTTGAAATGCTGTCATTCTGTCTGGTGGACACAGGCAGTTTCAAAAACCTGATGGCGGTGGCTGTCCCACAGTACGTGGTACCCAGCCGCCTCTACTTTTCCAGGCGAGCCATCCCTTCCCTGCACAAACAAGTCGGGGACAAGATCAAGTGTGCACTGCGCAACGCCATCAGTGGCAAGGTCCACATAACCACTGATACATGGACCAGTAAGCATGGGCAGGGACGCTATATCTCGCTAACTGCACACTGGGCAAATGTAGTGGCGGGTGGGTCTGAACCGGCTAGCCATTTGGCGCATGTCCTTCCACCACCGAGGATTGCAGGGCATTTCTCTTTGCCTCCTGTTGCCTCCTCCTCCTACTGCGCTTCCTCCTCCTCGACCACCCACTCATCCGCTCAACGTAACACCTTCACCACCAACATCAGCACATCCAGGGGGAAACGACAGCAGGCTGTTTTAAAACTGATATGTTTGGGGGATAAACCCCACACTGCGCAGGAGCTGTGGACGGGCATTGAACAACAGACCAATGAGTGGTTGTTGCCACTGAGCCTCAGATGGTGTCAATCATGTGTGGTGGCAATCAGCTGAGGAGTACAAAGACAAGTGAGTCTTGCCTACAGTCAAGCATGGTGGTGGGAGTGTCATGGTCTGGGGCTGCATGAGTGCTGCTGGCACTGGGGAGCTACATTTCATTGAGGGAACCATGAAAGCAAACATGTACTATGACATACTAAAGCAGAGCATGATCCCATCCCTTCAGAGACTGGGTCGCAGGGCAGTATTCCAACATGATAACATCCCCAAACACATCTCCAAGATGACCACTGATTTGCTAAAGAAGCTGAGGGTAAAAGTGATGGACTGGTCATGAATGTCTCCAGACCTAAACCCTATTGAGCATCTGTGGGGCATTCTCAAATGGAAGATGGAGGAGCTCAAGGCTGTGAAACTCTGGTGTACTCCATGCCCAAGAGGATTAACCACCCGCCGTGGCTTGACGGTGGCCGCGATAACGAGTATTGTGAGCACGTGCTGCCGGAGATGCGCTCGCACACTCACTGTGTTCTGCAGGGGGCCAGGGAGTGGGTAGGGTGGACTCAATCTCCACTGGCTACCCACAATGGTTCCCCCGCAGTGAGAGAATGGAGGTCCGTGTATGTAAATACGGATCTATGTTGTGACAGAGGGGATGTGATCACAGGCTTCTTGTATATGGAAGCCGTGATCCCTCCCCTCCCCCTGCCAGCCCAGCCCCCATAGAAACATAGAAATATAGAAAAGTGATGCCAGAAAAAGACTGAGTAGTCCATCGAGTCTGCCCCTTTTTATTTGTTTATTTATTTTTTATATTAACCTTGTTGTCTGACTATAGATTTATGTTTATCCCAAGCATGTTTGAAGCCATTTACTGTTGACTGTCTCACAACCTCTGTTGGTAGTTTATTCCAATCATCAACCACCCTTTCAGTAAAATAATACTTTCTAAGATTAGTTTTGAACTTCCCCCCAGTTAGTTTGAGGTCATGTCCCCGTGTTCTTGATTTTGGTTTCATATTGAAAAGACTGCCCTCCTGAACCTTATTCACCCCCTTGATGTATTTAAAGGTTTCAATCATGTCTCCCCTCTCCCTTCTTTCCTCCAGACTGCACATAAGTTCCTGAAGTCGCGCTTGATATGTTTTATCCCCCAGACCTTTCACTTTTCATTTTTGTTACCCGTCTCTGAACTCGTTCTATCTTATCAATATCTTTTTGTAAGTGTGGTCTCCAGAACTGGACACAGTATTCTAAGTGAGGTCTCACTAAAGATCTATATAGAGGAATCAGAACCTCCTTCCTCCTGCTGGTGATCCCTCTACTGATGCATCCCAGAATTCTATTTGCTTTTCCCACTGCCTGGTCACACTGTTTGCTCATTTTGCAATCATCTGAAATAAGCACCCCCAAATATTTTTCTTCTGTAGTGCTGGCTAACACTGTACCCCCAATGTTGTACTCTCTAAGAGGATTCTTTTTCCCTAGATGCATTATTTTACATTTAGAAATATTGGACTGCAGTCTCCACTGCTTTGACCAATCTTCCAGCAATGCCAAATCATGTTCCATGTTACAGACACCTCCAGGAATATCAACCCTATTACACACCTTTGTATCATCAGCAAAGAGACATACATTGCCCAACGAACCTTTAGATATATCACTTAAATATAGGTTAAATAGAACAGGACACAATACAGAGACTTGTGGCACCCTACTAGTGACTGGCCTCTGCTCTGAGTGAACCCCATTTACAACCACACTCTGGGATCTATCCTTTAACCAACTGCATATCCACTGTACCACCCAAGGGTTAAGTCCCAGCTTGTACAACTTTTGTATCAGATGATTATGTGGAACTGTATCAAATGCCTTGCTGAAATCAAGATACGCTATGTCCACAGCACCACCCTGGTCCAAAACACTGGTAATATAGTCAAAGAATTCAATCAGATTTGTCTGGCACGATCTGCCCTCAGTAAAGCCATGCTGCTTTGGGTCCAGCAAGCTGTGTATTTTTAGGTGATCAATGAGCCTTCTTTTGAGAAGTGATTCCATTACCTTGACTACAATTGATGTTAAACACACTGGCCTGTAATTGCCAGCTTCTACCTTGCTGCCCTTCTTGTGGATAGGTACAATATTAGCTATCCACTTGTCTTCGGGTCCTGTTAGAAGAGATTTATTTAAAAGATTTGTTAATGGTCCAACAACTATATCACAAAGTTCTCTTAGAACTCTGGGATGAATACCATCAGGGCCCATTGCTTTATTAAGCTTTAACCAAGCCAGTTCCTCAGCTACCTGTGTCTCCAGAAATCCTAGACATGAACCATTATTACTAGAACCAATATGATTCCCTAACTTGTTATCATTATTGCAGTCTGAGAAGAAAAAAAAATGCATATTACAGCGCACACATGATACATACTCCTACCAGGCTGTTTAAAAGCATCTAAACGTATTTAGCAAAAAATGCAAAAATACGTATGTATCATGTGTGCGCTGTAATATGCGTTTTTTGTCTATTGGTCTTTACAAGCAGCACCATGCGTTTGGTAGGGTGTTCCCTCCAAATATGTATTTTTTTGTATGCTGAGAGGTCCTGACCAGACCTTTTGGGCTGGAGAACCCCATCCTCCTTAATTACCCCCAATCAGTGTCCACCTGATCCATGGGATGTGTCCTCTGGTCTCCCATAAAGAGAGGCATTGGCTTCCATGGTTTGAGATAGGAGCATTCACTCTAAGGTTAGTGTAGGACCCACTGGTAAAACGGGGTACTTTGCAGCAGTCAGTGGGCTTAAGCAGTTCATGGCCATTTAGTGTGACCAAACCCCCGTATTTTTGCATTTTTTCTTATATGCGTTTAGATGCTTTTAAACTGCCTGGTAGGAGTATGTATCATGTGTGCGCTGTAATAAGTGTTTTTTGTCTATTGGTCTTTACAAGCAGCACCATGCGTATGGTAGGGTGTTCCGCCCAAATATGTATTTTTTTGTATGCTGAGAGGTCCTGACCAGACCTTTTGGGCTGGAGAACCCCATCCTCCTTAATTACCCCCAATCAGTGTCCACCTGATCCATGGGATGTGTCCTCTGGTCTCCCATAAAGAGAGGCATTGGCTTCCATGGTTTGAGATAGGAGCATTCACTCTAAGGTTAGTGTAGGACCCACTGGTAAAACGGGGTACTTTGCAGCAGTCAGTGGGCTTAAGCAGTTCATGGCCATTTAGTGTGACCAAACCCCCGTATTTTTGCATTTTTTGTTATATGCGTTTAGATGCTTTTAAACTGCCTGGTAGGAGTATGTATCATGTGTGCGCTGTAATAAGTGTTTTTTGTCTATTGGTCTTTACAAGCAGCACCATGCGTATGGTAGGGTGTTCCGCCCAAATATGTATTTTTTTGTATGCTGAGAGGTCCTGACCAGACCTTTTGGGCTGGAGAACCCCATCCTCCTTAATTACCCCCAATCAGTGTCCACCTGATCCATGGGATGTGTTCTCTGGTCTCCCATAAAGAGAGGCGTTGGCTTGCTGTCATTTCTTTCCTTGTACCACAGAGTCATTCCTGCTCTTCACAGCCTGCAGCCTCCAAGAGCCACCCATCTCCTCAGCACGGACTGTATGGGACATTGTTCACCAATTTCTATGCATATTGTCTGGGAATACATCATCACCCTCAGGTTATCAGTTGTTAATACATTACATTGCTTCTTGACGGGAGAGCGCAGTATGCACCTGTGTTTGAATTGTTTATTGCTTATAGGAATCCACATATTGTAGCCCTCATCTTTTTGGCTTTTTTAAATCTTAAATTTTATTTTTAAACTATAGTTGTAAACCTTCAGTTTTTAATCCTCATTATTGTTTTAATATTGTTGTAATATTGCCCCTCCAAGTCCTCCAAGTACAGTACTCTAGATGTCTTATATGGCTGTTTCCCCATCGACTTCTTCAGTCCTTCCACCTCTGTACCCAGATCGCTATATAGTTTAGACATGTGCCATTCGTTTAGTTCCGAATCGAAATTCGGACAAATGTTTAATTATTCGGAATTCGGATGCATCCAAATTTCCGAATTACAATAGTAACGATTTTGAATGAATCCGAAAAAAAAATTTGATTCGAAAAATTTCACCGGAAATTTGATTAGAATCAAATTCGAAACAGTTGAATCTAATTCAAAATAGTCTAAATAGTAGAATTGAATTTGAAAATAAATCGAAATAAAAATCGAAACTAGTTATAAAAAAATAATTTTCTAAAATAGAATATAAACTATAAAGTAATATAATAAAAACATGAATAGTAAAAGATAGAATAGAGAAGAGTATAATTATATTAAAATAGGATATAACAAATTAACCATGTTCTGAAATTCAAATTTCAAATAGTATAAATTTGAGTGAAATTGGAAAATAATCCAAAACAAAGAAAACCAAAAGAAAATAATATAATAGAAAATAAGAGAATAGAAAAGAAATAAAATATCAAAATAAATAAAAAACACAATCTTCCGAAATTTGAAATTCAAATAGAAAAACATCAAACTAAGCAGATTAGATAGATAATAAACAATTTTTCCAAATTTGAGTTTTTTAAATGGAATGAGTTCCTGTTTTGAATAGACTGAAATTGAATTAAAATAGAAAATATTATAGTATAATAAAAAATAATAGAACATAAATTCAAAAACCAATAGAACAGAACAGATTAAAATAGAATAATATATATACTAGACATGTGTATAGTAAATATATATACTATTTTCAGAAATTTGAATTTTAACTATAATGGCACCAAATAGAAAGGATTAGAAAAGAATAGAATAGAAAATAAGAGAATTAGCTAGAAAAGAATAGAAAAACAATAGATCAGAATAGATTAAAATAGAAGAATAATATTCTAATATGACTATTATCTTCTGAAATTTGAATTTCGAATACAATACGAAATCATATTTTGAATATACTTTAATTAAATTTGAATAGAAAAGTTTATAATAGAATAGAACAAAATAGGAAAGAATGGAATAGAAAAAAGATAATAAGATAGAAAGAATAAGAAGACAATAGAACCGAATGGAATTTTATATATACAGGGTGGGCCATTTATATGGATACACCTTAATAAAATGGGAATGGTTGGTGATATTAACTTCCTGTTTGTGGCACATTAGTATATGTGAGGGGGGAAACTTTTCAAGATGGGTGGTGACCATGGTGGCCATTTTGAAGTCGGCCATTTTGAATTCAACTTTTGTTTTTTCAATAGGAAGAGGGTCATGTGACACATCAAACTTATTGGTAATTTCACAAGAAAAACAATGGTGTGCTTGGTTTTAACATAACTTTATTCTTTCATGAGTTATTTACAAGTTTCTGACCACTTATAAAATGTGTTCAATGTGCTGCCCATTGTGTTGGATTGTCAATGCAACCCTCTTCTCCCACTCTTCACACACTGATAGCAACACCGCAGGAGAAATGGCCCACCCTGTATATATAAAATTCCATTCGGTTCTTATTATTATCTTTTTTCTATTCCATTCTTTCCTATTTTGTTCTATTCTATTATAAACTTTTCTATTCAAATTTAATTAAAGTATATTCAAAATATGATTTCATATTGTATTCGAAATTCGAATTTCAGAAGATAATAGTCATATTAGAATATTATTCTTCTATTTTAATCTATTCTGATCTATTGTTTTTATATATATATATATCAATTTTCCTAAATTCAAATTTCCAATGCAACATGAATTCCAATTCCGAATAGACTGAATGTAAATTTGAATAGAAAATAGATTAATAGAATAGAAAAAATAGAATAGAAAATAAGAGAATAAGATGGAAAAGAATAGAAAAACAATATAACTGAATAGAAATATATATATATATATATATATATTTACATATATTTATGTATATCCATTTTCCGAAATTCGAATTTCAAATACAATATGATTCCAATTATGAATAGACTGAATTTGAATTTGAATAGAAAAGATAATAATAGGAGAGAAAATAATAGAATAGAAAATAAGAGAATAAAATCGAAAAGACTAGAAAAAAACAATAGAACAGAATAGGCGTATATATATATATATATATATATATATATATATATATACATATTATTACCTGAAATTTGAATTTCCAATAGAATGACTTCAAACTCGAATTTCAATAGAAAAGTTTAGAACAGAAGAGAAAATAAATAATAGACTAGAAAAAAGTAGGGAAATTAAAATAAAGAGAATAAAAAACAATACAATACAATAGAAAAAATTAGAATAGAAAAACAATAGAACAGAATGGAATTATATCTATCTATAGTATTTATACATCAATTTTCCGAAATTCCAATTTCAAATAGAATGAATTTGAATAGAAAATATTATAATAGAAAAGGAAATAAGAGAAGAGAATAGAATAGAAAATAAAAAAATAAGATAGAAAATAATAGAAAAATAATAGAACAGTACTTAAATATATATATATATATATATATATATATTCAGTCTATTCGAAATTCAAATTCATTGTATTCGAAATTTCAAATTTCGGAAGATTGTTATAATATATATATATATATATATATAGTCTTTTTTACTTTATTCTCTTTATTTTCATTTCCCTAGTTTTTTTAAATTGTAATATTTATTTTCTCTTCCATTCTAAATGTTTCTATTGAAATTCGAATTTGCAGGCATTCTATTGGAAATTTCGGTAATATATAATATATTGTTATAATATATATATATATATATATATAATATATTATAACAATCTTACGAAATTCGAATTTCGAATTCAATGAATTTGAATTTCGAATAGACTGAATATATATATATTTAAGTTCTGTTCTATTATTTTTCTATTCTTTTCTATCTTGTTTTATTATTATCTATTCTATTCTTTTCTCTTATTTTCTATTCTATTATTATCTTTTCTATTCAAATTCATATTCATTCTATTTGAAATTGGAATTCATGCTGTTTTCGGATTCGTATTTCGGAAAATTGACGTATAAATACTATAGATAAATATAATTCCATTCTGTTCTATTGTTTTTCTATTCTATTGTTTTGTATTGTATTGTATTGTTTTTTATCCTCTTTATTTTCATTTCCCTAGTTTTTTCTAGTCTATTATTTCTTTTCTCTTCTATTCTAAACTTTTCTATTGAAATTTGAATTTGAAGTCATTCTATTGGAAATTCGAATTTCAGAAAATCGGTATATATCAATTTTCCGAAATTCGAATTTTGAATTTCGAATACAGCATGAATTCGAATTTCGAATAGATTGAATGTGAATTTGAATAGAAAAGATTATAATAGATTAGAAAATAATAGAAAAGAATAAAATAGAAAATAATAGAATAAAATAGAAAAGAATAGAAAAATAATAGAACAGAATGGAATTACATATTATCTATCAATTTTCCGAAATTTGAATTTTGAATACAGCATGAATTCAAATTTAGAAAAGATTGAATATGAATTTGAATAGAAAAGATTATAATAGAGTAGAAAATAATAGAAAAGAATAGAACAGAAAATAAGTGAATAAGATATAAGAGAATAGAAAAACAATACAACAGAATATAATTATATATACATATATATTATAATATGTATATGCTGAGTTCCCAGCTCTGTACACCCGCTGTGCCCATTATGAGGGGTTACCAGGTCTGTACACCTGCTCTGCCCATTATGAGGAGTTTCCACCATCCCTGTGCTGAGTTCCCGGGTCTGTACACCCACTGTGCCCATTATGAGGGGTTTCCACCATCCCTGTTCATCTATTATAAACGTTTCTATTCACATTAACATTCAATCTATTCGAAATTCGAATTCATGCTGTATTCGAAATTTGAATTTCGAAAAATTGATATATACCGAAATTTCGAATTTCCTATAGAATGACTTCAAATTCGAATTTCAATAGAAAAGTTTAGAATAGAAGAGAAAAGAAATGTATTATTTATACATCAACTTTCCGAAATTCGAATTTCGAAAACAGCATGAATTCCAATTTCAAATAAAATTAATATGAATTAGAATAGAAAAGCTTATAATAGATTTGAAGATAAGAGAAAAGAATAGAATAGAAAATAAGAGAATAGGATAGAAAAAAATAGAAAAATAATAGAACAGAATAGATTAACATAGAATAATATATACTATCTTCTGAAATTCGAATACAATGAATTCCAATTTCGAATAGACTGAATCTGAATTTGAATAGAAAAGATAATAATAGAATTGAAAATAATAGAATAGAAAATAAGAGAATAAGATAGAAAAGAATAGGAAAACAATAGAACAGATTAGATTAACATAGAATAATATATACTATCTTCCGAAATCCGAATTTCGAAAACAATGAATTCGAATTTTGAATAGACTGAATCTGAATTTGAATAGAAAAAAATAATAACAGAATAGAAAAAAATAGAAAAGAATAGAATAGAAAATACGAGAATAAGCTGGAAAAGAATAGAAAAACAATAGAACAGAATAGATTAACATAGAATGATAAAATATATACTATCTTCCGAAATTCGAATTTAGAATACAATGAATTCCAATTTCGAATAGACTGAATTTGAATTGAAAAGATTATAAAAGAATAGAAAATAATAGAATAGAAAATAAGAGAATAAGATAAGACAGAATAAAAAAACAATAGAACAGAATAGATTATATTAACATAGAATAATATACTATCTTCTGAAATTCGAATTTCGAATACAATATGAATTCCAATTTTGAATGGACTGGATTTAAATTTGAATATAAATGTTTATAATAGAATAGAAAATAATAGAAAAGAATACAATAGAAAATAATAGAATAAGATTGAAAATAAGAGAAAAATAATAGAACAGAATAGATTAACATAAAATAATATATGTTATCTTCTGAAGTTCGAATTTCGAATACAATGAATTCCAATTTCGAATAGACTGAATCTGAATTCAAATAGAAAAAATAATAGAATAGAAAATAATAGAATAGAAAATAAGAGAATAAGATAGGAAAGAATAGATTACAAAAACAATAGAACAGAAGATTGAAATAGGATATATAAACACCTTCCGAAATTCGAATTTCAAATAGAATAAATTTGAATTCAAAAAGAAGAAGATTATAATAGAAAATAGAAAAGAATAGAATAGAACATAAAATAACACAATAGAATGGAAAATAATAGATTAGAAAAACAATATAGAAAAGTATAATAAGATATAAAGAATCTAATATATAACAATCTTCCGGAATTCTAATTTTGAATGTTTTCGAATCCGGTAAAAATTTTTCGAATCCGATAGAAATTTTTCGAATGCAGTAGAATTTTTTTCGAATGCGGTACAATTTTTTCGAATGTGGCCTTTTTTTTTTTAATTCCCGAAAACGAATGTATAGAATGCAACGAATTTAACTAAACTAATTTAATTAAATAACAAATCGAAACGAAACTAAACTAAACAAATTTTTTCATCCTGCACATGTCTAGTCCAGTATCAGATGGTTTTAGAATGCTAGGCTTTCCCCTCACAGCACCGCCAGGAACTTGTCTGTAATACAGGATGAGATGATATTAGATCGGTAATCTATCCCTCACAGCACTAGTAAACTCTACCTAGTCCAGCATCAGATGGTATTAGAATGTTAAGCTTCGCCTCACAGCACCGACAGGAATCTGTCTGTAATATAGGATGAGATCATATTAGATCGGTAATCTATCCCTCCTCCTCCTCCTCCTCCTCCACCGCCACTTCCACCTACACCGCCATGGTCACCGCCTCCTCAACCTCCTACTCCACATACACCTCCTCCATTTTTTATTTTTTTATGTGATTTTAAGTTATTTCCCTATCCACATTTGTTTTCAGGGCACTTGTCCTACTCTTACTCCAATTTTGCTTCCTTTTGCTTCCAGCCCTCTAGCCCTTTCCAGGACTTTTTTAGAGCCATTTTAGTACCCAAAAGTTCAGGTCACCATTGACTTTAATGGGGTTTGGGGTTCGAGGTTAAGTTCGGGTCAAGTTTGGGGCCGAACTCGAACTTCTTCGCGAAGTTCGGCCGAACCCACCGAACCCGAACATCCAGGTGTCCGCTCAACTCTACGGGTGAGGTGAGCTGCTGTCTTGTGAAATAAACCCTTGGTGTTGGACACTTCTCCCAACTCGGGGAGGCGGGTTCCTCTTTGAGACCCTACCAGTAACTCCTCCATCCTCGCTCACGACTATAGTAAATACTTAAGGTGTCTAAGCAGGCAGACAGACACCTCCGGAGAATAACTTGGGCCTTGATAACTCAAGGTTTTCCCCTGACTATCTTTCAAATAGCAAAGGGGCCACATAGCCCTACCCATATAGCTCTACCCATTGTATTACTAAGCATACTGACCTCGGGTGATTACCTTCACCTAAACTCTATATAACTAAAGCCACCTCCTTCCCCCCTCCCCTCAGCCCTCTTTATAATTTTTTTTTCTTCCTCTTCTATCTCCCTTCTCTTCCCCTTTTTCTCCTCTCTCTCACCGCCTCTATATTGGTGGAGGGCAGACCATTCAGGCCCTAGATTGTTAACAAGACGCTAGGGGCATTTACCTTTACAACCATGGCCCCCAATGACACACGTAATGTCCACCTCTACTTAAAAATTTACTCACTAGATGCGACGGGCTTAAATACCCCTGAAAAAGGACACAATGTCCTAGCAGAAGCACACCAGCTTAAAGCACAAATTTTCTTTTTACAGGAGACTCATTTTAAAATCGGATCTATCCCTAAAATAGGCAACCATCGCTTTCCTACTGCATACCATGTGGCATGCTCGGATACGAAGGCAAAAGGAGTCTTGATACTATTCTCTAAATCCTGTGGCTTCAACCTCACGGACCAACTACTGGACCCGAAGGCAGGTACATGTTCCTCAAGGGCATGTGAAAAGTTAAACCGGTGACCTTGGCGAACATATATTTCCCTAACACGAAACAAGTACCGTTCCTGAAGGAAGTACTTCTACAGCTGACTTCCTTCTGCTCTGGACTCTTGATCTTGGGAGTGGACCTCAATGTGGCTTTAGACCCACTGCTTGACACCTCTAATGGCACCTCAACGCTTTCTTATGCAGCATTGCAACAAATTAAATTACAACTAGCCTCACTGACATTACACGATACCTGGCATACTCTCAATCCTTACAGTACCTACATGACGCTACAATAGAGAGCATGGTTACTTCTGACCACCACTCAATTACAATGACCCTACGCTTCCCTCAACGGGAAACGTTCACAAAACTGTGGAGACTGGATCCTTCCCTTCTTACAGACCCGGGGGATCTAGCAAACATCAAGACACTATTAGAAGAATATTTTTGGATAAATAACACCCTGGACACATCACCCATGACACAGTGGGAAGCCCATAAATGCGTAGTGAGAGGGCATTTGATGGCCCTGGCAGCTCAGAAAAAAAGGAATGACAAAAAAGATAACAGAGCTTTCTGCCAAACTTACTGCCCTGGAAACAAAGCACAAGGGTTCCTTAGCGGCGCGGATAGCACAGGACATGGCAGACACCAGAACACTTTTGTGAGCTGAGCTGGAGAACATAAACACCAGCAGGCGAGTAAGAATTCAGACTCTATTTTACGAGCAAGCTAATAAGCCAGGCAGGCTCTTGGCCAGACTCATGCAGGAACGTACTCTATCGCACACGGTATACCATATCACGGATTCTTTAGGTATTAAACATTCCAAAAATGAAAGTATAGCCAAACAATTTCAGAACTTATACTCAAAATTGTATAATCTCAAAACAGATTCAGAAAACCCTAGCCAGGAGGCAATGCGTAAGACACTTATTAAAGCATTCCTAACCAAGTATAGCCTAAAAGCCCTACACATACAAGATCGAAATGGAATGGAATGGGCGGCTGTCCTAAAGGCCACAAAATTTAGGGAAAAGCCCGGCGCTATATTATAAAAGCTTCCCCGACCTCCTAGCCCCAGGCTTCCTAAAGGCCTTTAACTCTTTATCAGATACCCCTAGCACCTCTAGCACCTTACTTGAAGCTTATATATCTGTAATTCCTAAAGAAGGCAAAGATCAGGATCAGGTAACTAACTACAGACCAATATCTTTGCTAAATGTAGATGTCAAAATATTCTCTAAGATTTTAGCAACTAGACTTTCTTATTACGTTCCTGCGTGGGTTGGCCAAGACCAAGTTGGGTTCATCCCTGGCAGGGAAGCCAGGGATAACACAACCAAAGCCCTGAATCTACATCATTGGCTTATACATAGCCAGCAGGAGGGGTTCTTTTTAGCTATGGATGTGGAGAAGGCGTTCGACAGGGTGGCCTGGGACTACATGGAAGAAACATTAAAAGCTCTGTGATTGGCACCCAGATTGCGGACATTTATTAAGTCTCTCTACACTAATCCCAGAGCTAGAGTGAAAGTCAACGGCTACCTGTCGGACGCCTTCCCCATTAAAAACGGGATGCGACAGGGCTGCCCCCTGTCCTCACTACTATATATCCTCACCCTGGAACCACTCCAGAGATGCATCCGTGAAAACTCAGATATTAAAGGCATTACAGTGCGGCCTAATGAGTTCAAGATCGCAGCCTTTGAGGACGACATCTTGCTCTTCCTATCCTCGCCGCTAACAACCTTACCAAATATCATGTCAGTACTGGAACATTTTAAAAGGATATCAAATCTCCAAATGAATTATTCAAAATCCTTTGCCTTAAATGTCACGCTACCGACACTGTGGATTCACCATTGCCAAGCAAATTTCCCCTTTCGGTGGAAATCTGATGCCATCACGTATTTAGGTATACGTCTCCCGGGAGACCTGTCCAACCTTTATAAGCTCAACTTCTTACCGGAATTAAACTCTATTGAACAAGACCTCAAA
This sequence comes from Glandirana rugosa, assembly GCA_018402905.1. Classification (NCBI taxonomy): domain Eukaryota; kingdom Metazoa; phylum Chordata; class Amphibia; order Anura; family Ranidae; genus Glandirana; species Glandirana rugosa. The sequence continues at coordinate 806,188 of BLSH010228078.1, read as the reverse complement.
CGATGGGATACGTCCACTATCTGATGGTTTGGATGGGCAGCCATTATATAAATGACTATCCTCCCACGTTTGCTATATAAATTACAGGCTTTAACAATACATATACCAGCATCGTATTTTGCAGCTTACAAAAGAATATGTCGGATATTCCTCTGGAGGGGGAAACCAGCCCGTATCGGTTGGGCCAAAAAGGTATTGTCCAAATTAGAAGGCGGTATGGGTCTCCCAGACATTCAGCGGTACTACTGGGCGGTTCATTTAGCCCGGGTTATTGACTGGAGAGCACATGACCGATACAAAGGGTGGGTAGCTCTGGAACATAGACTTGCAGGAGCTGACCTAGGAAAAGTGCCATGGTTCCCAAAGAAGGATACACCACCCAGTCTAGACATACACCCACTAATTGGTGCGACAATACAAGTGTTCAACAGGGCACGTAAAAAATATGACATAACAGAGAAACTATGCCCCATAACTCCAATTAGAGGTAATCCGGCCTTTCCCCCAAGTATGGATAAATGGATAAAATGTTTCTGTCAGCAGAGTGGCCTTATGCGGAGATGCACGCAAATCAGTTCCTTGTGAGAAACAGGTTTAAACGTCAGGTAGAATTAGCGGAGACCTCCAACATGAACAAGTTCCCTTTTTGGGCGTACATGCAAGTGAAGCACTTTCTGGACAAGCCTTCACATAGGGATGATATATTGAGACCACCCACAGTCTTTGAGTCAGTGTGCACTGGATCACCGCCTCAGAGCCATATTATTTCAGCACTATATGCATCCAGTTCAGTAATTCCCGCGCTCTCGTACAATCTGAGCATGCCTTCTGGGAACGAGCGCTGGCCATAGAAATTGTTGAGGGAGATTGGAATCACATTTACTTGTGCCTACACAAGGGTTCACTGAACATAAACACACAAGAGAATGGGTACAAACTAAAGACAAGATGGTATAGAACCCATGACCTAATTCACAAAATTACCCCTGCAGCCCCAAGCAAATGCTGGAGATGTGAATTAGAGGAAGGAACCCTCCTTCACATCTGGTGGCACTGCCCACTAATTCAGCCATACTGGCGCAAAATTTGCGTCCTGATTTCAACTATCACGAAACTCCCAACGGAATTCACACCACCCTCCAAACCCTCAAGTTAATGGTTACATGTTAATGTTCCCAGATTGAACTATGTACCATGATATGTCATCTGTATTGGTAAATTATCTCATGTATCTGTACCACTGCCTAATAGTTTCTTATGTTATGTATGCAATTGAAACTCAATAAAACTTTATAAAAAAAAAAAAGTTATAATAAAATATCTACAAAAGTGTGAGGGGTGTACTCACTTTTGTGAGATACTGTATATATATATAGTGAGTACACCCCTCACATTTTTGTAAATATTTTATTATATCTTTTCATTTGACAACATTGAAGAAATTGCACTTTGCTACAATGTAAAGTAGTGAGTGTACAGCTTGTAAATTTGATGTCCCCTCAAAATAACTCAACACACAGTCATTAATGTCTAAACCGCTGGCAACAAAAGTGAGTACACCCCTACGGGGAAATGTCCAAATTGGACCCAGTTAGCCATCTTCCCTCCCCGGTGTCATGTGACTCTTAGTGTTACAAGGTCTCAGGTGTGAATGGGGAGCAGGTGTGTTAAATTTGGTCTTATTGCTCTCCCTCATACTGGTCACTGGAAGTTCAACATGGCACCTCATGACAAAGAACTCTCTGAGGATCTGAAAAAAAGTATTGTTGCTCTACATAAAAATGGCTTAGGCTATAAGAAGATTGCCAAGACCCTGAAACTGAGCTGCAGCATGGTGGCCAAGACCATACAGAGGTTTAACAGGACAGGTTCCACTCAGAACAGACCTTACCATGGTCGACCAAAGAAGTGCTCAGAATCATATCCAGAGGTTGTCTTTGGGAAATAGACATATGAGTGATGCCAGCATTGCTGCAGAGGTTGAAGGGTTGGGGGGGTCAGCCTGTCAGTGCTCAGACCATATGCCACACACTGCATCAAATTGGTCTGCCTGGCTGTCATCCCAGAAGGAAGCCTCTTCTAAAGATGATACACAAGAAAGCCCGCAGTTTGCTGAAGACAAGCTGACTAAGGACATGGGTTACTGGAACCATGTCCTGTGGTCTGATGAGACCAAGATAAACTTATTTGGTTCATATGGTGTCAACCGTGTGTGGTGGCAACCAGGTGAGGAGTACAAAGACAAGTGTGTCTTGCCTACAGTCAAACATGGTGGTGGGAGTGTCATGGTCTGGGGCTGCATGAGTGCCGGCACTGGGGAGCTACAGTTCATTGAGGGAACCATGAATGCCAACATGTACTGTGACATACTGAAGTACAGCATGATCCCCTCCGTTCAGAGACTGGGACGCAGGGCAGTATTCCAACATGATAAAGACCCCAAACACACCTCCAAGATGACCACTGCCTTGCTAAAGAAGCTGAGGGTAAGGTGATGGACTGGCCATGCATGTCTCCAGACCTAAACCCTATTGAGCATCTGTGGGCCATCCTTAAACAGAAGGTGGAGGAGCGCAAGGTGTCTAACATCCACCAGCTCCGTGATGTCGTCATGGAGGAGTGGAAGAGGATCCCAGTGGCAACCTGTGACGCTTTTGTGAACTCCATGCCCAAAAGGGTTAATGTAGTCCTGCAAAATAATGGTGGCCACACAAAATATTGACACTCTGGGCCCAATTTGGACATTTTCACTTAGAGGTGTACTCCCTTTTGTTGCCAGTGGTTTAGACATTAATGGCTGTGTGTTAAGTTATTTTGAGAGGACAGCAAATTTACACTGTTGTACAAGCTGTACACTCACTACTTTACATTGTTGCAAAGTGTCATTTCTTCAAAGTTGTCACATGAAAAGATATAAAATATTTACAAAAATGTGAGGGGTGTACTCACTTTTGTGAGATACTGTATATATACTGTATATGTTTTTAAGTGTGTTTTACTCCATTTCGCTGTTATGCATTATATTGCATTTTTGCATGTATTTACAATGCACAAATTTTCTAAATTATAGGAAGACTGCTTATTCAGAGATATAAATGAAAGTGAATTTTAGTTTATAGACTTTTCATTTGATTTATGTTGTTTTTTAATTGACTAGATGAGAGAGACATTTTATTTGTCTTGAAACTGCCACAGCATAGAATTTCCTACCCCCCCCCCCCAAAAAAAAAAAATGTGCTTTTCTCAAACAGTGAAACTGGTAGAACATTTTCTTTCAATAATCTAAATAGCACCAGAATGAATACATGTTATTGCTGATTGCTTATTAGGAGTTACAGAATATTCATGCCTTGCATTGTGTTAGTGTTCATTTGAAATTTGCAAGTTCAATAGTAGCTTTATAACATATACACCCCAGAAAGTGTCAGTATGATGAATTGTATCTTCCACTGAAAGTGTTTAGTTTGACAAGCGATGAGAGAAATCATGCCAGTGTGTTCTTTCTGAGATTCTCAATGCTGTCATGCAAATCGAGAAATGAAAGGAAAACATAAATGTAAAGCACACATAAAAATGGCTACCTATAATTTCCCACTTAAATACACACACAGACAATCCTGATAAAATACAGGTGCATGCCACTTAGATTTATAGTAATTATAATTACACAACACTAGGTTGATAGGCCTTTCTGGCACTTCTTGTTTATCTACACATTTCCACTGATGAGATAAAAATATACATTTTTCTCCACAAGACCTGCTTCACTATAGAAGTGATTTAAATGAGGGGTCGTGCTCTTACCATTAGTACTAAGAGAATTATTGTCACTAGCATGAGAAGTTTAGGAATTTAATCAAAACAGATAGCAGTGGTACATACAAGTATGTTAATGTAAACCTGTTTATGTATGATTGCCTTGGTTTGATTGTTGCTTGACATGTAACATAATTGTGTATGTGCTTCTCCACGCATAGTACATTTTCATTAGTTTGAATTCTTTTTGCTGCTATCTGGGACAGATTAAACTTTCCCATACAGTTGAATCGATGTAAGAATCAGAAAAAAATATTTGATTTTTGAGAGAATTAAAAAATCAGCATTTGAAGTGAAAGTCAGTTTTAGCGAAGTCTGTTTTATAAGAATGTTCTGTAATGTTTTGGTCTTGAAGCAGGAAAAATGAGCCATTGTTATGGTCTTTGTATCAAGTTTTCCATACATTCAGTACAGTTCAGTTTAGCAATGAAATAATAACCTCATCTCCAGTCTTTGTATAGATCTATGTTTGTCCTAAGCATATTTGAATCCACTCAGAGGCACAACTAGAACCTTTAAGGCCCTGATGCAAGAAACCATGAAGGTCCCCCTGACCCACTGGTCCTGTGGACTTTTCCATCAGCCTTTCAGCCTTTCCCATCAGTCCCGAAGCCCTTTCTTCTGGTCCTGGGGCTCTTGCCGCTGAGCCTGGGGCCTTTCCCACTGGCCCTTTACTCCAGTTGTGGAGCCCTTTATTATGGTCTAGCAGCAAGACCCTTTCATACATTCTGACGTGGGCCTCCTTCCTGCCATCTCGGGGCCTCCCCACAGTAGTGGAATGCCAGGGCCAGGTTGCAAATGCGACCTTTGTGACCCAGGTAGCTCTGCCACTGGATCCAAAAATGATTGTCATAGACATTTGTTATTTCTGTTTTCACAAGCAGCCATTGTTTGGTCAGCTTTTGGTTGCCTCCATGGTTTGATAAATAGTTGCTGAACCTTATACAAATCAGGGTACATATGGCCACCTTTAGATCTTAACCTGAGACCTCTGTGCGGCACAGGTATATTATTGGATACAGATCTTACATGCAGATACAATGAGAACCATACAGAATACTTGCATGAAGATCCGAAGGGCAGCGCTTAGGTGACAAGCTCCTCCAGTAGTGCCTGTATGCCCGCAGTGATCAACGAAAGGGAACTCTCCACTGACTGATCAATCTCACTTAGGAATCACTGGCTCCCCACTGACAACTCCCCACTGATCCCAGTATTGGGGGAGCTATCCACTGACAGATCCTACTCAGTGATTACCAGCTGAGCCCCCACTGTGCCCTTTACTACCTTCATGGGGCCCTTTATTACAGTAACACAGCAGGGCCCTTTTAAATGTTCTGCAGTGGGCCCCCTTCCTACCATCTTGAGCCCCCCCCCATGGTGGTGGAACACCGGGGCCCAGTCACAAGTGCAAGTTTTGTGACCCTAGTAGTTCTGTCACTAAATCCACTTTCTGTTTACTACAAAAGTAAATAAAACTGGAGATTATGTTTATAAGAGAAAAGGTAACACGTTTCTAAATATGAAGCATAGGGCAAGGTTGTCCCAATCATATTATGAATAGTAATAATAAGCAAACTTCTTAAAATTCTTAAAATGCACAAACTAAAATGTTAACCCACCTACAACAGAAATATTAGCTTGGTTTGAGATTTTTTTTTATAAATCTTTAAATTTCCTAAAATGCACCCTAGTGAGTTGTCCAACACACACATTTTCCCTTTTTTTTTAACTTGAAAGCGCATCCAGTTTTTTGGGGTTTTTGCCACTTGTCATATAAGGAACAAACGAATCAGGGAATAAACCCCAAAAAAGTGGACTTTAAGGGCACACCACGAGATAACACAACACAGTTAAAAGTCAAATGTTTATTAACGTATATTAATAAAAAAGCGAAAACTTCATAAAATAAAAGCGCTTAGGACATCAACACACAATTATCCTAGGCCTATCAGCCTTTACAATCACATAATATATTCATAATGATACAAACTACCAAAAACCATGGTGTGTGTAAAGTAGGTCGACGTGTTTCGCTTGTATCAAGCTTCCTCAGGACCTCCTCACAGCATGGGTTTGGATATTATGATTGCTTAGTAGAGAAAAAACTTATCAATATTACGTCAAATTATCATATCATTACATGGATCTTTCTGTACAACATGCCATACATATATCATCAGTGTGCTTACAATTGACTGAGTGTGACCTTGGCGAACGCTCATGGGGCGGACACAGGGGATATGTTCATCAAGCCAAGAGCATGGTGGGTAGTGGTGTAGAGTATCAGAGGCCTAAGTATATGAACATATATATTTTAGTGTACTGTGAAGAATATATCTATATACAGATGGACAAGAAAATTAACTCTATACCTCTGATATGGGATATCTTGTGTAACTCCGGAAGAATAAAGTAGGGTTCAAAAAATAGTGCGTGATGAACACAACTTATTGGCTCTGTCTGCAAAAGAGAACAGGCATTTGTCTAAGAGTGTGATGTAGTAATCAAACTATAGAGATAGCATAAAGTAAAACAACACAGGCTTACCCTCCGCTAAGCTGCCATAATGCTCGATGGCTGGGATGGAGGGAGAATGAGTATGTCCCCACAGGGTGCAATGCGGCATCAAACAACAGACAATATCAAATCTACAGGCAGAAACATATATCCCCATATAGGTACATATATGACTAATACAAACATGGTAAAGAAGAGGGATCTGCCATAGTGTCTCCCCTCGAAGATATGGTTAGAGGGGCCTAACAATAACCCACACATATCATATCCATAGACACACCAATGGGAAAGTGGGATGTTATGTGGCATCCAAAATGTGGCAAGAAACCACAAAGGGCTAAGTAGAAAACTTCCGGCATGTCCATGCAGGCATATACTTGTCGTAAAAACAAAAACAAAGTGTCAGTACCTTTAAAATAGTAGAGTCCATGAGGAGTATATCTCAAATCCCTGCATAACAGAAACAACTCGACCAACCAGATAGTTTCCGCTATAGAGAGATGCATAGAAACACCATCAGTGCTGCCTGAGTAAACCAGCCCTTACAAAACCATCAGAAACACCTGCACATGCATCCTCCGCCATTTGGGACGCCTGATAGGCATCCAACTGATATATTCCCCCACCACGTCATGTGTGTGTGCCGTCCAGAACAGGGCGGCGCACCTAGCGCGTCATAGGAATGACGAGATCACATGACGTGTGCGTCAACATCACGGCGCATGCCCAAAATTGTCAGGCGCGCCGTATGTAAAGGAAGGCGGGCATATAGAGCCAGGAGGCGCTCCGGGGAGAAACTCATAGGGGATTCCTGATTCCAGAGAGGCAGCGTGAGGCGCATATGTCCCCCCAAGAGAACACCCACAAGACCCACTCAAGCCAACTACAGGGATCATTAGCATATGAATTAAAGGACAGAAATACATAATGTCCTAGTATAGAAATACAGGGGTAGTGACAACAGGGACATCAAAGGAACCATATACAATAAGCACCAACATACAATTATGAAAATATGAAAAGAAAAAAAAAAGAGGGGGAGAGGGAAGGAGAGGAGAGAATTGCCACACATGGCAAAAATGGGAATCTCATAAATGTATGATCCCATATTGAGAGTGGGTGGGTACGACTGAAGGAAAATATCTCATGGGTAAAAGAATATAACAATCTGGGCTTAAACATGAACCTCAAGGCTATTATATAATAAATAGGGCTTGAAGCTCATCGCCTCATTTAGACCTGGTGCCTCTGTAGCCCTAAGGGTGTAAATCCAACGTGTCTCGCGTTGGAGTATGATCTTGTTGAATTCCCCCCCTCTTGGATTTGATGGAATTCTTTCTAAGGCGGCAAAGCGAACAACATCTGGATCATTGTGGTGATAGAGGCTCAGATGTCTATCTATGAGTGTAGATAATATGTTCTTGTGGCCATAATAAACGTGGTATTTAATTCTACGCCAAAATTGGCGTTTCGTTTTACCCACATAGAATGCGCCACATTTAGAGAACATCACGTATACTATACCAATAGTTTGGCAGTCTATGTGATGTCTTATAGTGTGTAACCTCCCATTGGGTAGATAAAAAGTTTAATTCTCATGTATGAATTGACAAAATTTGCAGGACCCACATTTCCAAGTGCCCTTCAGGTCGGTATCAATTTGGGTCTCCTGAAAATGGCTCCTAGTTGACCTGTCCCTCACCGATTGTGCCCTCTTGTATGTAATTTCTGGGCTATCTCTCAGGTACTTATTTAATATTTTGTCATTCGTTAAGAGGTACCTGTGTTTTTCAAGGATTTCTCTGATTTTGGCATGCTGTTTTGTATATGGGGTAATAAGGCGAACTCTCTCCATCTGTGTTGGTCTCTTTACGTGAAACATAGCCTCTTCTCTCGAGCGCATATAGGCTTTATTAAAGGCCTTTCACAGAAGAGTCTGCGAATAACCTCTCACCAACAATCTATCCCGAAGGGCATTGCCCTCATGTTTGAACAACTCGTCATTGGAACATATTCGTCTAAGACGTAGATATTGAGAATACAGGATACTTTTCACAAGTGATTTTGGATGGAAGCTCTGTGCGTGAAGCACAGTGTTTCCGGCCGTGGGTTTACGATATAAGGTGGTAGTGACCCCACCTTCTTAATCAATCATGATTTGGACATTGAGAAAGGATACAGAGGTAGAACTCGACTGCAAAGTGAATGTAAGATTGAAGTCATTCACATTGAGTAAAGTGAAGAATTCCAAAAGTTTCTCCTCTGGCCCCAACCACAGCATAAACATGTCATCTATCAGAGCCAGAGGAGAACATGGGGCCAAAGTGTACCATATCTCTCATCCGAGGACAGGGTATGCTCCCACCCCCCCAGGTACAGGTTGGCATACGATGGGGCACAACATGTCCCCATCACAACCCCCTGCACCTGGAGGTAGTGGGAGTCATCAAATACAAATACATTGCTGGTAAGAATGTGCTCCAAAGCTGCCAAGACAAATTCATTATAGTCATTATAGTCATGTAAACATCCCTTGTAATATAAATAAGCATGACAGGACTTCTTCAATGTGAGATCTGGGGCCAAAAAGACCTCAGATCTCACATTTACACTTAAAAACAAAAGAAAAAAAAGTATTTTTTTTAAATGGTCCCTTTAACACCAGAGGGCGGAAGTAACATTTGACGTTGCTCCGGTCCTCCAAGGGCATAGAGTCAAGTGAGGGCTATCATGTCCTCACTCGACTTCCTGACAAACAGGGGATAGGATCAAATCATCTCTGCCGGGACATGGTGGGGGCACCTCTCCCACCGCAGATAAAAGTGATCTTGCAGCGAAACTGCCACGGAGACCACTTTTATATCAAAGTGGACTGCCTGCCATTAAAGAAAATACCAGAGTTATGGCAGCTATCTGCTGCCATAACAATGGTACTTAACATCAAAGGACCAACCTATATTGACGGCGGGTGGTTCGGAAGTGGTTAATTATCGCAGATCCTGTCCACGAGTGGCCCTTTCATGGGGAGAGCACACCACCTGCATGGACCATATTGCTCTCTTTCCCCCTTATATATATGGGAGAGAGAATGGTTCCCCTGGGTGTAACCCCTCCCCAAGCCCGCCACGCTACATTTCATGTGGCTAGTTTCCAAGCATGTGCAGCATACCACCGAGACCATGCATGCCCAGAAATCGTGGGGCAGGACCAATATGTGTCCCCGCATAACTTCCGGATGGGATCGGTGGTTAGACTGGAATCATCTCTCCTTGTCAGTCAAGGGAAAGGTGATGGAGGACAAAAAAGGCCTGCCCCACCAAGGATCACAGCCTGAGACCCACGTGCAGCCAATGTGCCGACTCGTCTTGACTGGTATACACATGTAACCGAATCGAATAAGTATCGAATACATGGAGTAAATCTAATAGACCCAATCCATTTTGAAAAACAGAAGGCGGTCTAGACGCCGCACACAAAGACATGTTAGATTTAGCCCTCCAGAGAAATCAGATTCTCAGTTGGAAACTTATGAAATTTTGGATGGGGGATCCTCAAATCTATTTCGAAGTTCTACTTCATCAGTATTTTCCAGAGAATTGGGCTGATCAGCTATATCATCTACAAAAAACTATTCACCAATACCAAATGTTAGCACAAAGAAAAAGAAAAACAAGATGCGGATGACGTGTTGAATTTTCTAATGCAGAATTATCTTTACTTTCTATAGGTCTTTCTTTTGCTCCCATGAGTCACTTTGATGTTTTTGGGACTGTTGTTAATCACTTTGTCCTCACATAAGATTGAGAAAACATTTTTGTGCAGAGGCTGATCACACTGCTTCTCCGCTAGAGACCCCTCAGAGTGATATACCTACCTGTGACACCTTTAACTTTCAAGATCTGTTTACCAGATCTAATCTGGAGAGTCTACAATTGGAGACAACAGGTGGATTACATGGTATTACAACATATAAAACTAAGGGTGGCAATCACTATTTTTATCCAGTACAAACATGTAATGCAGCCATAGAAATGTTCCAGACATTAGTCAAACAGGACTTTTACTTAGAAACAAGATAGATGAATATTTACATTTTTCTAAGGATAATCTTACTAAAACAGAGAGGGCTGCAATTAAATGTGGTCATCAGGGAGGCTGACAAGGGGGGGGGGGGGGGTCAGTTGTCATTCTGAACTAGGAAGATTACAAATCTGAGGCTATGCACCAACTTAATGATGCACCTGCATATCATGTTTTATTTAGTAATCCTACTTCGAAGTTCAGGCGACCCTCTTGGATATTGGACAGGATATGGGGGTACTGTAGTTGAAAAAGGTAGTACTTCTTCTGGTCAATGACCCAGTGATTCCAGTCTTTCACCATCTTCCTAAATTACATAAAACACCAATTCAGGGGTGACCCATAGTCATGGGCATTGGATCTTTATTGGAAAGACTTGGTCACTGGGTCAATCAGCACCTACAACTTTTAGTTTTCAGGTTACCTGACTATATTAAAGATACCTCAACTGTACTAATGAATGTACCAAACATTCAGTGGGTTGACAGCTATAGCTGGGTCACTATGGAAATCAAATTCCTCTATTCTTGTATTCCACATGACTTAACGTTGGAAGCACTGAAATTCCATTTGGAGCCTTACAGCTCTTATAATGCGGAACTTAAAGAGATCATTGTCCTTAGTGTAGATTTCCCACTGAGACACAATTTTTTCATCTTCGATAATATTTTCAATGTACAGGTGCCTCGATGGGAGCCAAATTCTCCCCCTCTCTGACCAATTTATATATGGGTTGGTGGGAGGAGAACTTCCTTTTTTCACCTTCCAATCCATATATGAGCCAGATAGAGTGGTATGGTCGGTACATTGACGATCTGCTGCTCATATGGGAAGGTACTCACGAGGACGTTGAATCTTTTGTTAGATATTTGAATACCAATTCTCTCAATCTGGAGTTTAGTTTTGAGACCCATAAAAATCATATCAACTTTTTGGACATCACATTACAAGGTTTTAATCCTTCTGATGGCATCTCCACTCGTACTTACTGGAAGGCATGTGCTGGTAACTCATTGTTGCTAGCTATTAGCTGTCATCTGCTGCACACCATATGGTCAGTGCTTGTAGGAGAATTCATCAGAACTAAGCAAAATTGCTCAATATCAGAACACTTTAATGAGGAATGCAATATAGTATCATCTAGATTGCATGTATGTGGTTATAAAAACAAAGATATAACATGAATTTAATCAAATGACAGATATTATCTGCAAACATCTTCCAAATCTTTCTACTGACAGGGACCTTGCCCCTATTATCCTAGAAGTCTGTAGGTTTTCTAGCAGGCATGCCAGTACCTTAGGAGATATTCTCTCTCCAAGTTTCTTTCAATTGACAAGTAACAAAAAACATGGCTGCATACCACAGGCTCTCGTGCCTGTGGTGTTATCAATTGTAGATTTTGCACAAAACATATAAAAACCTAATATAATACAGTATGTTCCTGCTCTATTAGAAAAAACTTTCTAGTACGGGATTATATCAATTGTGGGACCCACCACAAGCCAACACAAATTAGTGAAAACTATCGTGGGGCATCGTACGAGTCTGATAAGGGTCTTTCTAATGTGTCTAAACACTTTAAACACCATCATTTAGGTAATATGTCATCATTCACCTTTTACGGTTTACAAAGGGTTGAGAATCTATCCTGAGGTAGTGACACCCATTGCAGGTTACTAGAGAGTGAGGTATGGTGGATCTTTAACCTTTGTACTAGAATTCCACATGGCATAAATTACAAGTATGATATAGGTCTATTCCTTTGTTAAAGATTATGTAATTAGAGATATCTATTGTTAGGTGATATATTTTTATACTAATTCTTTTTCATTATATTCCATTTTGTTTTTTTGTTTTATCCCAATAGTTTGATGTGCATCACACCTTTCAAAGAATTTGCACTTACAGTGGTGTTCCTCATTTGTTTCAATCAATCACATCATTCAATTGGAGAGAGTGGACCACACCACCCTTTAACTTGTATATATGTATGTTTTGTGAATATCTTTGAATATGCTGTGAACAAAGCTCTTGATGAAACGTGTCTTCATATTCTTTTTAAACAAATAAATAAATAAAATAAATTATAAAATTAAAAGCAAAAACAAACAAATAAAAAACAAAACCCTTCAAATTATTCTCTTTGGGTAACTGGGAATCAAGGGGAGTCGACACTCACTAAATATTTCTAATGCCAGGTTACTAATCAGCTTTCAAGGTGGGTTTCGTTAATTCTTTTTCTCATATGAGGGGTCTTCACAAAATGATGTTGGTATTCAGAAAGGATTCTGCGAATGAAGAGACACAGAAGAGTTTTCTAAATAAATGAAAAAGGAGAACAAGTATTCAACACATTTACACTCATGGAATGATGAAAGAGATACCTTGATTTTTTATGGTGAAACTGTAATAGATATCACTCACTGTCACATCATAATGTACAGAAGAACAACTAGAATAAAACCTATTAGTCTGACTATACTGGCATTGGCAAGGAGTGCACAATTGTATCATAAAAATAAATGTTATTACAATATATTAAAACCATAGAAAAATCTGTTGTACAAAAACAAAAAAAACGATTTTATCTGTTGTCCAACAACAAAGATAAACTGCAAAATATTCAAATATATACATGAATCCATTTTGATGGCTTAATTGCCTGTTTTTTTTAGAATAATAATTCTTCATGTGTTAACACGTTTGTCATTTAAGCTTCATGAAGATATTTGCAGTAGTAACTATGTAAGACATAAAATGTAAATGCAACATGTAAGTAAATATACAAAAATCATTTGTTTGGTGTAACGTCAGCTAAATCCATCGCACATGGGCCGTACATTGATGCCTCTATGCAGAAAAAAGCAGGATGCTCCCAGGCCTACATAAAAGGGCCTAGCATAGGAGATATACTATATATATATATATATATATATATATATATATTTACAAACCCCACTTAATAATAGAAATCCATATGTATATGTAATCATGTGGTATGTGCATACAAGCCACAGAATATCACATTTAATGTTAAAAACTATATAGGCCATACTTAATCATCTAAGCACATGGCAGTGAAAAATGCAATTAATGCAAGCACTGTATTGAGGTGCTCATCTCTTTTTACAAGTTCAATGCATTATACCAGATCTCAGTGATACATGAAGGCCCTGTCATCTCTAAACTTCAGTATTGTGATTTGACAAGTTTGTAGTTAGTTGGGTAGGACTGTTGACCCCCAGCAATGCAGAAATGAATACATTTGCAATTGGTGTGACTCTGCTACTTCTATTCCTACTTTGCTGCATGGGGCCTTACATAACACCAAGGTGTTCTCTTCTACTGTAACTTATTTATCATTCTTACCGTTGCTTACTTAAATAGTACTGATATATTTTGAAAAAATATTTTTCTAGGTAAATAAAAATAAATAAAGATACAAGGATTATTATAGTGTAACAAACAATGAACTAAATATATTTGATGGAAACTGCAATCCCCAAAGAAGTATTCTGTACTTTTTTTCAATTTTGAAAGTAAACAGCCACTCTGGATAAAAAGTTAATTATAAATCTCAAGCAGTAGGTTGTTACAAAATAATTTATCCACGATTCCATCTATCTGCCAAACTATCTATGAAATATCTTCTAATTTTAACATTTTATCTGCACAACTTAATACTAGAATTTTTCCTGATGAAATTGTCCCTTATCCTGTTGCACTGATAAAAGGCTGCTATTAGGAAATTAAACTAAACTGGAAATAATTTAAAATACAGCAGAACCTAAATAATAACCCAAGGAAATCAATGTCAGATCAAAACAGGGACTAAAATGACTTACTCAATAAAATATCAATATTAGAGCTTAATGAAAATATGTTGCAGAGAAGCAATGTATCTTAAAGCTTGACATAAAAAATAATCATTAGTGACACACAAATGCTTTGAAATAACTATGATAGTAATTTTTGTTGATATAAAGTACAAGAGTTACTGCACTATTTAATCTTTAGTTGAAGAGGATTAAATTATGTTTAAATAAATGCATTTTCTCATGACAAATGCATTTACTTTTCATATTAGCCATTCTAGTTTTAAAGCACATTAACGTGGAAGCATTTATAGAACATACTATAAAAAAAGATTTATTAGAAGATATTTAAAATATATATATTTACATCGTGATTTTTTCATGTTTACTGCTTAAAATGTTTTTCAGGGCAAAACAGAGGAATTGTTTGCTTCTGAAAAATTAGCAGAACATTTTTTCCAGGGTACTAAGGATATCATATGGGTTGATGTACTAAAGGCAAATAGACTGTGCACTTTGCAAGTGCAGTTGCACACATTTTCTGAGAGATTAGTGAATGCGGTGAAGTTTCACTTTGTAAAGAATACCCAATCATGTGCAAGGAAAATTTAAAAACATAAAAACTGCATTTTTTTGCTTGCACATGATTGGATGATGGAAATCAGCAGAGCTTCCGCACATTCATTAAGCTCTGGGGGAAATGAGTGCAGCTGCATTAGCAAAGTGCACAGTCTATTTGTCTATAGTAACTTAGCCTAACAGTGTACATTGCTCATATCTAGTGAGTGCCCTGAGCCTGAATTTGCTATGGAGGCTTGCAAAGTCTAGATCAGCCCCTAGTTGCAGCTATTCAATCTTTCCACTTTAGAGTGAAGCATGTTCTCTGCTTTTTTCTATTAAAGGTATCTATGTGTTGCTATTCTGGTAAAATGTGGCATTTGAATGTGATATGCAATTGATCACCTTGTTTATACAGAGAAAAATGCTTTAAATATGATTAAAAGAAGGTCAGAAAAAATGATCTCAACGTAATACAGCTGTTCTGACTGTTAGTATGATCACTGTACAACTAATTCTATTGATTGTCTTTTCCCATTCTTAAAGTTGTTGTAAAGTCAGAAGTTTTTTTATCTTAATGCATTGTATTGTATTCTATTCTGGTTGGCTGAGACACAGCAGTGGTTCTATTGGCTCCTGCTGCTGTCAATGAAAGTCAGTTAGCTAAGAGAGGGCAGGGACGAACCGCAGCTCCGTGTCTGAATGGACACACGGGGCTGCAGCTCGGTTTGGGTGCCCCCATAGCAAGCTGCTTGCTGTGGAGGCACTTGACAGGAGGGAGGGGCCAGGAGCACAGAAGAGGGACCCGAGAAGAGAAGGATCTGGACTGATCTGTGCAAATCCACTGCAAGAGAGTAGGTAAGTATGACATGTTTGTTATTTTTATAGAAAAAAAATTAGACTTTACAATCACTTTAAGATTTCAGCATCAAGCACACGTGGCCACCGTTTAGATCTTTTCATTTTACCACTATGTGTTGAAATGATAAACAGATCCCCAAACTAACCTGAAGAACTGAAACAAAAATAAATGTATGGTCTCTGATGAAGTAAGGATCACTTCAAATAATGATTTTTTTTTTGTTCATCAACTGTATATTATTCTCTTTAAAAGAAAAGTTATGACAGACTTGCACACAAGCATGTCTGCATTAAACTGTATATTCTTAAGTTCCTCATGTATGCTATATTTTCCCAGAGGAATAGGGGCAGCAATGTATATACAGTCGATATATTGATCCTACATCAATAGAAGTACATCAGTTTTTCTATTTCCTTTGGGAAACCCAGCCTAGAAACTCTAAGTGATCCATGGGCCATTGTGGCAAATCAATTTCAGGGAGTTGAAGAATCTTCAAAAAATTAGGAAGGTCTTCAATGTCCTGGAATACAGCCTTTTGTACTTTGTAGTATACTAAGATCTGAAATTGATACCTCCATTTATATAGGATTTTCCTCTCTCTAAGCATCTCCAAGAGAGGTTTAACAGCTTTCCTCAGTTCCAGTGTCTATTTGGAAAGATCCTGTAACAAGATTAGCTTAGCTCCATCAAAGCTTATTATCCTCTGTTGTCGTGCCTTCTCCATGATTTTTCTTTAATATGAAAATAATGTAATCTACATATTATGTCTCTAGGTTTCATGGGATCTGGATTTTTGGGGCCCAATGTTCTATGTGCTCTGTCCAATAAAAGTTAATTTGTGACAGGACACTGTAGTAATGTATTAAAGATACCTTGTCAGGTTGGCACTAAATCCTCTGGTCCGGTTGCATCCGGGAGACCTCTCACTCTTATGTTGTTTCATCTGTTTTTATTTTCAAAATCATCCATGCTGGTAATTATGTTATAAGCACTGATCTTGTTCTAGATTTTTCTTTTCCACCTGTATTAACTTTTGTTCCGCATTCAATATTTTGGCCTCCATCTCCTCCAACCTTTTTTGAGTGTTCTCTGCAGTTGTTTTAATGGACTGCATTTCTATTTTATAGGAAGTTTCCAATCAGTATATGTATTTATCCATGTCTTCTATAGTTGGTAGAGCTTGTATGTGAGCCTGCATGTCCCATGATCCCTTATCATTGGTATCTATCATAGTGTTATTATTTTTATTAGATTGTTCTATTTCCCCCCCTGTATTTTCGGGGTGGATGTGGGATGTGTTATATTGTGCTGTTCCATTTGTTCTGTGACAACTGGAAATATCCCTTCATGTTTATGCTTTGATCTGGCTGTGTTTTTAAATTTCCTTCTTTCGCCCCTAATGATGCTCTCTTAGCTTTCTGGGATTGGGACCTTTTAGCAGACATAATAGCCCCTTATTATTCACTTATTCACTTACAAAAAAAAAAGAAAAATGCAGTCCATCCCGTCCCACAAACTTTTTCAGGATTTAACTCTCTGCGTTACTTGCTTTTTTTAGTAATTTAAAATTCAGGTAGACTACAAGGTTCGTAAAGCTGCTCTTACCCAGTTCCATGTTCCCAGCTATCAGCTTTTGGGCTTTTCTTCTCTTCTCTTAACACACCAGGATCAATTCTTTTTATTGAGCCACCATTTGTTTCAGAAAAAGTGCCGAAGTGTGTCCTTTTTCACCTGGAAGTTTACCAGCAGAGAGTCCTGTTCCTTGGCCCACTTTAGTAAGCATAGATTCTTTCCTTATGCCTCCTCTGTGGCGTATATATGCGTCTCCGCTGGGAGCTTTGCGAGGTTCTGTCTCCACTCTGGGTCCATCAGTCGATGCTCGCCGGGCACCTCTCTATTTTTTTCTTTTTTTTTCTCCTCTCCTCTGATTCGCTCTTACTTTTGATTATTAATAATATGATGACGGACTAAATATACGAACGATGTTTATGTATAGATAGAGGTTATGAGAAAAAGGAATTACATTAATTGTATGATAAAATAAGTAATTGAATGGTGGAAATTACACTTGGGCGCACAATAGGATGTGGAATTAGGGGGGTATGGGGGGTGGGGGTTGGCTGTGTGTATTTTTTTTCACGTAACATTATACATACGATAATGATTAAATATATGAAGTGATATTTATGTTCACTAGAAAAAGGACTACACCAATACACTAATAGGGGTGGGGTTGGGAGGTGTTTTTTTTTATTTTGATAGCTCACTGGTATACACATTAAGATGGTCGTGGGGGGGTGGGTGTTTTTCTTGAATAATGTTTAAATAATTTATCATTGTTCACTAGAAAAGGTATCATACAATAATTTGAGTAGATGGTCCCAATAACTGGATACCATATTTTACTTAAAGAGGGGAGACGGGGGGGGGGGGGGGTTGACAATTGATGATGATTAAATGTATGAGCTAATATTTGTAACATTTATGCTTATTGGAAAAGGCAGCACATGATTATAGGAATGGATTTTTATAAAAAATGGTTATTACACTTGAAAGCACTTCAAAGAAAGGTAGGGGGGCAGGTTTTTTTTCTTTTTTTAGTGGCCTAATTGGTATTCCCCAATATAGGGATCTTAAATGTAAGTGATTATATGTGTGCATAAAAGTCTACTAAGTTGCGTTTTTTTTTTTTTTTAGCTTTCCGGATATGGGTCCCATTAAGATATGTTTTTTAATGTAAGAGGATTGAATTCTCCACCTAAAAGATCACACATTCTACATTCCCTGCATAAACAAAAGGTTTGTGTAATTTTTTTGCAAGAAACACATTTTTGTACAGATTGTATACCTAATTTACAAAATATATATTACTCTACATGGTGCCATGATACCTTTCCCTGTTCAAAGTCTAGAGGTGTATCAATAGGAATCCATAAATCGTTGCCATATTAAGTACTGGACAGTCGGGGGGTAAGGACTTTAGGATCATTAGGATCAGTAGGATCTTTACTCCTAAAAGTGACTATCTATGTTAATAAGTTTAAGATCAGATTAAAAATGGTACACAAAAGATAACGGAAATGATGGAAAAAGCAGGAGTAACATTGATAGGGGGGATTTTAATTTCATCCTGGACCAAAGTGTGGACACAACTGCATCTAGGATAGCACAAACGACTGGGCAACTGAGTAGATTCAAGAACACATTGAATAAATATCAATTAATTGTTATTTAGCATGCCTTTCATCCAACAGATAGGGATTATACATTCTATTCTAATAGCCATAATACATATTACAGGATGGATTTTTTCCTAATAAACCAAATAGGTATAACAATGGTGTCTTCCTCTGAGATCGGGAATTTATTATGGTCTGACCATGCACTTATGTTTCTGGATTTGGATATTCCAACCCAGAGCACAGGACAATGGTCGTGGAGGCTAAACTATAATCTACTTAAAGTGGTTGTCTACCCTCTATACACATTTTTTACCTACAGGCAAGCCTATAATAAGGCTTACCTGTAGGTAAAATGAATATCTCCGAAACCTGTATGGTTTAGGAGATATTCCACTTGCATGCAGCCGCTGATGTCACGGTACATGCGCAGTAATGTCCCAGCGAAGGCCCGACACATAGCGCTGGACCTTGCCGGAAAGTCCGCCAGAACGATAGGCTCCCACACGCATGCGCGGGAGTGAAGTCTCGCGGCTCTGGCAACTCACAGCGCCGGAGGCACAAACCGGAGAGAATCCCCACAGGGAAGATGGCCGCTCCCTCTGTGGGCACCGGGCAGCCCTGCGGGAGCTTTGTTCTGAGGTAAGTATTTCATAATGAGTTAGTATGCGCTGCATACTAGCTCATTATACCTTTCCCTCGCAGGTTTTTTTTTGTTAGGGTAGACTACCACTTTAAAGAAGAGGTTTGCATGTCAGAAGTGTGGAGGGTTATAGATAATTTTGTGAAAGATCATGAAGAGGACACAACCTCACTCCCCTTGCAATGGGAAACATTAAAATGTGTATTAAGAGGCTTGTTTAGCAAGCATGGGATGAGGTTAAAAGCAATAAAAACTAATAAAATCACATCCTTGCTGAAAGATATATCAGAGCTGGAGATTACCCATAAAGGTAATGCAACCCCGAAGAATTTGATAGCACTGACAGAA
This sequence comes from Glandirana rugosa, assembly GCA_018402905.1. Taxonomy (NCBI): domain Eukaryota; kingdom Metazoa; phylum Chordata; class Amphibia; order Anura; family Ranidae; genus Glandirana; species Glandirana rugosa. The sequence continues at coordinate 786,364 of BLSH010228078.1, read as the reverse complement.
AAACATACTGAACTACAGACTCTTTTGAATGAACAAACTTTAAAAACACGGTAATAAACTAGGGAGATTGTTAGCTCGGACATTAAATCCGAGATCATCCATGACTATGATAAGTAAAATCCAAAAGTCACCCGGAGGGATGACACATGTTCCGAGAGAGATAACAAAAATCTTTCATTCCTACTTCTCTAGGCTATATAATGTGCTTGGTCAACATACGAAAGTAGACTCAGAAATACTCCGTCAAAAAGTGCGCCAATATATAAAGGAAACATCACTTCCTACTGTACCTAATAAAACTAAAACAGAATTAGAACAGGAATTCTCAATAATAGAAATACAGAAAGCTATAGACTCACTGTTCTTGGGCAAGAACCCAAGACCAGATGGATTTACTCCACAGTTCTATATAATATTTAAAGAAAGTCTGGTTCCTATAATAATCGGTTCATCCCCAGTGCCGTAAATAGGTGGCGGCTGGTTTTGATACCTGCAGGCTATATCCCGGTATCGTTTTTTTAGAGCAGACGGTCGGCTATCCAGGGATAATGACCGATCCAGCTCGGGAGCCACTCGGTTGTTATCCCAGGGGGCGGGAGGGGACTCCCCCCTCCAGTCGCCTTCCCCCGCTCTTCTCTGGCCTCCCGTCCCACCAGGAGACCGGAGCAATGATGCGGCGCCTCCGCCGGCTAGAAGGAGACCTGATAGAAGCTGTAATCAGCTCTGATCGGGTCTCCTTCGGCAAATTCCGGAAGTGACGTCACAACGCTAACGGCGCCAATTTAAAAAAAATTACAGTATTCAGAATCACCGTTTTTGGCTTTTAGACCCCCCAGCCCTCCGTACAAAGTGTACCTGTCACCATATATTACTATCACAAGGGATGTTTACATTTCTTGTGATAGCAATAAAAGTGATCACATTTTTTTTTAAAGGAACAGTGTTAAAAAATAAATAAAAAAAAAAAAAAAAAAAAAACATTTAAAGCGCCACCATCCCCACAAGCGTGTGCAGCAAAGAAAACGCATACTTAAGCATATGAAAACGGTGTTCAAACCACACATGTGAGGTATCGCCGCAATCGCCACAGTATGAGCAATAATTCTAGCCAAAGGCCTCCTCTGCACCTCTAACCTGGTAACCGATAAAAAAATTAAAGCATCGTCTATGGAACTTTTTAAATACCGGACTTTGTTGTCATTCCGCGAGTGCGCGCAATTTTCAACCGTGTCATGTATGGTATATATTTACTCGGCGTAACACACTCTTTCACAATATAAAAAAAAATGGGCTAACTTTACTGTTGTCTTATTTTTTTAACTCAAAAAAGTGAAATTTTTCCAAAAAAATTGCGCTTGAAAGACTGCTGCGCAAATACCGTGTGACAAAAAGTCTTGCAACGATCGCCATTTTATTCTCTAGGGTGTTTGAGAAAAAATATATTATGTTTGGGGGTTCTAAGTAAATTTCTAGCAAAAAAAAACTGTTTTTAGCTTGTAACCAACAAATGTAAAAAAAGGGGCCCGGTTGGTAAGTGGTTAAATAGGACCTTCAATGCTGTCTCCACCTCCAGGCCCTTTGTCCCATAGGGAATGGAAGAGCATATCTCACTCATTCCCAAACCTGGAAAATACCACACATTATGTGGCAATTATTGGCCAATTTCGCTAACAAATATTGATCTAGGACTCTATTCTAAAATAATAGCAAACATACTTACCCCAATATTACCCAGATATATTCATCTGTATCAGGTAGGGTTTATGAATTCCTGGGAGGCTAGGGACAGTACTTTAAAGACTATTACCCTAGTGGAACATGCCCGTAGGTACACCATCCCATCCTGTCTACTTTCTATAAATGCCCAAAAGGCATTTGAAAGGGTGGGATTGTGTTTTCTGGAAGAGACACTCATACAACTCTTACAGAAAATCATGGCCCTGTATTGTGAACCAAAAGCAAGAGTAAGGATAAACGGTACTCTTTCGGACCCGATAAAAATTTTAAATGGAACACGACAGGAATGCCCCCTATCTCCCTTGCTATACTGGAACACTCGTAATAACCCTGACATCCAGGGGATTAGGGTGAAAGAGAAAGAATACAAAATTCCAGTATATGCAGATGATCTATTGCTTAATATTACCAACCCAGTAGTGACTATACCAAACCTTATCCAGGAATTTAATTGATTTGGGGAGGTTAGCAATTTTAAATTTAACTATGACAAAACTGAGGCTTTAGATGTTTCATTACTGAAGGGAACTTAACATATGTTACAAAGGAACTTATCTTTTAAATGGCAAAAAAAGCACTATTAAATACTTAGGGATATATATCCCTCGAGAGTTAAACAAAATCCATGAAATAAATTATTATCCGATGATTCAAAAAATAATAAAATCATTGCAAAAATATGATAGAAAGGTTTTGTCATGGATGGGGAGGATAAATATTGTAAAAATTGACATATTATCAAAAATGTTATATATTTTTCAGACGGTCCCATTGTATCCCCCCAGGGCTCTATTACAGCAGTTGCGGGGAGCCGTGGGGGGATATTTATGGGGAAATAAAACCCCTCGAATATCTGGAGAAATCTTAAAAAGATCAAAAATGGAGGGAGGTCTGGCTCTCCCAGACTTTACAACATCTCTACGAGCAGTATTCATAAATAGGATAGTGGATTGGTTCCATAATGCAAACAATAAGCAATGGGTCAAACTAGAGGAAGATATTATTGGTATAAAATTTAAATCATTACCATGGGTTGTAAAGAATCATAGGCCATGGACAAAAGACCAACCAGTCTTAATTACATCAACAATAAAAGTATGGGATATACTATTAAAGAAAAACTCATTATCTACCCAAATAGGACCAATGACACCATTGTTCTCCAACCCAGAGTTTCCGCCGGCGCTGGAGACTTCTGTGTTTCTGAAATGGCACAGGATATAAGACTTGTACAGTCTCTGATGAGTGGTAGGTTACCCCCAATGAGGTTAATGGGAGTGGAATTTAGAAGTAGTTGGATACAATACCAACAACTCCACAGATATATTCATACATTAGCACAAAATTCTTCCTTAGATAGATCACTAACAGAATTTGAAAAATTACTATTACAGGAGCAAAAACCTACCCACGTACTAACAGCTGTCTATAAGTGCTTGCTTTCTCGGAAAGATGGGGAAGGACTTACATTCTCAACCAAATGGGAAACAAAACTAGAGACAACAATTCCCATTCAGGACTGGGAGAGGTAATTTCTTCTAACACATAAAATGTCTTTATCAGTGCGCATGCGCGGAGATCCGTGATGGAAGCCTGATACGGGAGCTCCGCACCCACCCTGGACACAGGCACCCCAGGCTTCCACAGCAGCATTCCAGGAACGCTGTGCATGGGACAGCAGAACTCACCAAGGCCCCCTGCAACAACGGATACCCAGATCTTCGGAGCAGAAAGGCTGGTAAGCTCTCCCGCAGCAAGGTATCCTCGCGCCTGGGTGTACCAAGATGGCCGTGACCTTTCTCGACACATGGCCCTAAAGTAGCGGTCACACCAGCCCAGGACTACCAAAAGTGGCCCGGTCAGCACCCCACCCTAAATGGAAGTTGGAGGCTGGGGCTCATGTTGCCTCCCAAGCTCCCCTCAACCCGCTTGAGCCAACTCGGGTGTACCAAGATGGCCACCGGTGCGGCCTAACAATCGCTGCAGATAGCAGAATGATCCTCAGCCCCCCAGGGCATTCTTTAAGGGGTTGTGATTGCTCTCCAGATCACCCAGGACAAATCCAGGAACCCCAATTACACCACAGGGTTCCCCTTCAGCCTTGTAAGCAATCAACACCTTCCCAGGGCTTACCCAGAGTCCTGAGATAGGGCCTATCACCTCGCTTTTTATTGCTTGAGAGCCTGGAATCCCACCCCTGCAGGGATAGGGGAGCGAGGAGAGGGAGGACTAAACTGCCATTGTTTCTCCCCCGAACGGCTCACAGACCAAGAGGCACAGTGGGTCATGGAACTTCTGAACCCCAACACTTCCCCAAATGCAGGGGTCATCTGCGAAAAGGTCCCTTACCTATCTTTTTCTAGAGACGGCCTTGACCTACCCCCCCCAACATGGCCACAGCGGGATCTCTTCCTCCTATTAAAACTCCAGAGACATCCGCGGAGCACAGGCCAATATTAACACCAGCTACTCTTACCCTCTGCCAAATATAACCTCACACCAACTTTCATTGGTTTCACCGGCCTCCATGGAATCTCTCTTACGCCATAGAATGGAAGACCAGTCACTCCTGCAGGTCCCTTACCAATTGCTCTGCCAGAGGCCCTCACCCCTGGCTCAACTGCCCAAGATCCTCTCTTCAATACAGCGGACCTATTCCTCAAATTCTCCAATCTCCTATATAAGGGCAGACTTTCACATCTTAGGCTTCAGCATGGAGGCCATTAAACAAAAATTTGATATCACAGTGGCCAGAATTAACCAAAACTCTTCTCATATTCAAGTTTTGCAAGATCAACTGGACACAGCCTTAGCCAGAATCGACGACCTTGAAAATAGGTCGAGACGGTACAACTTCAGAGGCCTACAGGGGCCTACCGGAATCCATCACTGAAGTCACACCAGCGATCCAGGACCCGATCCTTTCTCTGATCCCTAATGTGCCCAAACATAGATTTGAATTGGACAGAGCCCATAAAGCCCTGGGCCCCCCAAGGAAAGATTGTTCCCCCAGAGACATAATAGTAAAACCACACTTTTATGTCATTAAAGAAGAAATACTGAAAACTTCCCGTACCAGCCCCGCTGTCACCTGCATGGGGCACCAAGTCCAGATCTTTGCGGACATGTCCCCAACCACTATTCAAAAATGGAGAGCCCTCAAACCACTCCTCCAAGTTCTCTAACAGAAATAACTTAAGTACTGGTGGGCCTTTCCCTTTGCAGAGAAATTCGTCTTTAAAGGAAAAAACATTCTCTTTCTCAACACTCCCAGAGGGGGAAAAACTCCTTCTAAAGCTTCAGATAATTTCACAAGAAGTCCCGATGGACCTAACTGACCCCTCCGGCTCCCAAGCGAAAAGACCTCTTCCAGCAAGCCTTGTCTCTCCACTCTGGACCAAGTCTAAGAGCAAGAAAGCCAAGGACAACAGACCTCCATAACTCTGTATCCAGACATCTTGGGATCATTCAATGTTTGCATGGGTCCTGTCTTTTTTTGAGAACAAGGAAGGCTTCTTCATGCCTGGGTTCTGGGGCTGCCACACTCTCTTACTTTTACCTGTTGGACACTGTTGTTTTGGGTTGGTTATAATTCAAACTTTTGGATCAGTTGAACAGTTAAATGCACATTTTACCAGCTTACTTGTTACTATTGTTATGGTTGCTCTTTAAGAATTGGGCCTGGGGGCGCTCGGGCCGGGGTGGGTCCCCATGAGCCTCCACTCACCCCCGGGACCTCTTTAAGTCTCCCTGGGCTGAGTTTTCTGTCCCGAATGGGACAGACGGTATTGAATACCCTGTTGATGGTTCTCAGACTGTTCCCTCTTTGGAGGGTTGGGATTGAGGGTTGGAGGGGGCCTTTAACCCCTCTGCCTCCTCTCCCACTAGCATTCTATAGGAGTAATTGTCTCTACCAGATCCCTTTTTCTTCTGTCACTTTTTCCTTTCTTTTTCTTCCTTTCACAACGCACCTAACATTTATTTTTGTTCTAGCCAATCTGGGTCCAGCCAGCGCTGCATTGTGGTTCCTGGATGCCCTTGATTTCTCCGCTTTCTCAGGAGGATCGGCCACTCAGGCGGTGAGTGACGCTGTGAACACAAGCTATGTCCCCCACAGACTCCATGGCTAAAATCCCGCAAAGACACCTTAAAATAGCCACCCATAATGCCCAGGGTCTAAATTCTCCTATAAAAAGGAGAAAAGTCCTGAACCATTACAAATCCCTCAAACTGGATGTGGTCCTGATTCAAGAGACCCATTTCCCACAATGCTACAACCCCAACTTCCTCCATTCACACTACTCCACTTTCTTCTTAGTGAAAGCAGAGTCCAAAACAAAAGTGATAGCCATTCTGAAGGGAGATTTGTCCTCATCACCTTTTAGTACAGACAAACATGATTCCCCTAGTAACGTCCTTGTGAAAAATCGATACAGCATTATCGGACCATTCTATATTAATTCTGCAAATTCGATCTGACCCACATTACGCAAGGCAGGCCCCGTGGAAGCTGAATGAGTCGCTGCTGACTGATCCAGTCAAAGTCACTGAGATCAATAACTCCCTCAAGGAATATTTCCTTCTCAACAACACAGAAGGTATCTCTGCTGAAACCCTCTGGGCTGCCCACAAGGCCTTCATTAGGGGCAAACTCATTCAGATATCTGCCCAAATAAAAAAGGAGAGATCAGGTGACTTAGTCAGACTAGAAAAATCTTACATGTCTCTTCAGGCTCTACACAAGGCTAACCCCTCCAAAATCCTAACCACCCAACTGGATAAAGTCAGACTGGAATTGAACCTAGCCCTAACAGCTAAAGCAGAAAAATCTATCCGTTGGAGTGGACAAAACGTTTACACGCAGAACAACAAATTAGGCCCAATGCTGGCTACAAGGCTGACTCCCCGACCTTGCCTGTTCATGCTTCCCAAAATTAGAATCCCCGGACAGGGCCTCACATCTAACCCAATGAAAATCCTAGACACAATTTTACACAGACTTATACAGCCCCCCCAAGCAGAATCACACAGACTCCACTCTATTGTTCCTGGATTCCATTCCCCTCCACTGCCTCTTGGCTGAACACAATCTTACTCTTGAGGCAGATATCACGGAAGGGGAGATCTTGGCGGTAATCAAGAAACTGTCGGTCCCCTATTACAAGACCTTCACTGAGACTCTCTCTCCCTTCCTGGCTAAATTTTTTAATTCTGCAACTAGGGGTTCCCCTATGGACCCGCAGCTTAACTCAGCATTTATCACGGTGATACTGAAACCAGATAAGAGCCCCGAGGAAGTAGGTAATTACAGACCGATCTCATTAATCAACAACGACATTAAAATTCTGACAAAAATTCTGACCAACAGGCTAGCTTCATTTATTAATGCCTACATACACAAGGACCAGGTGGGCTTTATTCCAGGGAAACAAGGCCCGGACCAGACTCGCAGAGCTATTGATCTGATCTCTATTCTACAATCCAATTGGGAGGCAGGCCCAAAGGGCATGGTCTTGTCATTAGATTTACAGAAGGCCTTTGATTCTGTTTCCTGGACATACATATTTACGCTAGACAGATGGGGATTTGGCCAGCGCTTCATAGGCATTATTAAAAGCTCTATATTCTTAACCCATGGCCCGAATAAGGCTCCAGGGATTCTATTCAGACCCAATAAACATAGCAAAAGGGACTAGACAAGGATGCCCCCTGTCACCACTTATCTTTCCTATTGCCATCGAATCATTGGCGATTGCTATCCGCCAAAACCCAGATATCAAAGGAGTAACCTGCGGGGCCCATAATCATAAATGTGCTCTTTTCGCAGATGCCATTCTCCTGTTCATCACATCCCTTTACACCTCACTGCCCATTCTAAACCACACATTAGTCCTTTTCGCGAAAATTTCAGAGTTTGAAATTAATTACTCTAAATCCCATGCAATGAATATCTCACTTCCATCTGAAGTAGTCGCTTCTCTGCAACACTCATTCCCTTTCCAATGGAGTCCATCTTCAATTAAATACCTAGGCATTAACCTAACAGAAAAAAGAAGAACTATACACCAGCAATTATCTGCCCACTTACCGCAAACTCGAGGATGACCTGAAAACCTGGTTGAACAACAGACCCTCTTGGCTGGGTAGAATTAACGCAGTCAAAATGACCCTCCTGCCGTGGATACTGTATCTATTCTGTGCCCTCCCCATATCTTTTAGAAAAGACCATCTCAAGGCATTCCAGAGCAAAATCCTTAGATTCGTCTGGGGAAACTCGGGTTATAGGTTCCCTCAAAACATCTTATACATTCACAGAAAAAGAAGGGGTTTAGGGCTTCCCACCCTTTTGAAATATTACCAAACAGCCAGACTAACACAGCTTTCCCTGGTTTATTCGAGATACAAAAAGCCAGACTGGATCCAGATCGAGAGACAGGCTATCCTGAACCACACTATAGACTACCATCTCTGGATGCCCCCCAAAAAAGACCCCCATTCTATTGCCCACTTTATCCCAACCCTTTTTTCTCTTGGACTCCCTGCGGAATCGCCCCAAGCTTGTCTCTCCCCTAAACCCCTTGGCCCACATCTCCCAAAATCAGGATTTCCCCCCGGGGCTGGACATCAAAGCGTTCAGGTGGTGGCTGGACAAGGGGCTGTACCGTATAGATCACTTTTCCACTCAGTCAAGCCCAATAACTCTTAGCCATTGTATAAGAAAACTGGACCTCGCAGACTCTGAAAGGTTCAGATTCCACCAAATTCAACATTTTATACAGAGTATCTGGCCTGAAAAACCCCTCCCACCCAAACTCACAGAATATGAAATCTGGTGCGGCCAAGCCATGGAGCAGAAGGGGGGCATTTCGGTTGTTTACACTTCTCATATGCTGCGAGGGATGAAGGCTTCCAATATGAAGTGTTGGGAGGAGGACTTTCAAATCTCTTGGGATTTGAAGACCTGGCACAGCTCGCTCGCTAAATCATTTAGGGGCATCCTAAATACTACACTCATGGAGGCAAGCGTCAAGGTTATCACTAGGTGGTACCTCACCCCGTCCAAACTAGCTTCCATATACCCCAAAGCTGACCCACAATGCTTCAGAGGGTGCTCCCTCCTGGGCTCAATGCCACACATTTGGTGGGAATGCCCAAGGATACGTCCGTTCTGGAGGAAAATTTTTAACCTTATTGTTAAACTGACTGAAACTCAGGTCCCCAGGTCCCCAGAGATTGCGCTGCTCAATGCCCAGATTAGCGAATTTTATACTGCTCAGGGCCAAACTTACCATAGCGAAGGCATGGAAAAAAACAAAGATTTCTTTTGCAGCCGCCATACGAAACGTTTCATGATCATGTCGCAAGAAAAGTTATCTAGTGTTTTATCAGACTCGACTAAGAGGTTTGAGGACATCTGGGAACCCTGGGCAGCAAACTTGGAAATCTCCTTCATTCCGGGACTGACCCGGCCATTGGATACGATAATGACCCTAGGTGCCTCTGTACTACCCTTTCTCCTTTTTTCTCTTTCTTCTTTCCCTTCTCCCTTCTCTTTTGGGTAATTCTTTCTTTTTTTCAAGCGTTTCTAAGATATAGCAGGTTCATGGATTACCTCCATCCAGATGGAAAGAGACATGTTTCTCTCAGGGCTCTTAGTCTTGTAGAGTTTCTACCACCTGTCTGCAGGGATGGGAGTTGGATTGTAGCCCCTTCTCCCTCCTCTTTCTCCCCGGCACCCGGTGAGGCGAGTCCTCCCCGCCCTGACACAGCTTGTTCCCAGTTGGGGGTGTCGGGATGCTGGGAGGCTGAGCCCAACACTGGGTCCCAGTCGGTTGGGTTACAATGTAAATCCCCCTCATCTCTACTGATGCTTAACATTATCAAAGAAGAGCCCGTGATTCCAGTAGTCATCATTCTCTTTTCTGCTGTATTAGTGGATTTTTCCTGCTGTATTACCTTTTGATATACTGTACCCTTTGCTTTGTTATGACCAAAATTCAAATAAAAACCTTGGAAATTAAAATGTCTTTATCAACCAGACATCAAGAAAGAAATTATAAAATCATAATAAGATGGTATAAAAAAAAAATAACAAGATGGTATAGATGGCTGATTGATAAGTATAAAATCAATGAGAGCGGGGCCTGACTGGAAGCCGACCAAGATGGACGCCTAGAGCTCAAGCTCCTGCTCAGCCCCAGCAAAACTCAGCTTTTGGGGACTTTCTCTGCCTGCTCTATGGGCAAATCCAAACGGGTGAGATCCGCAAAAGCCCCGAGTATGACACAGCCACCACTGGGATCGGCAGCCGGCCTGCTAGTCTACTTTTCACCGGCCGATATGACTCCGCCAGGATGGGACAAGATGGCGCCGAGTGCCCCAGCCATGAGATCGCGAGCCCAGCATCGCCTCTCCTCCTCAGCCCAGGATCTACACTGGGCAACTTCAGGATCTCCACCGACAGTCCTGGAGGATGGTGGCTTCCACAGAGGCAATGGAGTGGTGAGCACAACCCCGCCATTGGGCCCCCCTGACCTGCAGCTACAGGGAGAGCAGGCCGCCTCCCTAGACCATGGCCCAATGATGCACCCGTACACACAATGTACTGGGAACTTTCCTAGGTTGCTGCGGATAGCCTCTGACCCAGGCCTCTGCACAGCAAGCCCCGGCTTGCACTCCATATCCTCGGACTGCTCCACAGCCTCCCCTCCTCCCCACGATTTGGGACGCTCTGCCCCTCTAATCCCAGCCTCAGATCCAGAATGGCTGGAGGCCCACAAGCAGACCCCTGCCTCAGCACTGGCATCTCCTAAAGCACAGTGCCAACCCAGGTCCCGGGATCCCAGCACCTCTGGGGACCTCCATGCTGCTTATATGCACAAGTTGCAGAATCCCCAGCTATACCTTGCAGTACTGTGGGTCTGAACACCATCTCCTTTTATGGGACATGCAACGTCATATTGAGGACTTGGACAATAGGGGGCGTAGAAATAACATACGGGTGAGGGGTCTCCCGGAGTCAGAGGGCCCTGAGGATCTGCAGGCCACTCTGCAGTCTCTCTTTAACCTCCCTGGTGGTAATCCCGAGTGTGGCTCGGGGTGGAATTTCAGTACCATTAGCGGTAACTCCGAGCCACACTCGGGATTGCATTGCTGGATCCAGGCTGGGTTACTCACCTTCTCCCCTTGATCCAGCGATGTCCTCCCGTCAGCGTGTCAGCGTGTCTGTCCTCCGCCCGATGCCTCTGTGTGCCGGGCCCCTTTCCCTGCATGCGTCGCGTCGCACAGGGACGGAGACCGGCGGGAAATTCAAATAGTGAAACACACTGTGAACATACAGTAAACTGTAATCTTACAGATCTTATATTAACCCTGACCCAACCTAGAATATCTTTGCCAAACCTGCATGCGGAATTAGAATGATTCGGAGTGCTTTCGGGCTATAAAATTAAAGCAGGTAAATCTGAAGCTCCAACATCTTACTACCTGCTTCCCCTATAGATGACAAACAAAGGCCCTGAGGTATCTGGGTGTCCGTATTACGCAGTCATTTCAGTCTCTTTACCAGGAAACCCCCCCTCTGTTTAAACAAATTAAAGAATTAGTCCAAACCTGGAGGAAGCACCACATATCCCTGTTAGGGCGTATAACTATATATATATCTATAAAAATGACAGTCCTCCCTAAGCTCCTCTATCTTTTTCAGACACTGCCTGTGCCAGTGCCTTTTGCCCAGCTAAAATGCCTACAAGCTGATATGCTCCAATATGTCTGGAACTATAAGAGGCACAGAGTCCCTCGCACAGTGCTAATGGCCTCTTGCCAGGACGGGGGCCTATCGTTTCCAAATTTTGTCAGATATTATCAGGCAACACAGCTACGTGGCGTTGCATCCTGGTTCACGCAACGTTCATATAACAAATGGACGGAAATTGAAAAAATTTGTGGCTAGCCCCAATACATCCTAATAATTTTCTCTGGGGGCGAGGGCGGAGGTGGCCCCTGGGTCAACTCCTGGGTCCCATCTCTCAGCTAAAAGTGATGTGGCGAGCACTGGCCAGCAAACACGGCCTCAGCTCTGAGAGATCTTTAATGACCTCTTTTCTGTATAACCCTGCACTGCGGGACAGCCTTGCACATCACATGTCTGCACCATGGGCATCTAGGAGCCTTTTTCACATTGGTCATTTGGTTGACCCTATTTCCTGAAAATTTCTGATTTTTGCAGAGCTCCAGGAGAAATTTAATTTGCCTCAACAAGTGTTCTGCAAATCCGTCATTACGCTCAGTCTATAGCACCGGATCTACAATTTTCTAAGCCTTTGAGCAATTAATTCTGCAGAGCACAGCCTGTAAGGGCTTAATTTCCAAGATTTATGGGATACTAAACACTTATCCTATGTCCGCGCTGGGCAAACACAGATATATGGTCAAATGAGAGGAAATCCTGCAGGAAGAGATTCCTACTGAGACATGGCAGGTGATCTGGTGTCAGGCTGCCAAAAGCTCTATGTGCACACTCTATAAGGAGAACAGCTATAAAATTCTCTACTTTTGGTACCTGACACCAGATGTCCTGAAGTCTATATATGCAGCGACGTCGGACCAATGTTGGCATTGTCTTGGGGACAGGGGCACTTTGTTTTACATCTACTGGACCTGTTCGTTAATTGTCCCATACTGGCAGATAGTTAACCAATTGTTGGGGGAGGTGCTGAGCACTGCAGTCCCCCAGACTCAAAAAACTTTTCTCTTGGGCTTGTCACCTCCTGCCCTGTGCAGGTCCAAGAGGAAGTTGTTCCGACATATCATCACGGCAGCTCACTGTCTTGTCGCCCTTCATGGAAGCGACCCCAACCCCCACTCTTTGGAGGACTTACAAGCCAGAATAACTGATGTGGAATTAATGGAAAGAATGACGGCCAGAATACAATATACACTGGATGTACATAACTGGGTTTGGGAGCCTTGGCAACGCCCTGGGTTGATCTATTACCCCGCAAGATGGTACCGCAATCTCTACCATTCTCTCTTTTCTCTTTTTGTTTTTCCTACTCTCTCTTCTTCTTGTTTCTTTTTTTCCTTTTAATGATGCTGTATTTCCTCAAAATGTGGTTTATACTTTAAAATACTATGGATTGGACTTTTTCGGCATTCGCAATGGAACCCGGCAGGGCTGCCCATTGTCTCCCCTTATTTTTATTTTGACGCTCGAACCCTTTCTCTGTACTTTGAGGTCGGACCGGGAGATGAAGGGCTTTCGGAAGGGCTCTGGCTCACATAAGGTCGCTGCTTTTGCGGACGACCTGGTTTTCTTCCTGACCTCACCCGACACTTCCCTTCCGAGAGTTCTTTGGTTGCTGAGGGAGTATGGTTCATTATCGCATTTTCAGATCAACATGGCCAAGTCCTCGGTCCTTAATATCACCGCTGACCAGGCTGGGGTGGACCACCTGAGAGCAGCCTACCCTCTGCATTGGGCTAATTCCTCTATACGCTATTTAGGGGTAGACATTACCAGCGACATAAAGGCCCTATACTCTGCAAACTTTGTACCTCTACTGGCCAGAGTAAAGACGGATTTACTCCGCTGGCATTCACTGGCACTGACATGGTTCGGCAGATGTAGCGCCCTAAAGATGACTGTCCTCCCTAGAATGTTGTACATCATGCAGGCGTTACCCATCCGGCTCCCGTCCAGTTTCTTCAAGAGGGTTGAAGTCCTATTCCGTGAATTTGTATGGTCCCACCGCCAGCCCAGGATCCGGCTTACCATTCTTCACCTGCCCAAAGCTCGGGGAGGTGTAGGCCTCCCAGACATGAGGGCGTATTACAGGGCGACTCACTTGGTTAGGCTGGTGGACTGATTCTGCCATGCCGACGCCAAGCACTGGGTTGCCATGGAGCTGGAGGCATGGCGAAAAGCTGGCCGTGGATCCGCTCCTCCCTTCCCCGTGGAATAGCGGACCACCCAACTCTTGGGGGCACCCTGGCTGTTGCCAGGGAGGCCTTCAGGCACACCTTCCCTCCTCGCCTAGGTGCCGGTCGAAAAGCGGTACGGAGGTCGAGGTACCGTTGGGTCACGAACCGCAGCCGTACCGTCTTAGTCAGGTGGTCGGATTGGTTCACTCAGCGGGACATTATGCGGGAGTACAGACCCTCCGGATGTGGAGGGGCTCGAAACCCGTCCACTTCTTACCATTCGGCCTAGGACCCGACCGCCACCCTGGTATGTTTAAGTGCCTTATCCTGAAGTTGGGAGAACTTCTTTGACCTGCCCTCGGCCTACCCATTGCGGACGTACTACATGTTGTAAGATCCCTCCTGTCAGTAGAAA
>BLSH010228078.1:762177-772280 GCA_018402905.1 Glandirana rugosa | reverse complement strand
GGTGCTGGAGATGTGGAAGGGGGGAAGGCACAATGCTTCACATCTTTTGGGACTGTCCAAGACTGCGTCCCTTTTGAAAGGGGGTGACCATAAAAAACCTGACAGACGTCGATGTGGAAGACAATCCACTGGCGTGTTTATTACACTTGACAGACCGTCCCATCAAGAAGTACAAAACTTCCTTAACAATGCAGCTGCTGAATGCGGCTAAGGCATGTATCCCTCTCTCTTGGAAGTCGGAGCTCCCTTCCTCTCTGGCACTTTGGTTCTCGAAGGTTAATGACCTGAGAAATATGGAAGACCTGACTGCCACCCTGAACGACAGGGAGGAGGCCTTTCGGGAGACCTGGCGGCCTTGGCAGTACTTTGTCTATACAGACGCCTATCCGCGCTGAGCCACTGGATCGGCGTGACGCCGAGGGGTCCTAGGTGGGCGACACGCAATTCCCACTATATCCTTTTTACTTTTTGTCTATCTATCTGCTATATTATACTTCCACTCTGTTCTGTAGTTTCATAATTCAAAAAGTTGAGCTTCCTGGTGATAACCTGGCCTTATTTCACCCTCCCGCTCCGCCGCGGCTGGTCCTGGGGGTGGGTGGGGTCCTGGCTGCGGTGGGGGGGTATCTGGCGGTCTTCCTCCGGGTCCCTCGGCCGCTGGGGCCAGGTGTCTCTGCCTCCCCCTGGACGTTAATCAACCCTGGGGTCATTTCAAAATAAGGTTTTTGGGTTTTTTTTCGGTTCAGAATGGTTGATGGGGCGGTCGGAGTGGGAGGACCAGTTTGACGTGCAGCTTTCAGATAGGCACCTGGGTGCTCAACGCTGCTCGCATTTGCGGCGGGCTACGGTTACAGACCATGGAGTGCACTTACATGTTGTTCTAGGTTTTTAAAGATATAAGAATAAGAATACTGTACCCTCTATTACTATGTATAATGTTGCTCTATTCTGATATACACCTTGTCTCCATGATTCTGTATATGATGATGGCTTTCCAGTTGCATGTATCCTTCAATTTTTTTCTTTGGAAAATAAAGGAATTAAAATACTATGGATTATGTGAGAGATAACCCAGGTATAACAACATATTGATGTGATAATGCCCTCTATCAAAGATTATAGTCCTGATAGGCAATTATGGGCTCAAACTCCCTGTAAATGCCACATACGTTTCTATATGCAGTGTTTGCTATTGCTATCTTTGTATTGTCATAATACTTACAGGTCCATCAGTAGTACAATGGGTATGCGAAATAAGAGAAATGCAATCTATAGAGAATACGATAATGATAGAAGGTGGATTAGGTGAATAAGTTCCCCAAATATGGCAACGATGGGATGATTTCTGAACCTCAGCAGCGATGCTGGAATATTTATAAAGAAATCTTGATTGCGGCCCTCCCTTTCCTGTCTTTTCCTTTTTTTGTTTTCCTTTTCATTTTTCTTTTCACTTCTTGAGTGAATGGTATGTATGGGAGTCAGGTTATATCTAAAGTCTTATGTGTGAGTGGTTTGTTATTGTCATTTTTAATATATGTATGTCTTTGTTATTCATTAATATAGGTAGGGATTTGGCAGATATACTATAGATAAAATACCCAGGGGATTCAAGCATAATTAGTAAGAAGAAGCATCCCAATTAGGAACATGGTCTGCGATAGATCCTCCCTGAGGGGTTAGTGGACTGAAATAACTTCCATAGATGTGGTGACGAGAATTGTTTTTTTTTTCTCCTCCCTCTACATGCATCTAAAATTCCCTTAGGATTGAGTGCTCAAGTGTTGACCCTGGGGAAAATTACAACTGAAATGTAATATATACAAGGTGGGCCATTTATATGGATACACCTTAATAAAATGGGAATGGTTGGTGATATTAACTTCCTGTTTGTGGCACATTCGTATATGTGAGGGGGGAAACTTTTCAAGATGGGTGGTGACCATGGCGGCCATTTTGAAGTCAGCCATTTTGAATCCAACTTTTGTTTTTTCAATAGGAAGAGGGTCATGTGACACATCAAACTTATTGGGAATTTCACAAGAAAAATAATGGTGTGCTTGGTTTTAACGTAACTTTATTCTTTCATGAGTTATTTACTTATTTAAGTTTCTGACCACTTATAAAATGTGTTCAATGTGCTGCCCATTGTGTTGGATTGTCAATGCAACCCTCTTCTCCCACTCTTCACACACTGATAGCAACACCGCAGGAGAAATGCTAGCACAGGCTTCCAGTATCCGTAGTTTCAGGTGCTGCACATCTCGTATCTTCACAGCATAGACAATTACCTTCAGATGACCCCAAAGATAAAAGTCTAAGGGGGTCAGATCGGGAGACCTTGGGGGCCATTCAACTGGATTGGTCATCGTGGGCCAGTTGAATGGCCCCCAAGGTCTCCCGATCTGACCCCCTTAGACTTTTATCTTTGGGGTCATCTGAAGGTAATTGTCTATGCTGTGAAGATACGAGATGTGCAGCACCTGAAACTATGGATACTGGAAGCCTGTGCTAGCATTTCTCCTGTGGTGTTGCTATCACTGTGTGTGAAGAGTGGGAGAAGAGGGTTGCATTGACAATCCAACACAATGGGCAGCACATTGAACACATTTTATAAGTGGTCAGAAACTTGTAAATAACTCACGAAAGAATAAAGTTACGTTAAAACCAAGCACACCATTGTTTTTCTTGTGAAATTCCCAATAAGTTTGATGTGTCACATGACCCTCTTCCTATTGAAAAAACAAAAGTTGGATTCAAAATGGCCAACTTCAAAATGGCCGCCATGGTCACCACCCATCTTGAAAAGTTTACCCTATAAATGGCCCACCCTGTATATTGTATTGACTATTCAATGTATAAATGCTAGATCTATTATATTTGTATGTGTCTATGTAAGTCAAAAAATTATTTTAAAATAAAGATTGTAAACAAAATAAAAGTACAACTAAAATTTACTCCCAGAATGTCTCTACTGTCAGGTATTTCCAAAGTAAAGA
This sequence comes from Glandirana rugosa, assembly GCA_018402905.1. Classification (NCBI taxonomy): domain Eukaryota; kingdom Metazoa; phylum Chordata; class Amphibia; order Anura; family Ranidae; genus Glandirana; species Glandirana rugosa. Next base: position 769,284 of record BLSH010228078.1, on the reverse strand, counting down.
AGAGCAATTAGCTATGCACCACTATGATGTTCAATTTCAGGTAGTGGAAATGGTCATTTATTTCATTAACAAAGTTTCCAGCAGAGATTTGCATAGTGATGAGAAACCAAAATGCACAGTCCCAAAAGACAAAAGGCCCAAAGATTCCTATAAAAGTGTCTTGCCTGGATCTTATAAATTAATTATAATGTCAGCTGCGCTGTGCTCAATCTTGTTACAAAACTCTACCTCATGGAATGAAAAGTGAGACCTCCACAAAAAAATCACAATTCAGTCATCAAATTATTTGACTTCAATAAGAGGTCAATAAATGCATGTAAAGACAACTGCTCTGCCTCCACAGGAGTTTCATCCACTGGTGATCCAATCCAAGTAGTGTAATTTAATCCATCATAGATTTCACATAAAAAAGAACTTCACACAGGAATTTGGTAGGGTTTAAGAATGAAACCAGTGACTTCAGATGCTATAGCTTGTGTGAGGTGTGAGTAATATTAACCACTTCAGCTCCGGAAGGATTTACCCCCTTCCTGACCAGAGCACTTTTTGCGATACGGCACTGCATCACTTTAACTAACAATTGTGCCGTTATGCGACACTGTACCTAAACAAAATTGACGTTCTTTTTTCCCCACAAATAGAGCTTTCTTCTGGTGGTATTTGATCACCTCTACAGTTTTTATTTTTTATGCTACAAACATAAAAAAGCAACAATTTTGAAAAAAATTTTTTTTTCACTTTTTGATTTAATAAATATATATAAAAAAAATGTATTCCTCAGTTTAGGCCGATATATATTCTTCTACATATTTTTGGTAAAAAAAACCTGCAATAGACATATATTGATTGGGTTGCGCAAAAGTTATTGCGTTTACAAATTATGGGAATAGATTTTTTTACTAGTAATGGTAGTGATCTGTGGGACTGCGATATTGTGACAGATCGGACACTTTTGACAATTTCTTGGGACCACTGACATTTATGCAGTGATCAGAGATAAAAATAGCCACTAATTACTGTATAAACGTCATTGGCAGTGAAGGGGTTAACACTAGGGGACAATCAAGGGGTTAAGTGTTCCCTAGGTAGGTGTTTATAACTTTGGGGGGACTGTAGTGACTGGGGGTGGAGAGAGAAAGCTGCTCCCGATCACCGGGAACAGCAGATCTCTCTCCACTTCCCTGTCAGAACGGAGATCTGTTTGTTTGCATGATTGAGGTCAATAAATATGGTGAGTGCATTGTGATTCTTTCTTGATGTTTCACTTCTCATCCAATCATCTTCATAACAGGCTTCAGCAGAGCACAGCTGACATTGTTAATCTGAAATCTGGGCTGTGTATTATCCATGCAAGCTGTCTGCAAAGAGTTTACATCTTGAAGTAGCATAAAGAGATTGCTACTTGTATCTTTTACATTGACTTGTGATGACCATTTGTCATACATTTCATATAAATCCTTGAATTAGCATCTTTGAATAAACCCTTGAATTTGAACCCTTGAATAAACCCTTGAATGAACTTTTGCTAAGAATTCAATAATTCCACAACATAAGCCTTTCCACAGCTTTGTGAATCTGCAATCTCCATGTTTTTCACTTTAGTACTACTGACAGTTTACTACTACTTGCTGCAATTCCTGAGTCCTAAGGAAGATTTAGTATACATAGAAGCTGAAAAAATATTAATTCTCACGCAAGTGAAATCTGCTCTGTGGTACAGAACACATACCCGAGAAGCTGTAATTAACACTTCCTAAAGCCCAAGGGATGTGCCAAAGAGAGTGTAAGATAGTGATTAGGTCTTATGAGAAACTGAGGAGTCTCTGCAGCAATGTCCTTCAATGAAAAATGCATACAGTCAGGAGGGGAAGAGGAGAAAATTACAGAGCAGCATGGCTCCACTAGGCACCAGAGGATGAAGCTACAGAAACAAATTTAGGCTGGAGTTCTCTTTTAACACACACAAGTGCATTTGCATGCTTTGAGGTGATTCATTCATGGGATAGCAATACCGTTCAACATGTTTCTGTGTACTGCAGTGAGCTTCAACCTATGGGAGTTGTGGTGCATTGGCTAAGAGATTTGCAATCGAAAATGAATAGCGCCATAGCATGCCACAGTTTTTTATGTTAACATGCGTTACAGTAATGCATTGTAAAGCATCCTTTGTATTGTGCATTACTACAATACACAAATCTAAATGGTGCATTCAAAGTTATATTAAAGTCAAATTTAAAAAACACAAAAAACAAACATATCATACTTACCTGCTCTGTGCAGTGGTTTTGCACAGAGCAGCCCCGATCCTCCTCTTCTCTGGTCCCAGTTGGCACTCCTGGCTCCTCCCTCCTGCCAAGTTCCCCCAGAGCAAGCAGTTTGCAATGGAGGCACTCAAGCAGGCTTGCTCTCAAGCCATGGCTCTGCATGTCCATTCACACACAGAGCTGTGGTTTGGCCCTGTCCCCTCTATCTCCTCATTGGCTCACTGGATCTGATTGACAGCAGCAGGAGCCAGTGGCTCCCGCAGCTGTCTTAGCCAAAGAGGAGGGAGAGTCCCTGGAGAGCCAAGGCTCTTGTACACATTGCTGGAGGGAGATTGGGCTCAGGTAAGTATTAGGGGGGTCTGGGGGACAGGGGCTGCTACACAAAGAAGATTTTTCACTTTCATGCATAGAATACATGAAGGTAAAAAACATTCAGCCTTTACAAACACTTTAAAGAAATCCCTGCTTTTGAGTTTGTAGATATGTAAGTTGTATGATTAATCATTGTTAGGTGCAAAGCCTGTTAAGGTGTATCTTTTACCAACAGAATTTTTGCATTTACTTGAATAAACCTCTCAATCATTGCATACCTTTCTGTGGACCATCTCATCACCTCTGATTAAGGGGGAGTACTTGTTTGCAGAGTTTCCATCACAAAGAATCCAGCGTATGTCCAAGTCCACTACACCTAAAACTGAAATATCATTTTCTATGCACTGATCTTTTACATCAGTTATCATTAACCTCTTCAGATCCGCGCTATAGCCGATTGATGGCTACAGCGTGGATCTACTTTGCCAGGCGCCCGTCCCTTTGCATGCTCCCCGCGCACCCTCTCAGCCGCTGGCATGCCCAGGGGTCGGGTGGACTCGATGTCTGCCGAGACCTGCGATCGACTAACAGAGAGCCAGAATGGGGAACCGCAATGTAAACACGGCAGTTTCCCATTTTGTGAGGGGGGACATGACAGATCTACTGATCCCTGTGATCGGGATCAGTTAGATCTGTTATGTCCCTGCCAGCCCAGCCCCCACACAGTTAGAACACAGTGAGGGAACACAGTTAACCCCTTGATCGCCCCTTAGTGTTAACCCCTTCCATGCCAGTGACATTTATACAGTAATCATTGGCTATTTTTAGATCTGATTGCTGTATAAATGTCATTGGTCCCAAAAAAGTGTAAAAAATGTCCGACATGTCTGCCGCAATGTCACAGTCCCAATAAAAAACACAGATTGCCGCCATTACTAATTTAAAAAAAATAATAAAAGCACCATAAATCCATTCCCATAGTTTGTAGACACTATAATTTTGTCGCAACCCAATCAATACACGCCTATTGCGATTTTATTTTACCAAAAATATGTAGTAGAATATATGTTGGCCTAAACTGATGAATAGATTTTTTTTTTATTTATTTATTTTTTGGACATGTATTATAGCAAAAAGTAAAAAATATTGTTCTTTTTTTCAAAATGGTCGCTATTTTTTTGTTTATAGAGCAAAACATAAAAACCGCAGAGGTGATCAAATACCACCAAAAGAAAGCTCTATTTGTGGGAAAAAAAGGACATCAATTTTGTTTGGGTACAACATTGCACGACCGCGATATTGTCATTCAAAGAGTAACAGCGCTGAAAACTGAAAATTGGCCTGGGCAAGAGGGGGGTTTAAGTGCCCAGTAAGCAAGTGGTTAATATTAAAAACATTATAATGAAAATGAGAACACAGATGCAGAGGTGCAGACACAGGACAAAACATTGCAACAATATAAATTTAAATGCAGTAAGCTTCCCTTTATTAGAATTCTATGCTCCCTATTTACTAATTTGGTTAAGGTGATTTTTCATTGCATTTTGACCGATTGCAGAGCTAGTTTAACATGTTTTAAAGTTGTTTCCTATTATGTGTAATGAATGTTGTGCAGAGCTATATCATCAACATAAATCATCTATGCATAGTGAGTGTTCAGATCATTTATCATCACAGCAAAGTGTAGAACATGGTTATTGAACTCAAGCAGCCTGACACCAGAATACTGTCTTGGAAATGGGCAGACCTTTAATATCAGGTGTACAACACATTATTAGTATTTTTGTCATTTATAGGCTCTCTTTAAAAATGAGTTTTATTAAAAGAAATATTTCAGCTTTTGATGTTTTTAATGTATGTGAAATTACTTTTCTGTAAGGAGGTAATTGCACTGTGAAGTTTTAAATGAGCTGAACTGGAGATCTGACATAAACTGTTTTTTTTTTGTTTTTGCTACACTGTAATATAAATTGGAAAAAAAATATATAAATGAAACAAATCATTGCTTTGGTAGACAGTAATGTATTCCACATATTCTCTCTACTTCATTGTGTTTATGCTTCTCTTGTATTCTGAACAAAGGGGCCTATTAAATAAGACAGCAAAAGGTGCACTGGTAACATGGGATGTGCAATATTCCATAGAAACTAATTCATTATTAAATGGCTTTTCTAAATTGCATGCATATTTGTCAAATATCTACTTTCTTCAATAATATAAACATAAAGCTGTTTACTCTTAAAAAAATATGTTTCCATGGTATCAATCACTATAAACGAGACCCCATTTTAGTGTTTTTATGCTTTTTTTTGCAAATGGATTGACAAGCAGTATGATGTTTCCTGTAAAAATCACAACAAGGCCTACTTTCACTTAGCATGTTACCTCCCATTTGGTTCACACAGCCTACAGAGATACAACAGATATAAAATGAATATGTATGGGAACTAGCTCCCTTCATTGAATGTTCTAGGGTTTTACTCCCCATTATGCTAAATCCCTTATATTCCTGTGTACTGATGAGACCTTTACAGCACAAACAAGATACACTGTGATTTTGTTTGGTGATTGCTTGCAGCATTTATGAAGCACAAAGGTTAGTGACAGAATCACCTACTGGTCATACTGTTAACTGACCAACTGATCATATGACATGAGCAAAGGTATCCAAATAGACTGCAATCCAATTACAATATGCAATTATTAGCCTATAATAAACTTGGTATGCCTTTCTCCTTTTTTTGTAAATTAATCTAGTATATCCCCATGTAGTTAGCAGCCAGATACATCATATAGGATAGTGTTGTAGATAATTTCATATCACTGTCTTGTGCAATGAGAATATCATCTAAATTTTCTTGTAGGCATTTACATGGCACTTTAACAGCAATGTACTTTAGAGCCCAGTCATCTTGGTCTGGTAGATAAAGTAATTTATAGGTGCATATGTCTACAACATCTGTTGTATTACGCATATACAGTATACATGACACTTTAACAACAAAGAGGGAAATGCTAATTCTTTTACATTTCAGTAGACATTTATTTCATTTAGATAATTTATACAAAGAAACTGATTAACATATCACATACCACTTATTAATACCAGCCAAAACAACTTATGTAACCTTCTATACCTCTAAACTTATAACAAAGTCACTTATAGGAAGATAACCAAAATGAGGCAGTATGGGGCAATCCATCATTTCCCCATAAATAAGTGTGCTTCACACATTCGCAAATTTCTGTTTCTAAACCTTTTATCTAGCTTGAGGAGCTAAGGGCAACAACACCATAACCAATCCCAGGCTTGGGAAGCCATGTTCAAAATTCTCCAACCATAGCATTCCCACAGTAAGAATACTGCAACTGGTCTTTCTGCTGTTTTGACGTTGGTTGTACACTTGCCAACATCAGGGCAATCTTTTGAAAAGGAAAGGATACTTTTAAGAGAATGGACATAGGCACACTGTCAGCAGAGAGGTTTTTTTTTTAATGTGTTTGAAGTATACCTGCTCATCTAACTTTACATATTTGTAATATTCCATGCACCCATTAAATACTTCAGGCAGTATGGCCTGGACTTGTGTTTGCAACAATCTTTGCCAAAACAATCTGTTCTTGATAGTTTGCTGTTCAGAGTTATAAAACCTTCTATGCATTAAGGAAAATGTACAGCCTGTCTCTGTGAGTAGATTTTTTAGAACTAGGAGGAAGCAAGCAGCATTTTTATAAACTAATCATTATTCTTAATTTGTAGCCTTAAAGTGATACAAAAGTCTCATTGTTTTAGTTAAAAATAACAAACATGTTATACTTACCTGCTCTGTGCAGTTGGTTTTGCACAGATCAGCCCAGATCCTCCTCTTTTCGGATCCCTCTTTGGTGCTCCTGGCCCCTCCCTCCTGTTGAGCGCCCCCACAGCAAGTAGCTTGCTGTGGAGGCACTGGAGCTGAGCTGCAGCTCCGTGTGTGGATTCAGACATGGAGTCATGGTCCACCCCCACCCCTTTCTCTGCTCATTGGCTGACTGACTTTGATTGATAGCAGCGGAAGCCAATGGCACCATGCTGCTGTCTCAGCCAATGAGGTGGGGAGTCCCAGGCAGCTGAGACACTCCTGCAACATCACTGGACCTAGATGGACCTCAGGTAAGTATTAGAGGGGTTGGGGGAGCTGCTGCACACAGAAGGCTTTTTATCGTAATGCATATAATGCATTAAGATAAAAAAAAACTTCTGCTTTTACAACCACTTTAAGTCCCCCACCCCAATACCACAGCATTAGTTCTAGAGCTATAATATTCATTCACAGAAAGAATACTGATTTATCAACATTTGACACTATGGTTTGAAGAGTTATAGCATACACTTGTATATAATTGTACTCAGGCTGGGTACACACTGTGGGGTTTTATTCAATTAACCAGCGGGCTGAACAAAAAAAAACTCATGGACTCCTGCATCCACACAGGTGATGTGGTTGCAGGGATCTCCCCATTGTGCTGTTGTATTGTGACAGCGGGAACCCCC
>BLSH010228078.1:719373-762167 GCA_018402905.1 Glandirana rugosa | reverse complement strand
CTCATTGGCTGACTGACTTTGATTGATAGCAGCGGAAGCCAATGGCACCATGCTGCTGTCTCAGCCAATGAGGTGGGGAGTCCCAGGCAGCTGAGACACTCCTGCAACATCACTGGACCTAGATGGACCTCAGGTAAGTATTAGAGGGGTTGGGGGAGCTGCTGCACACAGAAGGCTTTTTATCGTAATGCATATAATGCATTAAGATAAAAAAAAACTTCTGCTTTTACAACCACTTTAAGTCCCCCACCCCAATACCACAGCATTAGTTCTAGAGCTATAATATTCATTCACAGAAAGAATACTGATTTATCAACATTTGACACTATGGTTTGAAGAGTTATAGCATACACTTGTATATAATTGTACTCAGGCTGGGTACACACTGTGGGGTTTTATTCAATTAACCAGCGGGCTGAACAAAAAAAAACTCATGGACTCCTGCATCCACACAAGTGATGTGATTGCAGGGATCTCCCTATTGTGCTGTTGTATTGTGACAGCGGGACCCCCCCCCCCCGTCAATATTTACTGATCACTGCATCAGCTGATTGCATACTGATTTTTTAGCAGGTCCATCAGACAGAAGCTGGTATAATGACAGGCTTTTGTAGAGCAGAGAGGGATACACACAGATGAAATGCGGCTGGCTCCTGCTGATCTGGTAAAATTTTTATCTATGTGTACCCAGTGTCATACCAATAGCCTCTTAAAGTGGTTGTCAACCCTTGACAACCACTTTAACCTACAGGTAAGCCTATAATAAGGCTATAATAGCCTATTATAGCCTATAATAAGGCTATAATAAGGCTTACCTGTAGGTTCCCTGCATATCTCCTAAACCTGCACGGTTTAGGAGATATACAGTGTACTGTGATGTGGCCACGTCCTCAGGTACATGCACAGTGAAGAAACGGCCTCTATGCCATTCCTGCACTGAGATTGTGCCACGATTGGCGGCTCCCATGAGCATGCACAGGAGTGACGCCACGCAACTCTGGCCAGTCACAGAGGCGGAGATCGCGGTCCCAGAAGGAAGAGGGGCAGAAGATGGGCACGGCCTGGAGTGGGGACATCACGGGACAGCGCGGGCTTCCAATGCAGGTAAGTGCCACATAATGGGCTAATATGCAATGCATGCTAGCTCATTATGCTTTTACATTGCAGGGTAATAAAGAGGAAGTAAAACCCACCAAGGTTTACTTCCTCTTTAAACATGTGAAAAGGCTCATCTATATTGATGTTTTGGAAAGGTCACCAGCATCCATAGATCCAAAAGGCACCTTCATCCCAAGTAAAGCAGTTTTCTCAAATATTGGGAAAGTGGATTTTTATGGTGCCAGAGAAAAGAGAAGAATATATAAAAATATTACATTTTTATTTCAACAAGTTAAAAAACAATATTTGGTCAGTTTTGTTACAGGCCAATCCATAAATTAAGTTATGCTACATATACCATATACACATAACAGAACTATAATACTGTATCAAATCACAATGCCTCAATGCTCGACATGTTTCTCTTGTTTACTTGTTCAGAAGCTGTAAAGCATGTGGAACTACAAGAAAATAGGTATAATCAATATATTGAAGAACATACACACAACACAGGGTGCAGTTTACCAGCAATATATATCCATATTCTGAGACAAACATCTAAATGGATAAGCATCAAAATCTATCACATATAGCAAAATATTTGATAAAAAAATTATACAACCAGTTGATGATGGTCTGAATGCAATGTAAGAGGCAGATAGTACAATATGGCTTACCATATATGTGAATGATATATAAGATCAATTGAACACACTTAAAGATCCTACGGTGGACATAAGGAGGAGTGCCAGTGAATGCAGCAAACTGAGGATCGCAGGGGAAGCAAGACAGATGGTGAATGGAGCTAAGGGAATATTGCAGAACAATATATATATATATATATATATATATATATATATATATATATACACATGCACAGATCAATTAAGGAAAAAACACATATATAAGCATTCACCTCACAGTGGAATGCAATTTACTTTATCTGAAATAAATTACAGGAAAGAATATTTCCCAATAAGTGAGGAGCCAGACAGACAAAAGAGGAGCGATGGCACCCAGCCCTCTAGCGATAGTCTCCAATTGACAGCAAGAAATGTTTAGACGCCGTTACATCTTCTTCGCTTATATGCTTCCCCAATCTGCCGACATCTGACGTCACCGGCAGATCTCAGTCAAGCTTACTCCCACTGCACATGCGTCGATATGTAGCATTCACGCGTGCAATGCGGCCATGCGTGGCCATCTTGAAACACCCAGCAGTCAAGCTGGACATCTGCCAGATGGGGAGGGTCTAGATGGAAACACCCTGGATCAATCAGGGTAGAGACGGGTGCCGGACAAGTCACTGTCCACCCATCTGAATACCCTGGCCAGGTATGGGGACTCACAAAAGGAAGGAAAATACCACTGCACCTGGCACAGTGGGCAATGGTGCCCACCTCAAAACAGGGATGGAAGCACACCATATTAAGTGTCACCATGCTGAAAGGGGAAACACCCCATGTGCCTGTACGATCCTCGCTTCTCCAAATGTAAAGAGAATACAGCAAAAACGAATACAAGAACCAAAAAACACATAAATAGAAAATAATAAACAACATTAAGGAGATATCAATACTGCATGAAAACAAGTATAAGAGTATTTTAAAGGTATGGCATAAAGCTCATGGTCTTATTTAGACCAGGATGTTTAGTGGCTGATAATTTATATATCCATCTCACCTCTCATCCTCACTTTGTAGGAGTTATTTATCAATGTTACCACCACTTTCATGGGGAGGGACATGATTTAAGGCAAAGCCATACCTTTAAAATGTGAATTAATTGTTGTCCTCTATTTTGCCATGTTTGTATTAGCAAAATCTCAGCTACTATGTATTTCTTTTGTATGATGAATGTCTGACCACTCATTTCAGAGGCATTTTACAATTAAAAATGTATGTAGATAACCACCCTATGGGGGTCTGGTATGCTCCGGATACTCTTATACTAATTTTCATGCAGCATTGACATCTCCTTAATGTTGTTTATTTTTTCTATCTATGTGTTTTTTGGTTCTTGTATTTTTTGTTATGCATTCTCTTTATATTTTGGGGAGCAAGGATTGTATGATCACGTGGGATATTTCTGCTCTCAGTTTGGTGGCACTCAATATGGTGTGCTTCCATCTCTGTTTTGAGGTGGACACCATTGCCCACCATGCCAGGTGCATCATTTTCTTCCCCCCTTTGTGGGTCTCCATTCCTGGTCAGGGTATGCAAATGGGTGGGCAGGGACAGTCCCTACCCTGATTGATCCAGGGTGTTTCATCTGGGGATGTCCAGCTTCACTGCTGGGTGTCAGTTGAAGACTATCTTTGGAGGGCTGGATGCCACAGCTCCTCCTTTGTCTGCCTGGCTCCTCGCTTATTGGGAAAGATTCTTTCCTTTAATTTATTATTTAATCAGGAACTGTAAAGCATGTGGAACTACAAGAAAAAAGGTATAATCAATAGGTATAATCAATATATTGAAGAACATACAATGAGTCAACACAGGGTGAACACAGGGTGTAGTAATGAATTTACCACTCAATACATATTCATTCATATTATGAGACAAACAAGACAATGGATAAGCATCAAAATCTATCACATATACCAAAATATTCAATATTTTTTTTTTTTAGCACTGGCGACAAAATGACACATATAAGGATGGCAGTTGCACTAGGGCCTTGCTCTCTGATCTGCAGCTTTATCGGGGCTGTATGAGAGGTCTTCCTCTGCTCATCAAGCTCTCATTGAAGGTACGTGACAGGAGCTAAGGGAATATTAAAGAACAAACATACATGCGCAGATCAATTAAGGAAAAAACACTTGTATACACATTCACCTCACAGTGAAATGCAATTTACTTTACGTGAAATAAATTAAAGGAAAGAATCTTTCCCAATAAGCGAGGAGCCAGACAGACAAAGGAGGAGCAGTGGCATTCAGCCCTCTAATGGTAGTCTTCAATTGACAGTAAAAAATATTTAGATGCCGTTACATAAAAGCAGCCAGAGTCAATGCCCCATAAAGATCTGGTAATATAAGGTAAATGGTCACAGTTTCTACTTGTGAACATCCATCTATCCAATGCCACTAAGGTTCAGTGCCCGATGCCCTGTCACCCAGGCTCCAAATAAGCATTAGGGCAGAGTCCATCTGCCTTGCTTATATGCTTCCCCCAATCTGCCAGCATCTGACATCACCGGCAATTTGCTTACTCCCACTGCGTAGGCGCTAGCGCCAGATGGATATGATGCATTTGCACGTGCATATCGGCCACCTGTGGTCATCTTGGAACACCCAGCCGTGAAGCCGGACATCCCCAGATTGGGAGGGTCTAGATTGAAACACCTTGGATCAATCAGGGTAGAGACTGCCCCTGCCCACCCATCTGCATACCCTGACAAGGAATGGGGACCCACAAAGGGGGAAAGAAAATGCTGAACCTGGCGCAGTGGGCAATGGTGCCCACCTCAAAACAGAGATGGAAGCACACAATATTGAGTGCCACCATAGTGAGGGCAGAAACACCCCACGTGACCATACAATCTTTGCTCCCCCAAATGTAAGGAGAATACATAAGAAAAAATACAAGAACCAAAAAACACATAGATAGAAAAAATAAACAACATTAAGGAGATGTCAATACTGCATGAAAACGAGTATAAGAGTATCTGGAGCATACCGGACCCCCATAGGGTGGGTATCTACATACATTTTTAATTTTAAAATGCCTCTGAAATGAGTGGTCAGACATTCATCATACAAAAGAAATACACAGTAGCTGAGATTTTGCTAATACAAACATGGCAAAAATAGAGCACAACAATTAATTCACATTTTAAAGGTATGGCTTTGCCTTAAATCATGTACCTCCCCATGAAAGGGGTGGTAACATTGATAAATAACTCCTACAAAGTGAGGATGAGAGGTGAGATGGATATCTAAATTATCAGCCACTAAACATCCTGGTCTAAATAAGACCATGAGCTTTAAGCCATAACTTTGAAATACTCTTATACTCGTTTTCATGCAGTATTGATATCTCCTTAATGTTGTTTATTTTTTCTATGTATGTGGTTTTTGGTTCTTGTATTCATTTTTGCTGTATTCTCTTTACATTTGGAGAAGCGAGGATTGTACAGGCACATGGGGTGTTTCCCCTTTCATTATGGTGGCACTCAATATGGTGTGCTTCCATCTCTGTTTTGAGGTGGACACCATTGCCCACCGTGCCAGGTGCAGTGGTATTTTCCCTCCTTTGTGAGTCCCCATACCTGTCGATGGTATTCAGATGGAAGGACAGTGACTTGTCTGGCACCCGTCTCTACCCTGATTGATCCAGGGTGTTTCCTTCTAGACCCTCCCCATCTGGCGGATGTCCAGCTTCACTGCTGGGTGTTTCAAGATGGCCATGCATGGCCGCGTTGCACATGTGAATGCGTCATATCGGCCCTTGCACAGTGGGAGTAAGCTTCACTGCGATCTGCCGGTGACATCAGACACTGGCAGATTGGGGGAAGCATATAAGCAAAGAAGATGTAACAGCATCTAGACATTTCTTGCTGTCAATTGGAGACTATCGTTAGGGGGCTGGATGCCACCGCTCCTCTTTTGTCTGTCTGGCTCCTCACTTATTGGGAAATATTCTTTCCTGTAATTTATTTCAGATAAAGTAAATTGCATTCCACTGTGAGGCGAATGCTTATACAAGTGTTTTTTCCTTAATTGATCTGCGCATGTATGTTTGTTCTTTAACCACTTCAGCCCCGGAAGGATTTCCCCCTTTAGGACCAGAGCACTTTTTGCGATTCGGCACTGCGTCGCTTTAACTGACAATTGCAGGGGCGTGCAGTGTTGTACCCAAACAAAATTTGCTTTCTTTTATTCCCACAAATAGAGCTTTCTTTTGGTGGTATTTGATCACCTCTGCGTCATTTCTGACTGCCGCTATAAACAAAAAAAGAGTGACAATTTTGCAAAAAAAAAAACAGTTTTTTTTTTACTTTTTGCTAAAATACAAATCCAAAAAAATATATTAAAAAAACATTTTTTTCATCAGTTTTGGCCGATTTATATTCTTCCTCATATTTTTGGTAAAAAAAAAAAAATCGCAATTGCCGCTTATTGATTGGTTTGCGCAAAAGTTGCCGCGTTTACGGATGATGAGAATTCATTTCTGGGGTTTTTATTTTTTTTTATTTTTTATTAGTAATGGCGGTGACCTGCGATTTTTAGCGGTACTGCGATATTGCGTCAGCCATGTCGGACCATTTTGGCACTTTTTTGGGACCATTGGCATTTATACAGCGATCAGTGCTATAAAAATGCACTGATTACTGTGTAAATGCCATTGGCAGTGAAGGGGTTAACCTGCAGGGGGAGATCTAGGGGTTAACAGTGTTCCCTAGGCATGTTCTAACTGTGGGGGGGGCTGGGCTACCTTGGGCATAAGAGAGCTAACTGATCCCAGTGACAGGGATCAGTAGATCTCCTATGACCGCACTGACAGTGCGGGGAACCGCCGTGTTTACATCAGCGGTTTCCCGCTCTTTGGCTCTGGCAGCTCATCGCGGATCGCCGGCGGACATCGGGTCCGCCCGAGCCGCAAGCACACTCCTCTGGAGTACGGCGGGTGTTAAAAGCATTTTGATTAGATACAGGTTATATCTCTGTTATGTATATATGGTATATGTATGAAGACTTCTTTTATGGGTTGGCCAGTAACAAAACTGACCAAATACTGTTTAACTTGTTGAAATAAAAAAAGTAATGTTTTCATATATTCTTCTCTTTTCTCTGGCTTCTTTCTCTTTCTCTTTCTACTTTCCCAATATTTGACAAAAATTATCTATATTAATAAAAAGACCTTCTTCTGTAGCCTTCTGGCACTATGTATTTCCTGCTGTGCTCTGAAAAATGTTCTCTTGGGAGATTATAATGAGGTTATAATGGTGGCCAGCTTGTTTACAACAAAACATGGATGCCATTGCATGGCCAGGCTATGCTGCTAGGAATAAGGTTTATCTTCCATAAAATTAACATTTTACAGGGAATACTGGGACAAGTAGAAATGTACATAAAATGCATTAATACTTTCTGACTGTAGAATTATCTTTTTAAAAATGTGTTTACTGGCTGTGATTAACTTTTTTTGGCTTCTTGAAAGGTGGAGTATTGAGTAGCACTGGACAGCCTTGCCGAATGCAGTCCCACTGCATAGACAAAGCAAACTGTGTTATGTGCTATTTGTGTTCACATTACTATGTGGTAGTGTGCACTAAAAAAACAAAGTAAGACATGCACTACTTTTTCTTACACCAGAGTGTCCTGGCTCAGTACATTGCATCTCAATGTACTGCAGTGAATAAGCGTACACTGATTATCATTTTGTGAAAAAAGAGTAAACACAGTAAAGCACTGTAATCAGTGCACCAGCACTGTGTACTCAACTGTGTACTTCCCAATGTAACTGCTGGTGTGAAAATGCAGTTAAAGTGATTGTAAAAAATCACCTTGTAAAACAACCCATTACGTTTAAAACTGAAATAAAAGGCAAAACATTTGTGTATAGATATAAAAAAAAGTACACTAAGCTTCCCAGTGAGAGGCTGTAAGGAATCATCTGTGGCTATTGGAATGCCTATTCGCGAGTGCACATAGAGTGTGCGCATGCCTGTGCTCATTTGCAGGCGCGTGTGCACGCGTATGCGCAGGCATTGGCGGCAAAACAGCCATTTAAGCAGACAGTGCAAGTGCTGTCCATTCTACAGTGTTCCTGCACCTGTGACCCCAGCGTTTATTCTTGAGAGACTTCCTGTACCTGTGACCCTGGCTTCCTCTGGACTCTGTTTGCTTTCTGCCTGCCCTGACCCTGACCTGTCTATGACTACTCTTCTGCCTGATCCCTTGTGCCTCTGCTGCCCGCATGTTGCCGGCCCTTCTTGTACCTGACTATCCGCCTGCCTGATCCTTCTGTACCTCAACGCTAGCCAGTTACCGACCCTGCCTGCATCACTATTCTTCTGCCTGCACGAGTTCCAGTGGACTCTCAACTACCATCAGTGACCAGGTCCAGCCCTTGTCCCCCTGTGCTCCAGAGCTCCCTGTCTACACTATCAGAGGTTCTCGAACCAGGGCCATAAGAGAGGTTGCCCCCGCATAAGTCAGACTCGACCACCAGGTACATGACAGCAATGGACAGCCATGTCCGAGTCTGCACCGGGGCCCTCTCCTATGGAGGAACTGTGTGCTCACTTAGCCGGCCTGACGCAAGCGGTGAAAAATCTTCAGAAGGGATACACACGCTTAGAGACCCGAGTCCAGGGCCTTGCTACCCCAGCATCAGCCGGTAACAGCCAAGCTACCTTCCACACTATAGTGACTACCTATGGAGCCTAAGGTGCCAATGCCAGAGCGGTTTGCGGGGGACCGCAGGAAGTTTTGGGCGTTTCGCAACTCTTGTGAGGTGTACTTTGCTCTCCAGCCCCGCGCCTTCTCTCTGGAAGCCACCAAAGTGGGCCTAGTTAATTCTCTTCTCCTGGATGAGCCTCAAGCCTGGGCTCACCGCCTGCTGGAGCAGAAAGCCCTGGAGATCTCTAGTCTGGACTGGTTCTTCCATGCCACGGCCCAGCTGTATGAGGATCCCCACCAGGCCGCCACCGCAGAAGCGGCACTCCATGCTCTCCATGTCGGAGTTCAGGTGCTGGAGTTCAGGTGCTGGAGTGCTGATACAGCCTGGAATCACGCTGCCCTCTGCTACCAGTTCAGGCTAGGGCTCTCTGAGCCGCTCAAGGACAAGATGGCACGCGTTGGTGTTCCCCACACCCTGGGCACACTGGTCAATTTGGGAATTGAACGCAGAGCGGAGAGAGCCACCGGAACCTTGCGTCCTACTTGGATGATGCACCGAGTGCCCAGCTACCCGGGACCTGGCCTGGCCACAGCCTCCTCCTCTCTGCAAGACCACCCTGAGCCAATGCAAATTGGGCTCCTCCGCCCCTCTATCTCACCTGATGAATGACAGAGGCACATGACCCTCAACATGTGCCTATACTGTGGGGGTTCAGGACAGTAAGTGTCCTACCACAGCTATAGAGGAAGTGTTGTCCCTGCCCAATACCAAGTCTCATCTTGTTCTCTCCATCTCCCTACAGCTCCCCGGTTGGAGTATTCAAGTTCCAGCCATCCTGGACTCGGGGGCCTGTAGCTGTTTTGTGGATATCTCCTTCACCACCCAACATCAGTTCCCTCTCTGACCCAAGCACCTTCAGATGGTCATTCGATTAGCCGATGGGTCAATTATAAAGTCTGGCACAGTGACCCACGAGACTTCACTGCCTGCCCAGATGGCCGGAGGCCATATGGAATTTCTGCTACTGGACGCTATCGCGTCCCCCCTATTTCCACAGCACACACAATGACTGGAACACCGGAGAAATTCAGTTCCTATCCCCCTATTGCCTCAGTCATTGCCTGCAGCAGCTCCAGGGAGCCTCTCCAGTTGTTCTCAGTATGAACTCTGACCCTGATCAGGAAACCCATCTTGCTGTTCCCGAGGCTTACCACAACTTCTTGGACATCTTTAGAAAGAAGGGGGCAGACACCTTTCCTCCACACAGGTCTTATGACTGCCCGATTGACCTGCTACCGGGGGCCAAAGTCCCTTTCGGCAGAATATTTCCTCTTTCATAAGTGGAGTTGGCGGCTCTCAAAGCCTACCTTGAAGAAAATCTGAAGAAGGGCTTTATCCGGCCCTCTTTGTCCCCCGCAGAAGCAGGGATCTTTTTTGTGGAAAAAAAGGACCATTCTCTCTGTAGAGTTGAGCGAACACCTGGATGTTCGAGTTCGGCCGGTTCGGCCGAACTTTGCGGAAGCGTTCGGGTTCGGTACCGAACGTTATCCGAACTTTACCCCGGACCCTGAACCCCATTGAAGTCAATGGGGACCCGAACTTTTAGGCACAAAAATGACTGTAAAAAAGTACTGGAAAGTGCTAGGGGACTGCAAAAGGAAGAAAAATGGGAGATGTTATTAGATCTGCAATCTGTCCCTCAAAGCAGTAGTAACCTCTACCTAGTCCAGTATCAGATCGTTCTGTAATCAGATCGTTCTGTAATGCAGGTTGAGAGATCGCTCTGTAATCAGATCGTTCTGTAATGCAGGATGAGATGTTATAGATCTACAATCTGTCCCTCAAAGCAGTAGTAGTAATCTCTACCTAGTTATTATCACTGCAATCTGCCCCTCACAGCAGTAGTAGTAATCTCTACCTAGTTATTAGATCTGCAATCTGTCCCTCACAATCTGTCCCTCACAGCGCCGGCAGCATCCTCTCCCTACACTAACCTGAGAGCCTGTGACATGCAGCACTGTGACTCCAGCCTCATATAGAGGTTGGGTCACATGATGCACTGGCCAATCACAGCCATGCCATTAGTAGGCATGATGTGATGGCTTCTAGGGAAAACCAGTGAAACACTTGTTGATTGGCTGCCCTGAACCCAGAACCCAGAACCCAAACCCGAACGTTTTTCTCAAACATTCTGGTTCGAGTTCGGTACACAGACACCCGAAAGTTCGGTACGGACCCGAACTTTTCTCCCCCTCCTTAGAAGAACATGGCAGGCACGTAAAGTGTGTACTCAGCCGCCTTCGGCAACACGGGCTGTACGCAAAGGCAGAAAAATTCACATTTGAATGTTCCGATATCTCCTTCCTGGGGTTTCACACCTCCACCACGGGTACCACCATGGACCGACAGAAGGTCTCAGCCATCATTGACTGGCCAACACCAGTAGACAAGAAAGGGGTGAAGCGCTTCGTAGGCTTTGCCAATTTTTACCGAAAGTTCATCCGAGGATTCTCAGCCGTCATTACCCCTATAACCTAACTGACCAAGCAAAACTCCCATTTTGTCTGGACCCCAGAGGCACAAGCAGCCTTTAAGACTCTGAAGAAGTTGTTCACCTCAGCTCCTGTTCTTAAACACCTGACTCCATGCTGCCATATATCCTGGAAGTGGATTCCTCATAGACCGCAGTCGGGCAGTCCTTTCCCAGAGACAGGGGCCAAAAGCCTCACTACACCCCATCGCCTTCTTCTTTCGGAAACTTACTCCACCCAAGAGAAATTATGACGTTGGGGACAGAGAACTGTTGGCCATCAAGTCCGCCCTGGAGGAATGGCGGTATCTTCTAGAAGGAGCAGTTCATCCTGTCTTGGTCTTTACGGACCACAAAAAATTTGAATACCTAAGGACTGCTAAAAGACTTAAACCTTGTCAGGCTCATTGGGCCTTGTTCTTTTCTCGATTCCAGCTCCACATCACATACAGGCCCGGGTCCAAGAATATCAAGCCGGATGCTCTGTCCAGGATGTTCCATGAACCTGGGGAGACTTCCCCTCCAGGCACCATCCTACCGGTCCACAGCTTCTTACTGGTCCAGGAGGACCTCTTAACATGGATCAGGCAGTCTCTAGCTGGCTCTACTGTACCTACTGATTCTGGACTTTCTGTAAAGAACGGGCTATGGTGGTCGGGTACCCAGATCTTTGTGCCTGAGGAGCTCTGTCTAGTTGCCCTGGAACTCTGCCACGACCATAAGTTAGCTGGACACTTTGGTAGCCGCAAGACAGCGGAGCTGCTATCCCGCACTTTTTGGTGGCCCCATATGAATGAGGACTGCAGATCCTACGTGGGTGCTTGCCCCACTTGTGCCCAAAACAAGTCCAAAAGGACCAAGGTTTGGGGTCTGTTAAACCCGTTACCCATTCCTGAGCGTCCCTGGTCCCAAATCTCCATGGACTTCATAGTCTAATTACCCCCATCTGTGGGGTTTAACACAATCTTCGTGGTGGTTGACCGCCTCACTAAAATGGCACACTTTATTCCTATGCAGGGCACTCCCTCACCAACTGAGACAACAAAGATCTTCATCAAAGAAATTGTTCGTCTTCATGGCATCCCCAAAAATATCGTGTCTGATTAGGGTGTGCAGTTCACGTCCGGTCTGGAGGTCCCTATGTTCTGCCTTAGGGATTGAACTAGCCTTTTAATTGGCCTATCACCCACAGTCGAATGGCCAAACAGAGAGGATCAACCAGACCCTCGAGCAGTACTTCCACTGCTACTCCTTGTGCTCCCAGGACGATTGGGTCACCTTGCTGCCGCTAGCCGAGTTCGCCTACTACAATTTGGTCCACTCTGCCACCAAGCAATCTCCATTCTGGGCGAATCTCGGCTACCATCCCACATTCCTACCCAATCTGCTGTCTGAAAGTGCGGTCCCCGTCATACAGGAGATTACCCAATTCCTGGAAAGGAACAATAGACTTCTGCAAGAGACCCATGCTCAGACCCAGGAATGCAACAAAAGGACATTTGATAGGGGGAGACAAGGAGAACTGAACTTACAGCTTGGTGACCGGGTCTGGTTGGCAACTAAAAACTTGAGGCTAACATGCCCTTCTAAAAAATTAGGACCAAGGTACATCTGACCGCTCCTAGTTAAGAGAAAAATCAATAACGTGGCCTACGAGCTTGACCTTCCTCCCTCACCTCGGGTTCATCCCGTATTTCACGTAAACCTACTGTCACGTACCTGGTGATGGAGTCTGGCTTATGCAGGGGTAACCTCTCTTGGGGCCCTGGTTTGAGAGTCCCTGGTAGTGCAGACAGGGAGCTCAGGAGCACAGGGGGGCACAAGGGCTGGACAAGTCTCTGGTGGATGGTAGGTGTCCGCTCGAGCTCGTGCAGGCAGAAGAGTAGTCAGGCGGTCCAAGTCGGTAACTTGCGGGCGATGCAGTACAGAATGATCAGGTAAGTGTATGGTCAGGTTCAGGCTTTTTCGGCAATGTGCAGGCAGCTAGGTACAGGGGAGCAGGCAGAAGAGTGGTCGTGGAAGCCGGGGTCGGTGCAGGAGGAGATCAGAGCAGGGTCAAGACAGGCCGGGTCACAGGACCAGGTATCGGGTAATCGGAAAGCAAAGAACTTTTCGCAAACGCTGTAGAACGGACAGCACTTGCCTCCTGGTGCTGTCCTGCTTAAATGGCCGCTATTGGCGCCATTAGCGCGCGCACGCGCGCACGTTAAGCCGGAAACTGCCAGAAAGTCCATTTTCCTAACATTACCCCCCAAGGGGCAGCCTACAGATGCCCAGCCGGGTAAGCTTAGCAGGGTTGTTCTCCTTGAAAGATTGGATGAGTTCATCCACATGAATGTTACTGTATCTGCAGGCTCCCAGGAGTTTTCTTCTGGCCCGTAGCCCTTCCACTTTGCTAAGTACTGGACGTTGTTACCCCTCAATCCAGGATGGCTTCCAGTTCAAATTCCTCTTCGCCGTCTACCAGGATTGGGTCTGACGGGCTAGTCTTCCGCTGGGGAAAGGGATTTGGAGTCACGGTTTTCAGCAGTGACACGTGGAACACTCACTGGATGAACATGCAAAGAAGAAGGGAGCTCCAGCTCATAGGCCACCCTGTTAATCTTCCTTTTCACAGGGAAGGGGCCAATAAACCTGGGGCCCAATTTCTTGGAGGGGCAGGCTAATCTTAGGTCCTTCGTGGCCAGCCAGACTTTTTCCCCGGGCCGTAACTCCAACTCTCCCCATCTCCTTTTGTCGAAGACCTCTTTTTTATGCTCCTGGGTCCGGGACATGGTCTCCTGGAGGAGTTTGCAGTTCTCTTCCCAGAATTTGGTCATCTCTTGTACTGCAGGTACTGCACTTTCAAGGCCTTGGTTGAGCATAAAGGTCAGATGGAAGCCATAATTGGCCATGAATGGAGACTGGTTTGTGGCTGAATGGATGGTGTTATTGAAGGCAAACTCCGCCAGGGGCAGCAGAGAGACCCAGTCGTCTTGTGAGAATGACGAGAAGCAACGGAGATATTGCTCGAGCGTTTGATTGGTCCTCTCTCTCTGCCCATTTGTCTGTGAGTGATATGCCGAAGAATACGCCAGTTCAATATCAAGTGCGGAGCACAGGGCTTTCCAGAACCGGGAGGTGAACTGAACTCTGCGGTTGGAGACAATGCTGGTTGGAAGTCCATGGAGCCTCACAATGTCCCAAATAAATATCTCAGCCGTTTCAGTGGCTGATGGGGTCCCCTTCATGGGCAGGAAGTGGGCCATCTTTATTAGCCGGTCCATTACCACGAAGATTGTGGAGTAACCTTGGGACGGTGGCAGCTCGACAATAAAGTCCATTGAGATCATGGACCAGGCCCTCTTGGGCACTGGAAGTGGCTTTAGTAAGCCCCAGGCCTTGGTCTTACTGTTCTTGTTCTGGGCACAGATAGGGCATGAACTGACGTATTTCCTATAGTCCTCGTCTGCTCGTGGCCACCAGAATGATCGCAGCAGCAGTTCTGTGGTTTTGAGAGCACCGAAGTGTCCCGCCAATTTATTATCATGACAGGATGCCAAGACCGATAGGCGCTGGTCCTCTGGAACAAAGAGCCTATTGCCATGCCACAGTAGGCCGTCTTTGGTTAGCAGGTTGGGGTCTGCCGGCCTGGGGGTCCTGGCTAAGGACTGTCTGATTTGGGACAACAGGTCCCCTTGGGTTAACCGGAAATTTCGGGGATGCAGGACTGTATCAGGGGTCGCAGGCTCACCGGGTTTGCAGAACATCCTTGGTAGGGCGTCAGGCTTGACGTTCTTCGACCCCGGCCTGTACATTACGTGGAAGAGGAAGCGTGAGAAGAATAGTGGCTTGGTGAGGACTCTTGACTGCTCTGAGGTATTCTAAATTTTTATGATCCGTGAAGATCAAGATGGGGTGCCTGGCTCCCTCTAACAGATAGCGCCACCCTTCCAAGGCCATTTTAATTGCCAGAAGCTCCCTATCTCCCGCATCATAATTCTTTTCTGGGGTGGTTAGCGTGCGGGAGAAGAACACCACAGGATGTAGGGCAGCCTTAGCTCCGTGCCTTTGAGATAGCACCACCCCCACAGTGACTTCAGAGGCATCCACCTCCAGGACAAATGGCAAGGCGGGGTCATGGTGCTTGAGGATGGGTGTTGATGTAAAGAGTCTCTTAAGAGTCACAAAGACTTCCTGGGCTTCCTTAGTCCACACGAATCGTGTGTTCAGCTTGGTCAGCTGGGTGATTGGGGCGATAATAGCTGAGAACCCATTTATAAACTTTCTGTAAAAATTGACGAAGCCAATGAACCGCTGTACTCCCTTCTTGTCCGTAGGGGCCGGCCAGTCTAGGATAGCCGTGACCTTCTGTGGGTCCATGGTGATGCCAGTGAAGGAGATAATATGCCCCAGGAAGGGGATACTTGAATGTTCAAAGTCACATTTCTCCGCCTTGGCATAAAGCCCATGCTATTGAAGGCGGTTCAGGACGCTCGCCGCATGCCTGCGGTGCTCTTCCAAGGTAGGGGAAAAGATTAAGATGTCATCTAAGTAGACGATGACGAACTGGTCCAGATAGTCTTTAAACACATCATTCACAAAATGTTGGAATGTGGCTGGCGCGTTGCAGAGCCCGAAGGGCATTACTAAGTATTTGAAATGTCCGAACTGGGTTCGGAAGGTGGTCTTCCATTCATCGCCCTCCCGGATGTGGACTGGATTATGCGTTCCGTGGAGGTCCAGCTTGGTGAACACTCTCGCCACCCCTAGCCTCTGGAAGAGCTCTGGAACCAGGGGGAAAGGATAGCGTTTTTTTACAGTTATTTTATTTAGCTCCCGGTAATCTATACAAGGTCTCAGCGTTTGATCCTTCTTTTCTACGAAGAATATTCCAGCTCCTGCGGGAGACGTGGAGGGTCGAATGAAACCCTTCTGCAGATTCTCATCTATATAGGCCTTGAGGGCCTCCAGTTCAAGTTCTGTTAAGGGGAAAATCCTTCCGAAGGAAACTTTGGCTCCGGGAAGGAGCTTGATAGGGCAATCGTAGGCCCTGTGGGTCGGCAGCTGTTCAACCCCCTTCTTGCTGAACACATCTAAGTAGCTGTGGTACACTGGGGGCACCAACATTTCGGTGTCAAGGTCGGTATCTGAGTCCAGACTTAGTAGAGTAGGGTCCGATTCCTTAGTCTCCGGAAAGCAGTGCTGGCAACAATAAGGGGACTGGAACTTGGTTTTGCCCCTTGCCCAGTTGATGCTGGGGCTATGGGCCTGCAGCTAGGGTATACCAAGAATGATAGGGAACGGGGAGACGCAATAATGTTCAAGCAGAGGAACTCCTGGTGACCATCGGAGGTTGTGGCAGGCAGAGGAAAGGTTTTGTGGGTGACCACACCAGATTTGATGTTGATGCCATTATCCAGGTGTACGACCATTCCATGAGACTTTGGTCATAGAGGGATCTGATGCTGTACCACAAAGGACCGGTCAATGAACCCACTGCAAGCGCCTGAGTCAATGATGGCAACAGTCCGGATATTTTTGTCAGGGAGCTGAAGGGAGAGTGGAAGAGTCAGATGGGATGAGGTACTTGATGAGGCTGGTATGTTGCCACTGAGGAGTGGTGGTCATTTACCAAGCTTGGCCGGGCAAGTCCTCACCACATGTCCCGGTTTTCCACAGTAAAGGCATAGGTTGTTGCTCTGAGGGTGTTGCCGTTCTTCCCGAGTGAGGGGAAGAGGGAGCAGGCCCGATTTTCTGGGGTCGGGTTGAGCTGTGGCTACTGTAGCGACCATGGGAGCCCGGGGTTGCCTCCAGGCAAGTTCTGGAAACCCGGGAGACCTCTCAGCTCCCCGTTCTCTGAGACGCCTGTCAATCTGGATAGAGAGATCGATTAATGCGTCCAGGGGCTGGGGTACCCCAACACGAGCCAGTTCATCCTTTAGAGGGTCAGAGAGGCCTACGCAGAATTGGTGACGGAGCACAGCATCATTCCACTCCGTGTCAGCACTCCAGCGACTAAACTCAGTCACATAGTCCTCCGCCGTGCGGCGGCCCTGCTGGAGTGTGTGAAACGCAGCTTCTGCTGTGGTGGCCTGATACAGGTCCTCATAGAGGCGGGCCATAGATTTGAAGAGCGCGGTCAGGTTAGAGACTTCCGGGGCCCTCTGTTCCAGCAGGCGGTGTGCCCAAGACTGAGGTTCTCCTAGCAACAGGGAGATCACTAGACCCACCTTCGTGGTTTCCAAGGAGAAGGTGCTAGGTTGGAGGGAGAAATAGAGTTCACAGGAGACACGGATGGCTTGGAACTTGGTGCGGTCACCTGAGAACCGTTCCGGTAAGGGCACTTGAGGTTCAGAGGGCATAGTCACTGTGATGCAGGCTGCAGGTTAACCAGCCTGGGGGCCGTGGTGAGCTCCTGGAGCCGTCCCTCTAGCCGGTGGTAGTCCTGCAGGGACTGGATGGCTTGGGTCAGACTGGCCATGTGAGAGCAAAGTTCATTCACAGGAGAGGTCCCCTGCGCAGACTCAGGCATGGCTGTCTGTTACTGTCACGTACCTGGTGATGGAGTCTGGCTTATGCAGGGGTAACCTCTCTTGCGGCCCTGGTTCGAGAGTCCCTGGTAGTGCAGACAGGGAGCTCAGGAGCACACGGGGGGCACGAGGGCTGGCCAAGTCTCTGGTGGCTGGTAGGTGTCCACTGGAGCTCGTGCAGGCAGAAGAGTAGTCAGGGGTCCGGGTCGGTAACTGGAGGGCGGTGCAGTACAGAAGGATGGTCAGGTACAGGCTGGCTCTTGGGGGGGGCAATGTAAGGAATCATCTATGGCCATTGGAATGCCTATGAGTGGGCACACGTAGCATGTGCGTGCTTCTGTGTGCATGTGCCAAAACGGCCATTTAAGAAGACAGCACCAAGAAGCAAGTGCTGTCCATTCTACAGCGTTCCTGCACCTGTGACCCCAGCGTTTATTCTTGAGAGATTTCCTGTACCTGTGACCCCGGCTTCTTTTGGCCTGTCTACGACTACTCTTCTGCCTGATCCCTTGTACCTCTGCTGCCCGCACGTTGCTGACCCTGCTTGTACCCGACTATCTGCCTGCCTGATCCTTCTGTACTGCACCGCCAGCCAGTTACCAACATCACTACTCTTCTGCTTGCACGAGTTCCAGTGGACTCTCATCTACCATCAGTGACCAAGTTCAGTCCTCATGCCCCCCTATTTTCCAGAGCTCCCTCTACACTATCAGGGGTTCTCGAACCAGGGCCGTAAGAGAGGTTGCCCCCGCATAAGTCAGACTCGACCACCAGGTACGTGACAGAGGCTGTGTAGAGGGGCCATTTCCAGACAAGTCTGATCATTGGAGGAGAGCAGGCTAAGTTTCTGGCACAGCTAGAGAACTAACCAAGGTGTGCTCTCCTGCTTAGTGTGGCCAGTTTCTAATATGAAAACAGAGGGACTGGCAGGAACACCACACAAAGGAAACAATACAAAGAGAACAGGATACTTTTTCATACAAGTACATGGTAAAGCAGGCACATATCAGGAATTTAAAATGCTGGAGTAACAAACACTTTAACGATTTAGAACTCTTTTTGTTAGATACTGTACATATGGGTTGCTTCAAGGCTATTTAGGTTTCTAATGATTCGGTTAGGGAATACTTCCACAGTTGGAGCTATTTTTTTATTTTTGTTTGCACACATATTAAAATGCACATTTTAGGCATGAAGATTAATTAAACCTTCAATACATTATATATTTGCTGAAAGCAGAGAGCCTGGAAAAATACATGATCATATTTTTTAACTATTCATGTCACACAATATTTCCACAACTGTTTGTCAAATCCATATTTTCCTTAAAAAATGCACAACAAAATTATTTTAGTGCACACAAACACAATGTATTACCCAGTTTTTTGGTAAAGATATACTAAACATGACATGCCTTAAAATTTTAAATACCCATAAAATGGCAACAAACTTTGGCACCCAAAATTGTCTATAGGCAACCCTTTAAATGCATTTGCAGGTCACCAGTTTAGAATGAATGATGGCCCTAGAGTTATTGCTCTGGCATGCACTACAATACCTAATATGGGTATCTCAATCATCATTTTTACACATAGGTGCACCCCAAACACATTTAGGTATGTATGCACATGTACTGTATGTGGGAGCGAGGGGCTTTAAAAATGTTTTCTTTTTTGTTTTTTTTTAATTATATGTTACTTAAGTTTTGTAAACTATTGTTATCATACAGTGGGCTGACAAGCCCCATATGTGATAGCATAACAGACATGACAGGTTATACCAGACATCTAATGGACCCCTAACAGATTTCTGATGAGCTGCTTCCCTGGTTAGCACATCAGTTTTGTCTTTGTATAATGTCAGCAAATTAATGTTTAATCATCTCCCTCTGCTCTCCCTTCTGACAACCTCTATCCTTGGCCCATAGAAGGGGCAGCAGAGCAAAGAATACATGAGGAAGGTATCTGGGCGGAGGGTGGTATCTTTCAGGATGTGTGGAACAGCCACCTCAATGACTTCCAAGAGAAGCCAACTGTGCACAAATTGTACAGCAGCGTGTTTAAAAACCTGTGCTGCCACTGATATAAACCTTGTGTTGGTGGCAGCAAAAGAAGTTAAAGTAGAACTAAAGCTAAACATGCAACTATTTATATAGTTTTAACAAGCAGTAAAAAATGAAGTGCAGGCACCCTGGAGTAATTTAAATTTCAAAATGAGAAAAAAATATAAGCAATACAAAAAGGTAACATTCAGATTTAGCCAACGTTCACATTGGTGCGGGAATGAAATGGTGCAAGTTCAGCTGATCTTGCACCATTTCATTCCCGCATGTCAGTCCCAACTTCAGGTGCGATTTCAGAGACATCTGTGTGGGTTGCTGCACAGATGTCTATGGAAATCGCACCTGAAATTGCCAAAAGTAGTATAGAAACTACTTTTGTGAATCGGCGCAGCGCGATTTGGACAGTGCCATTGCCGGCAATTGATGCCAATTTGGCATGCAATTTGACACGTCAAATCGCATGCCAAATCGCACCAATGTGAACCAGGGCTTAAGTATTTTCCTAGCTGCCCTAATTACTCTTTACAATTTATCAGATTTCCCTATGCTTTACCTACAACAGCTTCCAATTCACTGACACTACAGATGTTCCGCGTCTCCTCCTTTATAATGAGTCAGTGGTTTATTCAAAGTCCCTGTTATTGGCCCTTCTAAACCTGCTGATCATAGTTCAAAGGCCATGCAGTGCAAAAAAAAAAGGTAAATCTGCACTTAAATTCACCAGGACCTTACATTTTTAACTAGCAGGCTTTACCTTGATAAATCAGTAAAGTCAGCAAGCCAACAGTAGCGCTAAATGGAAAACAAAAATGCAAGAAATTGATAGAGTCCACTTTTATGCCGACAAGGTGACAATATGGCATCAATATAGGTGTCCCAATCTAAGGAATCCCCGGAGATCTTCTATTCTGAGTCCATCACCAAACACCACGTGAACACTCAGATGTGCCCCATAGGAAAGGTTCTTACCAGAAAGGTACTCTAGCTACTATCGCCTGTTGTGCTTTCCTGTGCACCAGCTGATCACTAATCCCAATCAGGCAGAACTCCATATGCAGGATTAAATGAAAAAGGATCGCACCATAGCGTAAAATCATTTGGGATATTTATTTAAACAACTAAAACAACAAGCATCTAAAAGGACATGGGAGGCAACCCCCCCAGTGCGTAAACTCTTACCAGAGGATATGAAATAAACAGCACATAACACAGTCAGTGGCACACTGCAAATGCAAGCCGTCCCAGGACCTCTCTCAGACCTCCGGTGGCGTTCCTCCTCTCCACTCCACAGGGTGTATAATGCGACAGGAGCCAATCCATCGCATGTGGGCGGTTCTGACCATCTGGTGTAGTAGGATGTAATCAAACATCCCTAGCCGTATGCCGGATGTCTCCCTGTGGCAACGATGGCTAGCAGCGTAGCCCCGCCCAGAGGTGGAATGATGCCACACGTCGCCGGGGGAGTCACTGCCGCTATTGGATAACGGACGGGGACCAGCAGGAGCTTTACCCTTGTGGGCAAGGGAGACAGCCAAGCATCGGCCATGGTGCCACTCACATGGTGGAGCCTACCCGCCATGTGGAGCGCATGCACGAACGGCCGAATTGCGCCAGAGGCACCAGCACTGAGGAGCAGAGGCAACAGCGAATTAGGGCCGGCAGGAGAGGCACACAGGAGGGACCAAGGCGTGCAGGCTAGAGGCAAGAGACAAAAGGGAAAACAAAAACATAATGAAATACCATAATGAGAGGTGATCAATAAGAAATACAGTAAAATTGCAATAAAAGTATAATAAGGATACAACATAATAGAAATAAAGGATGTATAGAATAAGTAAAAAAGTTGCGCTCCTGTGTAATAATTAAGACTAAGCCGCTGGCATAACAATCTCAACATAAATTGACCACATAAACAATATACTAAAATGCCACGCTAAGTAGACCTATAGGTTAACTGGGGTATGAAGTTCCCTTGTGATGAAATGTGTCTGGTGAAAGGGTGTCTGCCTAGTACTACTGCGCCTATCCTGTGTACACATCGCTTGTGATTTTCTGCCTAGAGTCCTTGATTTTAATGTAAGTGCACTACTTTAAATAAATTAGCCTTTTTCAACGGATTTACACTATCTGGAGTATTTTGTGCTTTCCCCCTTCTGTGGTTGGTGTCATATATGGCTGAGCGTAAGTGGTATCTTATCCCTGGAGATTGGCTATGGAAGAGGATCCGACCTAACTTGGGCTTCATGTTAAACATTTTAGGGTAAGAGTACCCAACTTTTCTTTACACCGTCCGGTGGAGTCACAAGGTGTTTCTGGTTTTAAGCTATATTAAGGCTTTATTATCAGCTTTGTCTGGTAAGAGTACCCTGAATTAACGATACATGGTGGTGGGAATACATGTCACCTGAATGTCACTTTTTACTACATATGGATTACCTTAGAAGAATACACTTTTGATGCTATAGAGACTGTGTTTTATTTTTTATTTGATCACTACACTGTTGGTGTGTGAATACACTGGTTAACCTATAGGTCTACTTAGCGCGGCATTTTAGTATATTGTTTAGAAATAAAGAATGGACAGAAAGGACCTTGAATAATTATACAAAGATGAAAATGCATATAACATAATTCGATTGAATAAACAATAAGAACATTTCATAAATAGCTACTAGTTCTCAGCAGCGCATCAATGCTGAAATAACTGACTGTGCAAGTGCATAAACAGTGCATGAAAGTGCATATTGTGCATCCTGGAACCGGAGCTGAGAGATTTAGGAGGATTAATTGGTGATCAGTTTATCTGTACAGGAATTTTCACTGCACCTAGAGACTGGAAAGCTGCAATATAGTAAACTATATTAGACTATATGCATGATATCCACTTTCATGCACTGTTTATGCACCTGGATGTTCGGGTTCGGCGGGTCCGGCTGAACTTCGCGGAAAAAAAAGTTTGGGTTCGGTACCGAACGTTACCCAAACTTGACCCTGGACCCCATTGAAGTCAATGGGGACCCAAACTTTTCGGCACAAAAATGGCTGTAAAAAAGTCCTGGCAAGTGCTAGAGGGCTGCAAAAGGAAGTACAATGGGGGTAAGAGTAGGACAGGTGCCATACAAAAAATGGGGATAGGGAAAATAACTTAATATCAAATAATAAAAATAAAAATGGGAAGGGGGGGTGGATGTGGAGTAGGAGCCTAGAGGTTGACTAGGACGTGACGGTGGCAGTGTAGGTGGAAGTGGCGGTGGTAGAGGAGGAGGAAGAGGTAGCCAACAGTTTTTGTTGTTTGGTTCTTTATAATTGGGGTAGCCCCCAAAATATTGAGGCATATTCAAAAAAACAAGTATACCAATGGCTGTGTGAGGCTGGTTCATTTTAATAAAGGTTAGCTTGTCCACGTTGGCTGTGGACAGGCGGCTGCGCTTGTCTGTGATAACGCCCCCTGCCATGCTAAAAACACGTTCAGACAATACACTGAATGCCTCAGCAGCACCTCTACCAGTGTGCGCTTGTAGTCGCGCATCTTCCTCTCACGCTCCAGTGAGGGAATTAAGCATGGCACATTGTCCTTGTAACGGGGATCCAGCAGGTTGGCCACCCAGTAATCAGAACAAGTTACAATGTGGGCAACTTGGCTGTCGTTGTGCAGGAACTGCAGCATGTAGTCAGCCATGTGTGCCAGGCTGCCCAGAGGCAAAGACAAGCTGTCCTCTGTGGGAGGTGTATCATCTGTGTCCTCCGTATCCCCCCAGCCACGCTCCAGTGATGCCCATGAGCTGCGTTAGGTGCCACCCTGCTGCGGTTTCTCCTCCTCCTCTTCCTCATCCTCCTCATCCTCCAGAACTGGGCCCTGGCTTGAATATTTTTTACCTGGCCTATGCTGGTGCAGGAACCCACCCTCCAAGCCACTTGTGAATGACTGGCCTGATAACCGTGGAAATAACCCCTCTTCCTCCTGCTCCTTCTCTTCTTCCTGTGCCACATACTCTTCCATCATGGCCCGAAGTGTTTTTTCAAGGAGACATAGAAGTGGGATAGTAACGCTGAGAACAGCGTCATCGGCACTGGCCATGTTGGTGGAGTACTTGAAACAACGCAATACGGTTCACAGGTCTGGAGGCCCACTCGTTGGTGGTGAAGTGGTGCTGTTCCGCAGAGCGACTGACCCATGCGTGCTGCAGCTGAAACTCCACTAATGCCTGCTGCTGCTCGCACAGTCTCTAAAGCATGTGCAAGGTGGAGTTCCACCTTGTGGGCACGTCGCATAGGAGGCGGTGAGCGGGAAGGCCGAGAGTGAGAACGCCGAAAGTGCACATAGAGGGCCCGCCCTTTATGCAGCAGCTCTGACATATCTGGGTAGTTTTTTTGAAATTTCTGTACCACCAAATTCAGCACATGTGCCAGGCAAGGGATGTGCGTCAAACCGGCTAGGCCCAGAGCCTCTACGAGATTTTGCCCATTGTCGCACACCACCAGGCCGGGCTTGAGGCTCAGTGGCAACAACCACTCATCGGTCTGTTGTTCAATGCCCGTCAACAGCTCCTGCGCAGTGTGGGGTTTATCCCCCAAACATATCAGTTTTAAAACAGCCTGCTGTCGTTTCCCCCTGGATGTGCTGAAGTTGGTGGTGAAGGTGTTACGGTGAGAGGATGAGGAGGTGGTAGAAGAGGAGGAAGCACAGTAGAAGGAGGAGGCAACAGGAGGCAAAGACAAATGCCCTTCAATCCTGGGTGACGGAAGGACATGCGCTAAATGGCTAGCCGCCTCAGGCCCACCCGCCACTGCATTTGCCCAGTGTGCAGTTAGCGAGATATAGCGTCCCTGCCCGTGCTTACTGGTCCATGTATCAGTGGTTATGTGGACCTTGCCACAGATGGCGTTGCACAGTGCACACTTGATCTTGTCCCCAACTTTTTTGTGCAGGGATAGGATGGCTCGCCTGGAAAAGTAGTGGCGGCTGGGAACCACATACTGTGGGACAGCCACCGCCATCAGGTTTTTAAAACTGTCCGTGTCCACCAGACGGAATGGCAGCATTTCAAAGGCCAGGAATTTGGAAATGCTGGCATTCAGGGCCAGGGATCGCGGGTGGGTAGGGGGTTCTTCCTCTTCCTCTCCAGTGTTTGGGAGATGGAGAGCTGTAAGCTTCCATGGGACCCTTTGGAAATGCTTGGGGATGGTAGCGGTGCTGTCACATGCTCTGTTTGCTGGCTGGCAGGTGACACTGTCACTGTAAAGGTGGAGGAAGAGGCCGAGGCAGCAGCAGAGGAGGCCGAGACCTTTCTTGGATTTTGAGGTAATTATTCCAATGCAGCTTGTGCCTTGAATTTAGATGCCTGATCATGCAGGTTGTGGTCAGGTTTAGAACATTTATGCCTCGGCTCAGGCTATCATTGCACAGCTTGCAAACCACTCGTGTCTTGTTGTCAGCACATTGTCTGAAGAACTGCCACGCGGGGGAATGCCTTTGAGCTGCCTTTTGTGTGCTAGGTCCCTGGGTGCGGTGGGTAGTAGCAGGCCAACTGTCTTGGGGACGCTCGCTCCGCTTTTGCAACCTGCTTCCTCTTTTGCTGTGCTGGTGCCTCTGTGCGACCACCACCTCTTCCTCCAAACTACACACGTCACTCGCATGACCCTCATTCCATGTGGGGTCTAGGACCTCATCATTCTCCTCCACATCATCTTCCACCCACCCTTCACCACTGCCCTCCTTGTCAGTCTGCACACTGAGGAAAGCTGTAGCAGTTGACACCTGTGTTTCGTCATCATCAGAGACGTGCTGCACTGGTGTTTTCATGTCCTCATCCTGCAACAGAAGTGGTTGGGCACCGGTGCACCCAATGTCTTCCACTTCTGGGGCAGGGCTATGTGGATGGCCCACGGAAAGCACACCAGGAGAGTCATCAAAAAGCATAAGAGTATCTTGCATGAGTTGAGGCTCAGACAGCTTGGCAATTTTACCAGGGGCTGAGGTGAAAGACAGATGGCCATGGGGTTCAGGGGCCAACTCTGAGCTTTCATCAAGGGACCAGGTGGGAGACAATGTGAAGGAACTGGAGGCATTGTCAGCCACCCAATCTACTATCGCCTGTACTTGTTCTGGCCTCACCATTCATTGAGCGGCATTCGGGCCTAACATATAACGCTGAAGGTTCTGTCGGCTACTCGCACCTGAGGAACGTGTTTCACTTGTGCGTGTAGCTGGCACAGATCGACCACTCCTCTCCTTCCAACAGGAGCTTCACCAACTCCACCAACACCAGCATCACCAGCAGCACCACGACCACGTCCCATTTTTGACGCTCTCCTCATTCTGCCTGCAAATGTACTATATAGCACTATTTAAGTATTTATTAATACAAAAAAAATGAATAATAAATTCTTCTTCTTCTACAGGAGCAGCAGGAACCTCTCCCTATAGAGCTAGGAGATGATTTTTGAACAATTATCTGTCCCTTACAGGACCAGCAGGAACCTCTCCCTTTAGAACTAGGAGATGATTATAGAAACATAATCTGTCCCTTACAGCAACAGCAGGAACCTGACCCTATAGGAGTAGGCAATGATTTTAGAACAATTATCTGTCCCTTACAGGACTAGCAGGAACCTCTCCCTTTAGAACTAGGAGATGATTATAGAACAATAATCTGTCCCTTACAGCAACAGCAGGAACCTGACCCTATAGGAGTAGGCGATGGTTTTAGAACAATTATCTGTCCCTTACAGGACCAGCAGGAACCTCTCCCTTTAGAACTAGGAGATGATTATAGAAACATAATCTGTCCCTTACAGCAACAGCAGGAACCTGACCCTATAGGAGTAGGTGATGATTTTAGAACAATTATCTGTCCCTTTCAGGACCAGCAGGAACCTCTCCCTTTAGAAATAGGAGATGATTATAGAACAATTATCTGTCCCTTACAGGACCAGCAGGAACCTCTCCCTTTAGAACTAGGAGATGATTATAGAACAATAATCTGTTCCTTACAGCAACAGCAGGAACCTGACCCTATAGGAGTAGGCGATGATTTTAGAACAATAATCTGTCCCTTACAGAAACAGCAGGAACCTGACCCTATAGAACTAGGAGATGATTTTAGAACAATGATCTGTCCCTCTAAGCTGTAGACTCTACCTAGTCCAGTCAGATCATTCTGTAATTCAGGATGAGATCTGCAATCTGTCCCTCTAAGCAGTAGACTCTACCTAGTTCAGTCAGATCATTCTGTAATGCAGGATGAGATCTGCAATAGACTTTACCTAGTCCAGTCAGATAGTTCTGTAATGCAGGATGAGATCTGCAATAGACTATACTTGGTCCAGTCAGATCATTCTGTAATGCAGGATGAGATCTGCAATCTGTCCCTCTAAGCAGTAGACTCTACCTAGTCCAGTCAGATCGTTCTGTAATGCAGGATGAGATCTGCAATCTGTCCCTCTAAGCAGTAGACTCTAACTAGTCCAGTCAGATCATTCTGTAATGCAGGATGAAATCTGAAATCTGTACCTCAAAGCAGATAGTTCTGTAATGCAGGATGAGATCTGCAATCTGTTTCTAAAAGCAGTAGTAGTAGTCTGTACCTAGTCCACAATCAGATCGATGAGATGTTATTATATATATCTGCAATCTGTCCCTCACAGAGCCGGCAGCATCCTCTCCCTACACTAGTCAGAGTCTCAGAGAGCATGGGACTGCAGCACTAAGTGACTCCAGCTTATAAAGAGGCCGGGTCACATGATGCACTGGCCAATCACAGCCATGCCATTAGTAGGCATGGCTGTGATGGCTTCTAGGGAAAACCAGTGAAACGCTTGTTGATTGGCTGCCCTGCAGCTATTCAATATGCGTGATAAAATACCAGAACCCTGAACCCGAACCCGGACTTTTTCTCAAACGTTCGGGTTCGGATTTGGGACACGGACACCCAAAAGTTTGGTACGGACCCAAACTTTACAGTTCGGGTTCGCTCAACTCTAATCACATCTAGTAATCCCAGCTGCTCTGTGAAACTCCTGGGGGAGTAATAAACAATATGCAGCCAATGTCCAAGCGTTAGGGATTGCTATATGGGTGATTACTAAAGGACACACAAGAGTTTCATAATTGGTAAATAGTCTAGTTTATTCTTGATAATTGCCAATCAAAAAGTGAAATTAACATTAAAATCATCAATGTCATAAATTCATAAAGCTATCCAGGAATTAAATTGTTCAGGCATAAAAACATCCAGGCACAAATAGCCAAAAATCAACAAGCTGGTCCCGCTGTGATGATGTCAGTGAGAGGGATCATGTCAACATGTGATGACATGTTTCGTGCCTCAGCCAGCTGAGCCAGCGCTGCCACATGTGGAGACAGGAGGCATGTGAGACAGAGGCACCCCCTTATGAAAACACAAGGGCATATACCATCATGGGGTTTAGGAACACTTGTTTACAGTGCTGTCCTTTTGGACTGAGGTGTTGGTGCTGCAGAAACAATATGACGCAATATATCAAGAGCGACTTCAGGAACTTAATATGTACAGTCTGGAGGAAAGAAGGGAGAGGGGAGACATGATTGAAACCTTTAAATACATCAAGGGGGTGAATGAGGTTCAGGAGGGCAGTCTTTTCAATATGAAACCAAAATCAAGAACACAGGGACATGACCTCAAACTAACTGGGGGGAAGTTCAAATCTAATCTTAGAAAGTATTATTTTACTGAAAGGGTGGTTGATGATTGGAATAAACTACCAACAGAGGTTGTGAGACAGTCAACAGTAAATGGCTTCAAACATGCTTGGGATAAACATAAATCTATAGTCAGACAACAAGGTTAATGTAAAAAAAATATATAAAAAAAAATAAATAAATAAAAAGGGGCAGACTCGATGGACTACTCAGTCTTTTTCTGCCGTCACTTTTCTATGTTTCTATGTTTCTAATATCTTGAGCAAACGCTTTGATACGAAATCACCTGGGAATACAGTTGTTTTTCCTCCTCCTTCTCCCCCTCCTATTACATCCTCTGGGTGTTGGGACGACAGTTTTAAATATACGCCTTCGAGTATATGGCATGGGTAACTGCGACACACAATGAGGCTTGGACCTGAATTATCTCTGCCGTTCTGACAATGAAGTATTATCCTGACCTTTATTTTTGAACTATCTTTTGTTGTACTCCAGTACTGTGGAGATTTGCGAGTGTCACTACTAGATAGAGAAATTGAGTCTAGATACGCAAATACATTCTGCAACAAGCCCCTGACAAAAGGCTTGAACCTGAAACACATCGGGCTCTTCCCCTTTTGCATAGGACTGTGGAATGGTGTGCAGAATGTATATACTCAATTTGGTGTGGGCCATGTAGGCTGGAGTGATCTTATGGTTTTAACAGGTTGTAAAGTAATGTACATGTAAAAATTTCTTTGTAACTTCACCTTTTAAGCTGATTCTATGTGCAATAAATGTTAAAAAAAATTGTATATGAACATGTGATATTAAATGTTTTCTGCTCCACCACTTCTAAAGTCCCACCAATGGGGGTTATCCGTTTTCTATATTGATTTTTGGGATTGGTAATGGTGTCAGACTGGCTTTGCTTGATTGGTAGATCTTTACAAATCAGTAGAGTTGAGCGAGCCCGACCTTTGGGGTGTCCGTGACCCGGACCCGAACCCGGACATTTGAAAAAAGTTTGGGTTCGGGTTCTGCGTTCGGGTATTTGATCCCGCCTGTTTCACTGGTTTACCCTTAGAAGCCATCACAGCCATGCCTACTAATGGCATGGCTGTGATTGGCCAGTGCATCATGTGACCCAGAATCTTCAGTGATGCTGCACTTGAGAGAGAAGGGCAGCACGGTGGTGCTCAGCAGTAGGTCAGCTATGGCTAGGTTAACCACTTCAGCCCCTGAAGGATTTCACACTTTAGGACCAGAGCCTTTTTGCGATTCGGCACTGCGTCGCTTTAACTGACAATTGCGCGGTCGTGCGACGTTGTACCCAAACTAAATTTGCGTCCTTTTTTTCCCACAAATAGAGCTTTCTTTTGGTAGTATTTGATCACCGCTGCATCATTTCTGATCGCCGCTATAAACAAAAGAAGAGCGACAATTTTGCAAAAAAACCCAAATTTCTTACTTTTGGCTAAAATACAAATCCAAAAAAAAATATAAAAAAACATTTTTTTTCATCGGTTTTGGCCGATTTATATTCTTCCTCATATTTGTGATTAAAAAAATTGCTATCAGTGTTTATTGATTGGTTTGCGCAAAAGTGGTTGCGTTTACGGATGAAGAGAATTAATTTCTGGGGTTTTTATTTATTTATTTTTTTTACTAGTAATGGCGGCGATCTGCGATTTTTAGCGGTACTGCGATATTTCAGTGGACATGTCGGAACATTTTGACACTTTTTTGGGACCATTGGCATTTATACAGCGATCAGTGCTATAAAAATGCACTGATTACTGTGTAAATGCCGTTGGCAGTGAAGGGGTTAACCTGCAGGGGGCGCTCTAAGGGTTAACTGTGTTCCCTGGGCGTGTTCTAACTGTGGGGGGACTGCCCTAGCTGGGGAAGGGAAGCGATCACAGCTTCCATGTAAAGGAAGGCTGTGATCACAGCCCTTCCCCCTCTCACAGAACGGAGGTCCGTGTTTACTTACACGGACCTCCGTTCTTTCACTCCGGGGGGGCATCGCGGGTGGCCGGCGGAGATCGACTCCGCTGCACCCGCTCCCTGGCCCTCCCCGGACACAATGAGTGCACGGGCATGCCTCCGGCGGTAGCGCGCACTCACTAGGCTCAATCTTGCGGCCGCCGTCATATGACGGTGATCCGCGCAATCGAGCCACACTGTCGCCGTCAAATGCCGATCAGCCGTCGGCAAGCGGTTAATGATGAAATAATTGGTGACCGTTTGCAGCTGCCTGTTGCATGCCCCAGACAAGATCACCAGGATGTTCCCAACAATGGCAAAGAGGATGAAAACTGCCAGGACAATACCCACACTCAGAGCCTGCAGGTCCAAAGCTTCTGCCAAGGAGGTGCCATTATCGGTCACATTCTCACCTGGCAGGTAGGCACTTGATTGATTCCACAGGCTCTCATTAATGGGCTCTGACCAAGTCATGTTAATCCAAGTTAATGATTTCCTAGAAGAGCCAAGTAATTCCAAGGTGATTCATTAAGGGGTTACTCTGAGATGTTTGCATGAGATTGTTATATTTATGTCCATGGCTTTATTAATTGTGCCTGCCTGGGGTGTAAATACCAATTTACTGAGGAACTACAAGAGTCAGCATGCCTTGTTTTATACTAAAATAATATCTTATCCAGCATAGACACCAGGGGATACAGTAAGTGGTCTGTAGAACTACAACAGCCAGCATGCATTGTTTGCTGTATAATGACATAGGCTCCTACTCCACATCCACCCCCCTTCCCATTTTTATTTTTTTTATTTGATTTTAAGTTATTTTCCCTATCCCCATTTTTTTGTAGGGCACTTGTCCTACTCTTACCCCAATTTTACTTCCTTTTGCAGCCCTCTAGCACTTGCCAGGACTTTTTAAAGCCATTTTTGAGCCCAAAAGTTCGGGTCCCCATTGAATTCAATGGGGTTCGGGGTCCGGGGTCAAGTTTGGGTCAAGTTCCGTACCGAACCCAAACTTTTTTGCGAAGTTCAGCCAGACCCGCCGAACCCGAACATCCAGGTGTCCGCTCAACTCTACAAATCAGCACTTTGTCAAATCCTGCTGAGGCACAAAACATGTCGTCACTGTGACAGGATTCTTCACTTGAACAGTCCTGAGACCAGTCCAGGTCAGAGCTGACCGTAACACACCCCTCTACAAGCCGACACGATCCCTCTCACTGACGTCATCACAGCAGGACCAACTTGTTGCGGTGAGGAGCGGAGAGGAGCTCCCCTCTCATACGGGAAGCAGCAGACTCTGTGCCTACATCCACCAGCGGCTCCCATCCATCCTTACCCCCTTGGATATAGGAGCAACACCATGACACAGCACTCCCCAACTCCCTCCTGGCCTCTGCACACGTACATGGCTGTTGTCGGTCTTATCAGATACCAGGCAGACCGAGCAGGGTGCTCGGCATGGTAGTGCTACCACTGATAACACAGCTGAAGAGCTCTGCATGAGCATACCTACTCTTGATTTTTGGCTATTTGTGCCTGGATGTTTTTATGCCTGAACTATTTTTTTTGTTTCATAAAATTTTATTGAAAAGAAAGGTACATACAGAAGAATAAGGAGATTTAGGATCATATGATTATTGCATTCAACAATAAAGTACATTAGGTACAAAAGATTGAACATCATTTTGAATACTGACAAGTAATAAGAATATATCTCTAGTATGAAAACGTATCAGTTGAAGGACTCACAATATGTGAATGTGATTTTTGTGGCTAAGAGAAACTGGAAGAAAGTAGGCATAATAGAGTTCCATAATTGCTTTATTACTTGATTAGATATTGTGTATCTATTTGATTAGGGGGGGGGAAGAGGAGGTTTATTATGAAAGTGGTATTAGATGTGATACGGGGATATAGTTAAATGTGGTGTTATGGATAACTCAAGGATTGTTTTAGGGTGGTCTCCCTTCGTCACATCCAGAGAATGGACAAAGGAAGGCAGGGTGGATGGGAGGTTGAAAATTTGGGTCGGGGGAAGGTGGGGGAGAGGAAAAGTATTGGGAGTAGAGTAGAAATGGGGGGGGGGGATTGGGTATATTTTTAAAGTGTAGGGGTGCCGGCCAGCCGCCCCCTTCCCACTCCCACGCGCCTCCAGACTGAGGTTAGTCTTAGGGGTAGAATACTCAATAGATTTGGGGGATTGGGTGTTATCTATGTCGTTCAACCTCTTGAATTGTTGCCAGTTAAGCCATGTCTTGGTAAATTCGGAAATGGTTTCGTTGGATATGTTGATGAGTTCTTCTATTTTTTCAATGTAGTTCAGTCTCCTGAACCATTCTTCCCTCGTTGGAATGTAGGAAGAGCGCCAGTGGTGAGGAATGCAGTGTTTGGCTGCATTAATCATGAACATTGTTAATGATTTTAAATGGGTTTTTTTTGGTGCTGATGTGTGGTGTATTAGATAAAGTGCAGGTGAAAATTCCACATCCTCTTTAGTAACATTTATGATGGTGTCGTGTACCATTCGCCAGAAAATCTGGATCCGGGGACAAGACCACCAGATGTGAAAGAAGGAGCCTCCTTCAGCATCACATCGCCAGCATCGGTTTGGGTTGGAAGCATAGAATTTGTTCAGCAATTCTGGAGTTCTGTACCATCTTGAGATGATTTTATATCCGCATTCCTGTGTTGCTAAGTTAAAGGATCCTTTGTGTGTATAGAGGCATATAAGTTTCCAATCTTCATGTGATAGTGATATGTTTAGGTCTTGTTCCCATGATGAGCGAGCATGTTCTGAGAGCGCTATCTCGTCTGTGTAGGTGGAGGAGTATAGGGTTGATATTAAGTGTCTTTGTGGAGAGTTTTTAGTGCATAATTCCTCAAGGATAGAGAGTTTTCTTGTCCAGTGGTTAATGTTGGGAGGTTTGTTGAGGAAGTTCCTCACTTGCAAGTATATCCATAGGGGGAATTTTTTGGGGGATATGGTGGTGTTTAAGCTGTCGTATGAGATGAAGGAGTTGCCAGAGAAGAAATGTGTTGCTAATACCTCTTTTTCTGGCCAGACATTAGCCAGGAATGATTTGCTCATACCCGGGGGGAAGTCAGGGTTCTCTCTTATTGGGGTTAAGGGGCTGGACCAGGGATTTGGGTTATATTTTTTAAGTGCGCTGTGGTAGATAGCGATAGTAGGGCCTATGAGTGGGTGTTGTCTATTTTGTGGGTTGATATGTTGTGGGTGTATCCAGGGTAAGGTACTTAGATTTTGTGGAGAGATGGAGTGTTCTAGCAACACCCATTCTTTGATGTGTTTATGGATATTACAGTCAACAATTCTTGTGAGATGTGTTGCCCAGTAGTATCGACGGAGATCTGGGAGTGCTAAACCACCTTTATTTTTGGGTGAGGTTAAGATGTCGAATTTAATTCTGGGTTGTTTGTTGCACCATATGAAGGAGGTGCAGGCTTGCCTAAAGGAGTTAAAGAAGGAGTTGGGGATTTTTATGCGAATGGTCTGGAGTAAGTATAGAAAGCGTGGAAGAATAGTCATTTTGATTAAAGAGACCCTCCCGAACCAAGAGATATTGGACATTCCATCTTTTTAAGTCATCCTTTGCCTCTTTTAAGATAGGGACAAAATTATACTGGAAGAGATTTGCTAATGAGTGGGGCAATTTGATGCCTAGGTACGTGATATAGTCTTTGGCCCATTTAAATGAGAAGTTGTTTTGGCATTTTTGGACAATATCGTGGGGTAGGGTTATGTTAAGGGCGAATGATTTTGAGTAGTTAATCTTAAGGTTAGATATTAATTGGAATTCATTTAAGTCTTTCAATAGATTAGGGAGGGAAATAAGAGGTTCTGATAAGAAGAGTAATAGGTCATCAGCAAAAGCTGCTATTTTATATGTGTGACCAGATA
This sequence comes from Glandirana rugosa, assembly GCA_018402905.1. Classification (NCBI taxonomy): domain Eukaryota; kingdom Metazoa; phylum Chordata; class Amphibia; order Anura; family Ranidae; genus Glandirana; species Glandirana rugosa. The sequence goes on along the minus strand of BLSH010228078.1, from coordinate 728,052 downwards.
TGGGTATTCCTTTAATGTCTGGATTGGATCGAATTTTATTTAACAGGGGCTCCAGGGTTAGGACAAAGAGGAGGGGCGATAATGGGCAGCCCTGCCTGGTACCATTGTGTAGATTAAAGGCGTTCGACAGGTGGCCATTAACACGGACTCTAGCGGAGGGGGAGGAGTAGAGTGCTTTTATGTATGATACCATTATTTGGGGAAGTCCAATATTTTGTAATACTGCTTGAATAAAGTCCCAGGCCACTCTGTCGAACGCCTTTTCAGCGTCTAAAGACAGGAAAAATCCTTGTTTTTTATGCCTGAACAATTTTATGCCTGGATAGTTTTATGAATTTATGACATTGATGATTTTAATTTTAATTTCACTTTTTGATTGGCAATTATCAAGAATAAACCAGACTATCTAACAATTATGGAACCCTTGTGTGTCCTTTAGTAATCACCCATATAGCAATCCCTAGCGCTTGGACATTGGCTATATATTGCCTGGATATGGTGTATCTACCTCGGCTCACATTGCAGGAGGCGCTTGTTGGAGTTGCCTCCTCTGGAGCTGAAGTAGATATGTTCCAGTGCCAAAAAATGAATTTTGGGAATGCAGGTACTATGCACTGAGGCCATATGTCCGCCTATTGTAGTTTCAGGATCACGCTTAATAATACTAGAGAGATGCCGGTATATGCAACTCCATAATTGGTTAATTGTCTTCCCAACATATTAAGACCCGCACTCACATGAGAGCAGGTACACTATGCCGGGAGTTTTGCAATCAACATATTGTTTGGGACAAAAGATCTGGTCTTTGGGCAATCTAATGTTGATGCGTTTGTCCATGTATTTGCAATATGCGCATCCACCACATGTGAATGTGCCAAGACATTTGCAGGGGTCGCCCTTAACCTGTTTGAATTCACTTGAGACAAGTCGGTCGCCAACATAGACTGCCCTTCTGTATGCAACAGCAGGTGTATCTGTTACAAAGGGTGCTAATGTGGGATCCATTGTCAATAAATGCCAATATTTACCCAAAATCTGTTGAACTTGTTTGTGTTGATAAGAGTAGGTTGTAATAATACAAGTAGTATTATCGGCTTTGGGTTTCTTTTGAGAAGAAAGTAAGTCTTTATGGGATAAATTACGCACTTTATTGAATGCCCTTTTTAATGAGGCTTTTGAATGGTCGCATTCTGGAAGTCTTTGCCTGAGGGCATTTACATCCATAAGGAAGCCAGCATCATCTGAACAGTTTTGGCGTGCTCGTAGATACTGGCTATAGGGAATCGATCTAAGCAATGGTTTGGTGTGGAAGCCGGTCAGCTGGTAACGTGTAGCAGAGAGTTTCCAGCAGTGGGTTTGCGGAACAACTGACTGGATAATTTGCCGCTTTCGAGTTTCTGGATAATAACATCCAAAAATGTAATCTCTCAAGCGCTAGATGTCATAGTGAAATGTAAGTTGAATTTGATAATAATGAGGGCCGTAAGGAACTGGTGTAGGAGGATATTGGATCCTTCCCACAGCAAAAAAATATCATCGATGTAGTGATACCATCCCTTGACATAGCACACATACATCAACAGCTGAGGATCAGACCAGATATTTCGCTACCATTCCCCCAGGTACAGGTTGGCATAAGCCGGTGCACAGCCTGTGCCCATGGCTACAAACTGCATCTGGAGGAAATGGAGCGGTTAAAGGAGAACACATTGTGACACAAAATAAAGTCAAGGGCTTGTAAGATGAAATTGGCATATTGTGGATCATGTGATGCCGAGGAAGAGAGTACATGGCGAATGGCAGCAAGGCCTTGATCATGAGGGATTGCACTGTATAGTGCCTCAACATCAATTGAGACAAGTAGTGTGTCTTGGCTGGTCTGAATGTCCTCAATGATTTACAAGAAATGAATAGTGCATTGATCACGCTGCCCAGTCTCTTAATGGAATTCAAACGATTTCAACATATCTCTAATTTAAAAATAAATTTTACTAAATCACATGCACTTAACATCTCTCTCCCCCAGGATATAGTCAATCAATGCAAACAGAACTTCCCATTTATCTGGCAGACAGACTCTATCAAATACTTGGGAACTCACTTGCCAACCCAATTGTCACAATTATATTCCCGAAACTATCTGCCGCTCCTTAACCAATTGGCAATGGATATGAACAGATGGGGAAAAATCACTTTCTCATGGTTTGGAAGAGCAGCAATATTGAAGATGAACGCTCTACCAAGACTACTTTACACTCTTCAGACAATCCCAATCCAGGTCCCACCGGCTTTCTTTAAATCCTACAGAAGTCTCTGTATTAAATTCTTGTGGAACAAAGGCAGACCCAGGATTAATTTTAACCAACTTACTCTACCCAAACGCCTTGGAGGTATAAACCTACCTGATTTAGCCAACTATTACAAAGCCACCCACTTGGCCAGAGTATTCGATTGGAATGTACACAAAACGAATAAAGATTGGGTAAACATTGAAATGTCCTTTACCAATATCCCACTCAGATATCTTCCCTGGACTAAACCAAGACATCACCCACCAGATTTGAAACACCACCCGTTAATATCTCCCACTTTAAGATGCTTCATTAAGGCATGTAAACAAAACCAACTATCTACAATTCCTGGCCCATTGACCTCTCTTAAGATGAATCCTAACTTCCCTCCTGGAACACACCCAACCTATTTAAAAAAACATTGGCCGACAGAGGATATACTAGCCTATCAATTTTATAAAGATGGTAAGAGAATTCCATTTGAATGGCTCCCACTTAATCCAGACACTAATGCCCCACCGTCCCCCTGGACGGCTGTACTACTCTTGCAATATCTAAACGCTCTAGACCGAACCTCGCAGTGCGCCAGACCTCTTACACCTTTTGAGCACTTATGTACACAACAATCTACACAAACCCACCTTATCTCAACTATACACTCTCTTCTATTCACAAACTTCAAAGCAAATCATAACAAAGCATATCTAAAATGGGAAACTGATTTAGCAATGCCTATATCAGAGAGAGACTGGGAGAAAATACATGAGCACATACACAAAGGCTCCTCTAATGTTACTACCCAAGAAAATGGTTATAAAATCCTAACAAGGTGGTACCGTACCCCAACCCTATTACATAAACTAGACCCATCTATTCCGGATACGTGCTGGCGATGCCTAAAAGACAAGGGCACCCTGCTACACATATGGTGGAACTGCCCGAAGATATACAGCTTCTGGAAGGGAGTACAACAAATTATAAAGAAAGTTGCCACATACACCATTCTCCACTCAGCCACAGTGCATATCACAAATCATTACCCATGTTCATGCTTAACGCGGCAAAACAATGTGTTCCAGTACTTTGGAGATCACAAACGACCCCCTCAATTAAAGACTGGCTCCTTAGGTTAACGAAAATCGCGGAAATCGAGGAACTCATCCACATAGCCCGAGATACACCACAGAAATATACCTCCAAATGGGCATGTTGGACCTACTTTATGACTACCCAAGAATACAAAAACGATATCACTCCTTAAATAAGAATTTGGATCTCACTCTATCTCAGAGATAGCAACTAGATAATTAAATGCGGAATGCAATAAAAGCAGAGAAACAGATAGCGTTGATTCAAACCCCAAGACGTTCCACTCATCCCCTCTAAGAGCAACACACATGTTACTATTTCTTTCGGTACCACTGCACATAATCACACATACCAAAATAAGGATTATACTTACGGGACATAAGAATTAGACACAAATCTTATATACGAGCTTACATGAAACACAGGGCCAACGCTGAGGAAGGGGAGAAGCAGGGGATCCTGATCTCTGACTCTATAACTCTACTATACGACTTAAGCCATACGCTTTTATCTTGTCTTTACTCACTACCTGTATTCCAATCTTAGCATAAGAAGCTAGTGCATATTCCCCCTTACACATATATCAGGACCCACAGACCCATCTCATCATGCACAAGTAAACCCCCAACTCTCTTGTAGAAAATAGACACTGCTTCGCATACTCACTAGGCCTCCATATAATACCCTTTCCAACATACCTCCCATACCATTAACTATTCTTGACAATGCAGTATGAACGAGGGGGGGATGGGACCCCTATCACAGTATGTTCCCACTAGGGGTGGTAGGGAGATCCTATGCCCCCTCCTCATAGTCAACATTATAAAGGTCCAACAGGATATATGACCTAATTGGGGTGGAATACTAACACAACACAGGCCTGTCCCCTTTGATCTGGAACCCTCACGCTCTATGACTCATCGTTTTCCCTTTCCTACTTATTACCTACCCCCCCCACCCCCCCCTCTTTACCATCCCCCCCCCCTATCTATATACTCCAACAAACTTGAAAGACGCAAGACACCACGCAAGTCAATTTCTAAAATATTATCGCACCAAACAACTTTACCTACATACTACACTCTTGTGACACACAGTGAAGACAGAAACATTCTCCGGACTCGTATTATTAGCAGTGTTCTACTTATCTTTGTTTCTGATCTGTATAACAATTCAATCTGGCTGCGTCCAGAGTATATCTATATGCTATGTTTTCTATGTTAGACCCCTGCGTGGGTCATCATTAGACTTGTTGTAAAGATATTATACTTTCCAATAAAATATATGAAACAAAAAAAAAGAAATGAATAGTGTCTCTAACAAAGGATGGTAGTTGTATCACTAAAGGTTTTAAGTGGTTATCAACCACCCGGCTTAAATTCCCTGTTAAGCTTCCACAGCCTGCAACAATAGGTCTACCTGGGAGATCAGTAATATTTTTATGCAGTTTGGGTAAGGCATAAAATGTGGCTTCCCTAGGATGGCTGATTCTAATGTATTCCCATATTTGTTTGGTTATAGTGTTATGGTAGTAGGCCTCGTCGACAATAAGATACAATTTCAGACTAAATTTCTCCAAAACAGTTGTGGTTATCGATTTATACCATTCAGTATTGTTAATAATTTTCATGCAGATGTTAATGTAGTGCGTAGTGTCCATGACCCCAACATTGCCACCCTTGTCGGAGGGTTTGATTACAATGTCAGGGTTACAGGCTAGAGTTTCAATGGCTGCTCTCTCCCAAGAGGTGAGATTAGGATGAGGGTTAGTAGTGCACTACAAGTTATTTATGTCATTAGATACTAACTTTAAAAAGGTAGCTGCATTAGGGTTGGTACTCGGTGAAGAGTATAGGGTAGACTTCTTCTTTAATGAGGTTTGTATCTCAGGCACTGTTTGCACATCACATTGGACGCTGTGTCTACGGCAATAAGTAAGATCAACCAAGTCGATCAGGTTTTCTGGTTCATTGTCTTCAAGTAAAGAGGTTAAATTGTCTAATGCTTCAAGATCTGCTTGTGTGTGCCCAGGGGGTTGGGAAGTCTCCTTCTTGGCATATTTGCCCTTGAGGAGAAGAGTGCGTATAAAGCAGTGGTTCTCAACTCCGGTCCTCAGGACCCATCAACAGGCCAGATTTTAAGTATTACCTTGGGGAGATGCAGACTAGAATACTGCAATCACTGAGCAGCAAATTATATCACCTGTGATGTATTTCAGTTATCCTGCAAACCTGGCCTGTTAGTGGGTCCCGAGGACCGGAGTTGAGAACCACTGGTATAAAGAGATGGATGTCCTTGATGGCCCAAAATCTGTCCCGACGGGAGTCGGGGCAGAATGTGAGGCCACGAGCAAGGACATCCATCTCATCAGTTGTTAGAGGGTGAGACAAGAGGTTAACTATATTTAACATGGTTGGTTCGTGTTGGATTTTTTCAGTATCAGTGTTCTGATGGTTTTGTTTTGGTGTGATTGCGCTCGATCGTGTAATTGGTCTAAAAAAGTGCCTCTAGTGGCTTGATGTGGGAAGGGTGTAGAACGTGTGTGCCAGTCGATGCATTAGACAAATTATGAGTGTTAATGGGAGTAGAATGGACGTAGCTGTCATCACGTGTTGCTGCAGGGATGGGCCCCACGACTGGTACCTGAGGTCAAAGGGGAGGCTTCAGATGGAAACGAGCCATCCTGTGACCCATTGCCACAGCAAGGCTGCTTGGGACGCCTTTGTGGGATTTTGGAACCTGAGGAAAAGAGGGAGAAGATACTGATGAGTATAGAGACATGTCAGTAGTGTCATAGTGTCTATTGGGTCTAGAGGTATTGGGTTTCCTTCCCTGTTTGGATCCCGGTTGTTGCCACCTGTAGGCTTTCCCATCATGGAAGACCCCTGGGTCTCTTTGAAACTTTTTCTCCTTGCTGATAAGAATATCTTTATTAAATTCTCTAAAATGACATTTTAATTGGACTTCAAAGTCTGGAAAAGGGGCATTTGTCTGTAAAGGTATCATTTGTTGATGTATTTTTTCAATCTGAGTTTCTAAGTCAGTAATACGTTTGTTGTATTCTTTTATCAGCAAGGTCATCATAGTTTCGGAACATTTCTTGAGGTTAGTCTCCCAAGAGATTTTAAATAATGGATTCAAGTTATCAAAAGAGGGAAAAATTTGGATCCAAAGTCCAAATGGATTAATTTCCTCTTTGATATAATCTTCAAATGTTTTTACATCCCAATATAATGAGGACTTTTTCTCTAAAATTTGGCACAAATTGAAAAACACAGAAGTAATTTCTGATTCGACTGCCTCATTTTTCTCAAATTCATTATGCAGTTTGGACATAAAAGAGATCCATTAGTCACTTTGGTAGGCTGCCATGTGGGTCTGGGAGGGGTAGACAAGAACTGGGAAAAAAAAGGGAAGACACAACAAGAACAATAAGTGAGGATGTACCCAATGATGGTGAGCTCTAAGACCACGACAGGAGAGGGGGTGCTATGGGTATCTTCTACCCGGGTATAGGGAAATTGAAAGGAGGTGTCAGGGAAATAGTAGCTAATGTACTGCCATCATCCTAAATAATATATGGAACAGAAAGAGTCGGTATAGAGGCCAGACTCAAAATGACCCCCTGGACTTTAAGGCAGATATAGGGGTGAAACAATATGTATAGGTAAAAATGTTTTTATTAGGACTGGAATCTTGCCAGCATACACAAAATTGCTGACCTCTATAGAGGCACCAACCTACTTACCTATCAGGACCTCTGCAAAAAGTTTCCCCTAAAACCATCCACCTTCTTCAAGTACCTTCAGGTACGCCACGTGCTACAAGGAATCAAACCAAACACTAATAGCAACTTGCATGAAAAACTCCTATCGCTCTCGGATACTCCAACACATCTTCAAATAGGTACTTCCCCATTCTACCAACTGTTAACTGCTGGAAACACCCCAGCAAAGCTACCTTCAATGGCACACTGGGAAAGAATCTTTCAATTCACAGCCAATATTAGCCAATGGAACTCTGCCTCCAGATCTAACCTGCTACACTCCAAATGCCTGTCTCACTGGGAAGCTTCACAACTGGTTCTTAACACCAGATAAGCGTGTAGGCATATATCCCAACTATCCCTCACATTGCTGGCAGAATTGTGGCCTCACAGGGTCTCCCCCACACATCTGGTGTGTCTGCCCTAAAATAGGGCCATACTGGACCTCTATATTCGACCTTGTATCATCCATTACTAAGGTACAAATTGTGCCAGGCCCAAAACTAGCCCTGTTCGGAATTGGTCTAACTTCCTGGCCCCTGAAATATTGAACCATATTAACTCACATATTCAAAGGAGCGAGACTTACAATCTCCAGAGACTGGAAGCTATCAACACCCCCTGATGTAACCACCACTATACGGATAGTAAACGAACGCGCAACACTTGAATACATGTTTGCCAAAGCGAACCTTCAAGTGGAAAAATTCCCATTCAACTGGTCCGCCTGGATATTCCATTCCACTAACAATTGGACATTTTCTGACTCCCTATTCGGATACGACCAACTATGACCCCAAAACGAACACATCTTTAACTTCATTATAAGTATTAAGGCCGATTAATCTTTCCTACAAACTCAGAGTCTAGAGAACCATATTTGGTGTCATCCTTCCCACTCCTCTCTCCCTCTCTTTTTTTTTCAAGATAACTTCTGCAAACCATATTACTGGGCTCAAGTAATTGCTCAACTTACATACAAACCACTTGCAACTGTCCCTCCTTGTACAATGCCTGTTTTCATTTTGTATCAATGTACTTATGTTTTTTTTTTTTAAATTGTTTATTTATAGAATTTTCAAAAATACAATTTTCAAAAATACACTTTTCAAAAATACAATTTTTAAAAGCACAACAGATACAGACATGTGTTCAGGACGGTAACTGTTAACGAAACTAAATTCCTTTATAGTTTACTTGTGTACAGACATAGACAACACGAAAATTTTTAACATAAAAACTTTTCACATAAAAACTTTTAACATAAAAACTTTTAAGATATTTATTTGTTAAATTTTTTTTTTTTGTATTCATGTAACTATGTTTTACTTTTGTCCGTAACATGTTCCTCCCTGTCAACGTTCACCAAACATACATTCAACTCGTTAATGAACTCGGGTCATTATACCAAACGTCTTCAATAGAACTTTTTTTTTCTCTCCCTCTCTCCTCACCCTTCCTACTGTGGTTTATACCAAGAGATCTGAGACTCAAACATCCTTTCTAATTAGCCGGAATTATGAATATTACTTC
>BLSH010228078.1:695062-713557 GCA_018402905.1 Glandirana rugosa | reverse complement strand
CACAAGTTTTGACTGTGATCTGCTTTCAGCCATGTTTGGTGTGTCTGAAGGATCCTGTGAGTCAGTCATATTGTTTGAGGCTGGGGACTGTGACCTTAGTAGAAACCGCTCCATAGACTGATGAGGGTGGGGTTGGGGTAGTGGATTGTATCCCCTGTATGAATGTTTCTGGAAGCCAATCTTGCCCATGTAACTTTCAATGTCCCAGGGTAGGAAACAATATAGCCCCCTGTAGAACTTGTGCTAATGGTGCAGAGTGGGGGCTTAAGATAGCGAGGTGGGTCTTTACATCTGGAACATCATGTATTTGTCATCTTTGTTATATAGTTCTCCTCTCCCCCCTGGGGGGTGTTATGCTACATATCATCCATGGAATCGAAAGGACATACTGTGAGATTTGGTGTGTTCAGGGCATTGGAGACAGTGGTGGTGTTACTGGAAAGCGTGGCTGTGAGGCTCCACAGGTTGGTAGCTACTTATAGGCCTCGATAGGCACCGGGTGGAGTGGGCCTTTTGTTTGATCCCCTGTGGCCCTTATGTGTGTCTTCAATTAGTTGTTGAGGAATGGAGACACCTTGGGGACTGTTTGGCATGTGTCTGAGGCCGGTTTGAGATGTTGGGTGTATCAAGATGGCGTCGGCCTAGGTCTGATATGGGGCCTCGGACTCAAGTGGGCCTCTGTGCCCGAACGGGCGGCACCGCTCTCCTCTGCAGGTACTATAAAGGCCCCCCAGGCTTCCAGGCCGGTTCTCAGGGGCCTCCGGGTGCGGGTGTGCTTATGAATAAGGGAGGGCCTGCGCTATGCTGGGTATATGGGAGTCTCGCCTTTCCCTCTCTCCGACTGCGCCTGCTCCCTTTTTCTCCTTTTTTCTTTTTTCTTGGTTCTCGCTGTTATGGCTGATGTCTATCAGGATGTCCTATCCCTTCCAGGCAGTGGGAGGGGGAGCGGTGCTCCGAGAGCACTATCGCGCGGCTCGGCGTCTGTAGGCCGCAAAGCCGCGGCCTCGATTTTCGAGTGCCCGGGTGCCGGCCACCGATCCGCGCGATCTTGGGCTCTAAATGTAGCTGGTGAGGGTGGTAGTGCAGATGTAGTGGCTGCTTTGCTCACCTCGCTCTCCTAAGAAAGGATTGTTGCAGATTGTGCTGTGCTCTAGCGGAGCTCCTAGAGCACACGTCCACTCTCTTCGGCTTCCGGTCACGCCCCCATGTACTTATGTTTATATTTCCTTCTGTAAACAATAAAGACATATTGAAACTTAAAAAAAAAAAAGAAAAAATATTTTTATTAGTACAAATGTCATAAAAGAATTGTACAAACAGGGGGGAATGGATTTCACACCCTTGTATACAATTGCAATACAGGTATGTATAGATAAAAATACAATAAGAAAGAAATCCTCCACCAGGAGTGGATGTCCTTCCTTATCTTGCCTAAGACCTCAACCCCATTGTATTGGGCCTTCCTTGGTTACAACTCCATTCTCCACACATGGACTGGACTTCTGGGCAAATCTTCGCTTGGGGTCTTTCCTGTTCCTCATTCTACCCGATCAAGGTTGCCCCAAAAGTGAAATTCCTGCTGCCAAGACCTCAGTATCTTCTGTTCTTCCCGCTGCATATAGCAATTTCCGGGATGTGTCCTGCAACAGTCAGGTTGATGCACTCTCTAGGTCATTTGACACTCTGGATGAGCAGTCCACCAACCTGAGTCAATATTTCTGATCTCATGCATTCTTGCCCATTCTACCACCGTGGAATCAAAAATTCCTCTGGGCAAGACCTTCGTCCCCACTGAGCTAAGGGCTAAGATCCTTCATTGGGGACATGATTCCAAGAGGGCAGGCCATGCTGGGTTCCTCCTTTCCTTTCAAGGACTATGTTAAGGTGTGTCATGTCTGTGCCCAGTCTAAATCCTCCACACAAGCTCCTGCTGGTCTTCTCTTGCCCTTGCCCACTTCTAAGAAGCCTTTAGTCCTCAATAACTCCTCTTATCCTCTCCCTACCTCTGTTCCAGTCTCTGAGGATGATCAAGAGTATGAGTTTAGTCAAGTTCTGGATTCCCAGCTCCATAAAAGGCATTCTTCAGTATCTCATGCTTTGGAAAGGGTTTGGTCCAGAGGAGAGGTCATGGATCCCAGCTTATGATGTGTGGGAAACCTCGTCTTTTGAGGAGGTTTCATTTGAAGTTTCCCTCCAAGCCTGGTCCAAGCGGAAGATGGGGAGGTCTCGTAAGAGGGAGGGTACTGTTATGAATCTGCAGTACATTTCATGTCCTGTCTGTCTGCTTACCTCTCTGCTTGTGTTCAGCTTAGAGGCCGTGCACCTCTCACCTGTGTGCTTAAGTAATCTTCCCTCAGCAGGGCTCCACCCCAGCCTCTAAACAAGGAACACTATATAACACCATGCAGTGCTAGCCAGCTCTACCTATCAACATTGTGTGTTAGGCTTCCTGTTTGTGTGGTTTTTGCCGTGTGCTCTTCATCTGATTCCGTTTACTGACCTTGGTTTGTTCTGTGACTATTCATGTCTGCTTAATACCCCGACCTTGGCATGCTCTCCTGTCTGTCCCAATCTGCTACTTGACCTGATCCTTGGCTATCCTTCTGACTTTCCCTTGTTGTCCTGCACTGCTGCTTCCTTTCTACCCACCAGTAGCCAGCCATGAGTGTGAGCTGGGAGACCCTGGGGGCCGTGACCTGGAGTCAGTAGCAGCAAAGTCCATCCTCACCATCGGCGGCTCTGGTGAAATCTTGCTGGATCTTAGACTCCACGCCCTGGGGAAACGTATGCTCTAGCTCCCTGTGTATCTGTGTCAGTGCTCCAGTGGACCTGCTTTCCTTAACCACCCAAAGCTCCATTTGCAGCAGTCAGCTAAGGGTCCACAACCTTAGCGGTGCGTCCCTAACCTCAGCGGTGTGCATCTGTCACCTGGTGTCAGGTGATCTGATATGGGGATCACGATAGTGCACAGTGAAAGGCTATGAATGAAAGCTATTGTGTACTATTGATGATTACATGGTACCAGGGCAAGCCCATTACATTGATTGGTCTATTGCTGGAAGACGTCACATGACATTCACCCAGGATAGTAGTTTTCTCGCTGAGCTGTCATTTTACAATAGGTCAGGTGGGAAGTGGTTAAATGGTCTAATTAATATCAATGAGCTAATAAAAGCCACTCAATCAGCACTGTAGGCAATAGGCTGCAGTACTAATATGTATATTCTGACAGTGGGGGAGTTGATTTGTCAGAATACAATAGCGCAGAAGGAAAGCTTCCCCCAACCACCTTGAATCTGTGGATGGTGAATTGGTTATGTTTTTATCATTCAACCTGCTGGTTGAATGAAAAAACTCAACCATGTATGGCCAGCTTAAGTTTAAATTTAATCAATGCCTTTTGAAGTTCTTCATTAACCACTTGCCGACCAGCTGATGTCATTATACCGCGGCAGGTCAGCTCTCCTGCACGAACCTACGTGCCTGTAAGTCGGTCCATGCATTTGGGACTGTGGGCGATACCGCTGGCAGTGCACGCGCTCACATACATATTGGCCTAAACTGATGAATAAATTTGTTTTTTTTAATATGTATATGGATATGTATTATAACAGAAAGTAAAAAAAAAATGTTTTTTTCAAAACTGTCGGTCTTTATTTGTTTATAGCACAAAAAATAAAAATCACAGAGGTGATCAAATACCAACAAAAGAAAGCTCTATTTGTGGGGAAAAAAAGGACATCAATTTTGTTTGGGTACAGCGCTGCATGACTGTGCAAATGTCAGTTAAAATAATGCAGTGCTGTATAGCAAAATATGGCCTGGTCAGGAAGTGGTTAAATCCTTCTGGACTGAAGAGGTTAAGTTTTCTTTTAATGCTTCTGTAGCTTTTTAAATAAATCTATGAATTAACAAATAAATTATGACATGAACTTTATGGTTGCTTTACATTATAGTTCACTTATTTCTACATATTAAAAAATCTACAGTGTTTATATGGTGCTACTGACCTACTAAAATAGCCCCTTGGTTACTTTTTAATTGCATTCAACTATGTATATGTACATTAGCATACTGCAGTTCTGTGATCTTATGTTTTAGAAATACCATAAGAGCAAGTCTCTTATTTAGCAATGCAAATACATCTGTCTAATACACACTTTTCTTTTTTATATTTAATAGGACAGAGTATAAATCATACTTAAGTTTAAAATCTTACAAAATGCAACATAAACTTTTATATTTAACTTACTGCAGCCTCTCAGGCACAGGGTATAGAACATGCTTAACAATCGTGCTCACTTTGGTCCTCTTTTTCTGTCTTGCTGCAGGCTCCTTGGATGTTTGATCTGTATTGAGTTTGATGTTTCCATAGAATAGTGATTGACTTTGAGTGGTGTTAACTAGTATCTTCTGCACCAGTTGCCCCTCCGTGTGACTGGTGATTATCAGATTTCGAACTAATTGACCTTGTTTCTGGCAAACTGACTTTGTGCTGTCCCATTTGACTTTTATGACAGCTGTCTTGCTCCTGGCTGTAAAGCTTGATTATATTTCTCTTCTGGTTCTTTGCAGGCTAAAGTGTTCATATCTGTAAGTTAGGGCTCAAAATGATCTGTTCAAATGGCATATGTTTCTGTTTCTACCATAAGTATTTTTTAATAATGTAATTAAAACACAAATAGATATTGTAATGTAACCAGTTGGACTTGCATTTATTTTTAAATATCTAACCCCAAAAATATATGTTTATTTCTGGTTCAAGAAACAGTAGTAAAATATATCATTACAAAGTATGTGACATTTTAAAATGATAAAATTCCCCTTCTGTGTCCCCTTTTTTCACATCAGCATTGAATGCAGACAATATGCCATAGGCAGAGCAGTGCAAAATGAGTTAAAAAAATAATAATCTCATACTCATATGTCAGTGGAAAGTCCAAAAATAGGTCAATCCAGGTGACCAAAGCCTAATGTGAACCTATGAGGAATTGTAAAATTAGAATCTGAATCTCAGCTCTTAAATTATTATAACAGCACAGCCTAAGCTCCCAGGTATAGCTATATGCCATGTTACTCATGTGATTTTTTTTTCTCTAAGTGTCAACTTAAAACCTCCACAGACTTTGCTTTGTCTCCTGCCTGAGCTCAGTGTTGAAAGCAGACATTTTTTTCTGGACTCTTGAAGTAGAGTAAAGCTGTCAACTGAGAAAACCTTTAGTTTTCTTGTACAAACCCTTGACTGCACCTTTGTTGCTTGACAATGTTGTGAGTATTTGTTATCAGTACTAAGGCAGCAAATTAAATAGCCTCATAAGGGACATTACAGACCAACACTGATCTGAGAAGTCTACTCTGAAAGGAAGAGAATATAATACAATAACAAATACAGATATCCTTAAGGAATAAGGTTGAACTGTTACAGTATATTCATTTAAGAGTGGAAACTCAGATTATAAGTGCTAATTTTTGACTGGAGCTCCTGAATCGCTAACCTGCAACCATATGTTTTGACAGTGGCAAAGTGGTGGGCAGGTGTTTACCCATATCCATTTTCACAGACAACAGTGTCCAATCTGGGTGGCTCTTTGCATTGTGATCACTATGATTGGCCATAGAGAAACAGGGATCACAGATCTAAACAGTGCAGTATTTACAAATGAGCCTTGTACAATACAGGGAGGGGAGGAATAAAATTCCAACGAATTAATAAGTCATTAATTAGTTTTAGAGCAAAACAGAGATCATGACAGCAGAAGCAGATTTTGAAGGGGGGCGTGGCCTGCATGAGCATGTGAGAGGACACTCTTCACAGAGCTCCCGCTGGTAATCCACTCACGATCCTTTTCTCGGCAACCATCTGAATCCAAACCAGTCTCCACAGCACCTTATAACTAGAGATGAGCGAACACCTGGATGTCCAGGTTTGGCGGGTCCAGCCGAACTTTACGAAAAAGTTTGGGTTTGATACCGAACTTGACCCGAACTTTACCCCGGACCCCAAACCCCATTGAAGTCAATGGAGGCCTGAACTTTTCGGCACAAAAATGGCTGTAAAAAAGTCCTGGCAAGTGCTAGAGGGCTGCAAAAGGAAGTAAACTGGGGGTAAGAGTAGGACAAGTGCCCTACAAAAAATGGGGATAGGGAAAATAACTTAAAATCAAATAAAAAAAAAATAAAAATGGGAAGGGGGGTAGATGTGGAGTAGGAGCCTAGAGGTTGACTAGGCCATGACCGTGACAGTGTAGGTGATAATTTTAGAACAATAATCTGTCCCTTACAGCAACAGCAGGAACCTGACCCTATAGGAGTAGGCGATGATTTTAGAACAATAATCTGTCCCTTACAGCAACAGCAGGAACCTGACCCTATAGGAGTAGGCAATGATTTTAGAACAATAATCTGTCCCTTACAGCAACAGCAGGAACCTGACCCTATTGGAGTAGGTGATGATTTTAGAACAATAATCTGTCCCTTACAGCAACAGCAGAAACCTGACCCTATAGGAGTAGGCAATGATTTTAGAACAATAATCTGTCCCTCTAAGCAGTAGACTCTACCTAGTCCAGTCAGATCATTCTGTAATGCAGGATGAGATGTTAATAGATCTGAAATCTGTCCCTAAAAGCAGTAGTAGTAGTAATCCCTACCTAGTCCACAATCAGATCGTTCTGTAATGCAGGATGAGATCTGCAATCTGTCCCTCAAAGAAGTAGTAGTAATCTCTACCTAGTCCACAATCAGATCGATGAGATGTTATTATATCTGCAATCTGTCCCTCACAGCGCCGGCAGCATCCTCTCCCTACACTAGTCACAGAGCATGTGACATGCAGCACTAAGTGACTCCAGCTTATAAAGAGGCTGGGTCACATGATGCACTGGCTAATCACAGCCATGCCATTAGTAGGCATGGCTGTGATGGCTTCTAAGGGCAAACCAGTGAAAAGCTTGATAATTGGCTGCCCTGCAGCTATTCAACATGCGTGATCAAATACCCAAACCCAGAACCCAAACTTTTTCCAAATATGCGGGTTCGGGTCCGGGTCATGGACACCCCAAAGTTTGGTACGGACCCGAACTTTACAGTTCGGCTTCGCTCAACTCTACCTATAACCCCCAGGCACATGGGGGGCCCGTTACAGCACTACCTGGCCTGGAAGATGTCCCACAAAGGGGAGAAAGAAGCCACGGTCGAGGCCGCCATGGAGGCCCAAGATGGCGCCAGCGGCCCTCAGCCTCAGCGAACACCGCGGAACGCTGACCAGCCGAAAGACGTGGGGGGTAAGTCTCTCAACTCCTCTAAAACACAGGGCAAAGACACCGCAGGGATATGACTTACTATACCCAGAAACTCTGTGGGTCAAACGACTCCCTCCCCATAGTATCCCAGCTCTCCCTCAGTGATCCTGAGCTGGCTGATCAGGAAAGCCCTGGAGGTCTGGATGACACTGTCCCTCTGGAAACCTCACCTGTGCCCACTTCTGCCATTTTCAGTATGGCTGCAGAGGACTCTGCTCAACCCACTCTGAGTGACATTCTGCATGCAGTCCACAAATGCACTGCCAAGGTGGTGGAAGCCAGACACAGCGCACAACAAGTCACTCTTGCCAACAATAAGACAGACGATCTTGAAAATCATCTAAGATGGAACAATGTCAGAATAGTGGGGCTCCCAGAGAAGGTGGAGGGCAGGGACCCCACGGAATTCATAGAACAGTGGCTACAGGACATTTTTGGTAAGGAAGCCTTCACCCTGCTGTTTGCGGTAGAGAGGGCCTATCGCACTCCACCTCGGCTCCATCCAGTCAACCCTCCTCGCTCTATGTTGGCACGCTTACTACACTACAAGGATTGGTAAATTATCCTGTGCCTAGCATGGGAAAAGGGATCGATTCAATACAATGGAGCCAGAATATCCTTTTTCACTGACTCCTCTGCAGAGATCCAATAAAGGAGATTCAAGTACCTAGATGTGAAAAAGAGGCTACAATGTCTCCAATTGAAATATGGCATGCATTACCCGGCCAGGCTGCGAGTCACGGCAAGAGGCCGAGCACACTTTTTTGAAACGGCTCCAGATGCAGCCGCCTGGACCATCATGAGTAGGAACTTCAACACCGTCTACCAAGTCAGGAAGAGATGTGACAATGCAGGTGTCCAACATCCCAGGAGCCAAACCACGTATGCAGCAACATGCACAAACTGTCTTCATGCCGAGAGACGTTGATCCTTTCCTATCCAATGCGTAGAGAAACATCTGCCTTTTGACTTTTTCTCTCCCATTTGTTTTTGGTGAATTGTGCGCCAGTTCCCCAGATGCGCTAAAAGTTGATCAATCATTTCTTCTGTCCCAGAGACAGCAAGTTTTGTGCCCTGTTGGCACACAAAGTTTACACTGGATAAGACTAGAGAGGACCGGACACATCCGATGCCATACCAAAGTACGATTTGGTCAACTCCTCTCCTTGGATCTGCCCTCTCTGGTCTGCTACCTCCATTGCTTTGCCACTATGACGCACTTAATACTGCACTCAGTGCTTAGTAATGCTCTAGCTCACACAGTGCTCAATTTTTGGCTGAGTTTCCCCCTATGGATGACCCAAACTAGCCTCTCTACATACTCATACTTCTTCACCATACTCCTAGGCTTGTCCGGGGTACCAATCTTTATGCTGCGAGATCATGGCTGACAGGTCCTTCACTCCACTGATTTCCTGGAATGTTCAAGGTGTAAAGGGTCCCCTCAAACATACCATGATTGCTTCATGTACTCGCAAGTTTTACCCAGCCATCATAGGGCTCCAGGAGACTCATTTGACAAGGGACACGGTAGATTTTTTAAAGTACTCCTGGGTGGGCAAGGCCTACCACTCTGTATATTCTTCCTACTCCCGTGGGGTGAGTGTCTTGCATAGGGCCTTAACATGACCAGGAGCTGGACTCATTAATAGACCCATCGGGTCACTTTGTGTTTTTGTTCTGCAAACTTTACACTTTGATGTTAGTCTTGGCATATGTCTACATTCCACCCCCATTTTCTAGAGATGTTTTACAATTGCTGCTGTCATACCTGGCTGATAAACCAGACATCTCGGTGGTAATTGGGAGACTGCAACTGCTGTCTTGACCCCCAACTAGATAGGCATCCCCCAGTGTAGGTGGGTACTCAGGGAAGGGGTACTGTCCTCAGTCATCTCCTGGCAGAGGTGGGATGGGTGGATATCTGGCAATTTCGTAACCCCGGGGTTCGCCAGTTCTCCTGCTTCTCAAAGTCACTCGGTTCATTGTCTCGCATCAACCTCTGCCTGGGCTCAATACATATTCCCAGCTCCACTAACAATATTGAATTTCTTCCCCGAGGGGTATGGGATCATTCCCCCTGGTCCTTAAACTGGACAACAGACCCATGTCCGGGCTGAGTAGGGCCCCTTGGAATATGAACGCATTTTGGCTCCAGTTATTTCCCTCTCATTGATGTATTACTATGCAAATTAATGATTTTTTTTCATGCTCACGTTGATTGTGAGGATGTAATACTTAGGTGGGAAACATTTAAGGCTCATCTCAGGGGCATATTTATAGCTGAAATTACGGCAGTCAAGCAAAAATCCTCTGAATTGGTGGAACAGGTGGGGGACCAGGTACGACAGCTGTAACTAACCTATGTTATGAATCCCTCTTATTTGGCAAAGGAGGCATGGATCTTGGCCCAGGACTCCCTGGATCATTTGAGAGCCCCCGCCACGGAACGGAAACGTTTTTTCACTAAACTTGCATTTTATGAGGAGGGGGAGAAAACAGGCCGCCCTAACGCGTTGGTACCGCACCCCTAACGTCATACACAGATTTCAGCCAGAAATACCTGAGAACTGTTGGAGATGTCAATCGGACCGAGGCACGATGCTACATATTTGGTGGTCCTGTCTGAAGATCCAACCCTTTTAGCAAACAGTGAGATCCACCATAAGGCAGGTAACCACATATGAGCTAGAAAATTGCCCTGCACAATTTTTGCTTCACCACTCGACTTTACCGTCCGAAGCTTACCATAAATCATTAACTATGCACATGGTGAATGCAGCGAAACAATGCATTCCCATGCTCTGGCGATCCCCACAACCCCCCTCCACCAAAGATTGGCTTCGCAGAAAACACCAAATAGCGGAACTAAAAGAACTCATCCACATAGCTAAGGACTCACCAAATAAATTCAACCAAAAATGGGCTTGTTGGACCCATTTCTTGACAACAGCAGTTTATTCCCAATTAAATTATACGTAAAGGCCGCCCCGGAAGCATAAATCACCCCATCACCAAGTCAGCATCCCCAACCTCCCCCTCCATCTTTAAGCTAGGTTCCCAGATATACCAGACTAGACATAGCATTGGGAACAGGTGAGGTCTCCCCTCCCTCCCCCCTCTCCCCCTATCCTGCTGTCTTCTCTTTCTCCCCTTACCCCCCTCCTTTGTCCCCTCTGCCCTTCCCCCTTCCACTTTTAACCCCTCCACCCTTCTTGTCTACACAAACCACATTTTCTTTCGAGCTCCTCCACATTTCGGTCCTGACCCATAGAGGACTCATGCATTAGATAACGAAATAGATGCCCTTTCACCCCCACACCCTGCCTCCGCAGACACATACACAACAATATATAACATCTGATGAAGGATACTTGGCCAGAATGGCTCCCATGCAACCCATTCTAGTAAGGCCCAGTAACCCCCTGCTCACAAACTAGAGCATGACATGTCCTCTGGGACACAGAAGCATTAGCGGATCAGACTCAATACCACTTATACCTGCAGAGTTAATAAGAATGTTTACTAGACTCAAGACTGTAACACTCCTCTATTCTTGTTGGTCTGTTTAATTGTATTGTTTAAGACTGAAATGCGTTCGCTGTATTTTGTACCATTTTTTATAAATAAACACTTTTTGGAAAAAAAAAAAGAAAACAGGCCACCTGTTAGCAAAAATAGCCAAAACTCAACAATTCTCCCCAGCCATTCGTGCTATTCACTTGCTCTCTGGACAAGTAATGAATGACCCTGACCAGATCGTGACCGAGCTCGCACTTTTCTATTCTTATATGACCCCAAAGATAAATACTCCCCTGACTCCCTTGATCAATACCTTAAGAACATAACGCTACCCACCCTGTCTCAGACAGCATGTGAAGCCCTAGACTCTCCAATCACAATAGAGAAATTGTAGAAGGTGGCCTGTTCCTTTCCCACTAGCAGGGCTCCTGGTGGGGATGGCATCCCCATGGAAGTGTATACCACCTATGGGAAGGCAATCATACCCAAACTCCTGGAGGTGTTTAATGCCTCTCTTAAAGCAGACTGTTTGCCTGAATCAATGAATATGGCCGATGTGATCCTATTGCTTAAGCCGAGTAAGGACCCCTTAGACCCTAGTTCATATAGACCAATCGCCCAGTTACAGTGTGACGTAAAAATCTTAGCAAAGGTCTTGGTTATGAGGGTAAACAAAGTTATCCTTTCCATTATACATCCTGACCAGGTAGGGTTCATGCCCCAGAAGTCAACGGCCACAAACCTCAGACGTCTATTCTTAAATATGCAGACACAGTCACACAACATGGGACAGAGGGCACTCCTATCCCTGGATGCAAACAAAGCATTTGACAGTGTTAGTTGGCCTTACCTGTGGGCTGTACTAGCCAGATTAGGATTCGGTTTTATTGCCTGGGTTCGTCTACTGTACTCCTCCCTGCAAGCCACAATCAGAATGTCGGATAGAATGTCCCTGGCATTTGGACTGGGCAGGGGCACTAGGCAGGGTTGCCCCCTGTCGCCCCTGCTCTTTGCTCTGACTATTGAACCCCTGGATGTGCTGCTCTGCGACAGTGCGTGTGTCATCGGCTTTCAATACGGTGAACTGCATGAGAAGCTTATGCTGTATGCTGAGGACATGCTGCTGTTTCTGAGTGTCTTATCAGAGGCTGTGTCCTTAATTGTGGAGTTTGGAAATTTTTCCGGGCTCACCATTAACTGGACCAATTCAGCATTGATGCTTCTAGATAACGCACAAGGCCAGGCTGAGACAATACCAGAAGCTATCCCCCTGGTGACCACATTTAAATATTTAGGTATTCATGTCTCCCCTATACTCACGGATTACTGTAATCTTAATATCCGCCCCTTACTGTTAAAATTTAGGGACAAAATAAACATTTGCACCAAACTTAAAATGTCACTGGCAGGGAAAATCAATTTAATTAAAATGATCCTTATGCCTCAACTTGTGTACCACTTGCATAACTCCCCGGTCGTGATGCCCCTTAAAACATTTAGAGTGGTCAACTCCCTCTTCAGACATCTACTTTGGGGGACTCACCCCCCTAGAATTAAGCTGCAGCAGTTGCAGTACCCCAAGGGGGGGGGGAGCTTGTACTCCCAAATCCTTGGCTCTACTATATAACTGCCCAGGTCCAGCATCTTGTAGGATGTATGACTCTTGAAGCTAAAAGCTCCTCTGCAAGTCTCTTGTGTATAGGCGCCGGGGTGAAGTCTATCCCGGAGGGACTGGAAGCCCAAGTATTCCTTAAATCCAATAATGCCCAAATTACAACTTGGTCCAGAAGCTTTGGAACAAAGTGAGGCAGCTCCAACACATCACATGCTGCACCACATATAGCCCTCTCTGGGGCATCAGCTCATATGGTGAGCTGGCCAAGCTCCAACATGGGCCCAGGTGGCACACGCATGGGGTAACTCTGCTCTCACAAGTGTTTCACCAGGGAAGATTGTTCCCTTCACAGAGCTCCAGAATAGATTCAACCTACCACCCCATATGCTTTTCTATTACGTACAGTTGTCTCATGCAGTCAAAGCCCAGGGGGAATCAACAAACTGGTCGCTTTTACCCACTCCCATTTTCCACCTGATCCAATCTGTTACAGAAACCAAAGGATTCATATCCCAATGCTACTACATGCTCCTCACTGAATTTTTGAAGTCATACCCCACCAGGGCTTTTGCTCAATGGGAAGCAGATGTTGGGGAGTTGATGGATGACCAGTGGGAAGAGGCCCTACAATCAGTCAATTTATGCTCCGTTAATGTTTCCCAGAAGGTTTCCCAACTATACATATTGCTTAGAGCCCACTATACGCCAGTAAGATTTCATAAAATGGGTGGCCTATCGGACCCCATTTGTGGTAAATGTAGACAGACAATGGGCAACCTCATCCATCTCTTATTGTGGTGCCCCAAACTGCATCAGTACTGGCAAGAGGTGGATGGCCACGATTAATGGAGTCTTCCAAGTAGAGGTCCCACTCAACCCCATACAGTGCCTTGGAAGAGACAGTACAGGATGAGACAACTAAGATCTAAGATTGCTGTTTCTAGGGCCCTATTCCAGGCCAGGATAGTAATTCTCCTAAATTGGAAATCCGCTAACCCCCCCTAGTTAAAACATGGCTAACACATATGGGAAATACACTGAGGTTAGAAAGGTATATCTACCAACACAGAGGTTGAGTCCACAAATTTGGGAAGCTATGGTCACCATGGCTGGATATTCTGGGATTGTATCCCAGAGAGTTAGTAATGATAAGACTACTGCAGGGTTGATGGAATGTATAGGATTGCAAGGGTGTATAACCCAAGAAACTTTATATCGCTGAGATCGGGAAAGGTGGGGAATTTGCTATCACACGAGGTGAGCTGAAGATTTGTGTAACTGTCAATTGCTTGTGATGTTCCCAGACTGTATTTCATGTATGACCATGTGAAATGATAGTTAAACATATGTTCGATGTACATCGTGTTTCATTAAAACCTTTCATAGATTCAAAAAAAGAATAGATTTTGAAGCCTTCAGCTTGCCTCTCTATATAATCTGTATATTAACCCTTCTCTTTTCTTATACTTCACATCTGCACATTATCCCCTTCATCACCTCTTTATATCCTCTGTTTGCTCTGTATCTGGTATACTAATGACATAATAAAAAAAAGTTACACCATTTCAAACTGTATTCCCCCTAAAAGATAAACCTCTCCTTGATCTTAACTCATTCTCACAGCCATGCCATCTCCAAGGCCTGCCCACCGGAATGCCTTAGGAGATATTATAAAAAGGGAAGTACAACAGGTCATCAAGGACCTGAAACCACACAAACATCTAGGCCTGGATGGGTTTTCAGCCCTCTTCTATAAAAGCTGTTGGACACAATGGTCCCTTTTGAACAGACTCAAGAATGGTGGAAACTTATCTAGGACCATTCTACAGGCCTCTATTGTGATGCTCCCCAAGCCAGACAAAGATACCCAATCATGGGCTTACTTTTGCCTAATCTCACTTCTTAATGTTAATATAAAAATTCTGCCCAAAGTGCTTCCTACTCGACTGAATCCCATTTTACATTCATTGGTAGAAAGGCCTAGGTGGACTTTGAGCCCCTCGGACAGGCAGCTGATAACATACATTGAACACTTCTTCTCACCAACATTGCACACCGTTCGGCTTACCAACTAATGTTGCGTTCTTTAGACATCTGGAAGGCGTTGGACACCTTACCCTGGACCTACCTAAGGCTGGCCTTGACCAACAGTGTGAGCAGCTCCTTCCTCAAATGGGTTGCCGCCATGTACAACGACCCCTCAGCCACTGTGAAATATATGGAGCTTGAATCATTATCTTTCCCTAAAGCCCACGGCATCCCCCCAAGGGTGTCCTTCATCCCCTTTTCTTTTTATAATTGCCCTGGAGCTTTTGGCTGCACACATTTGTTTGAATCCTGACATTGAAGGCATCAAATTGGCCTGTGTCCACAACAAGCGGATAAAATCTTGATGTATTTTACTTCTCCACATATTATTCTTCCAAATTTACTCTCTGTTGAACGGTTTGCCTCCCTCTTGGGTTATCATGTTAATCAGGCTGAATCTTGTGTGCTAAACGTCTCCCTCACTGACCCCACTCTTCAGATGGTACAAGGCCAATTCTCCTTTCAATGGTCTGCCTCCATCTAATTCCTGGGAATCACACTAAACCTGGCGTATTCGGCTTTGCATGCACCCAACTATTCCCCCCTTATGAAAACTTTGACTTGGCTACTGGAAATGTGGAATAAGACACGCATTTCCTGTTTGGGGCAGATACACATGATAAAGATGACCCTTCTCCCAAAGCTGCTTTAACCTATCAGACTCCTGCCTGTTTTGGTTCCCCGCATATTCTGCGCTCCCTGCAGCGCCATATCTTTAAGTTTATATGGGGCCCGGTTAAACTGGGACTGAGCAGACACCTACTTCATAACCCAAAGACCCACGGAAGGCTAGAGGCGCTGAACATCACTTATTGTTATAAAGCAGTCCAGATAGCCCCCCTTGCCCAACTGTTTACAGGGAAGGCTGAACCTCTTTGGACCAGTATTGATATAGTGGACACAGACCTGGTCCCACTCTCATCTTTACCCTGGCTCCAGCCCCAACTATGCCCTAAACCTCTAAACCCTATCCTGGCCTATACTCTAATGGCATAAGATATTCGGTTTGATTGATATCACTGCACCTCCTTCTTGAAATCTTCAAATGTCCATTTACCCCCGGGTATGGAAATCACCCAGTGCTACCATTGGTGGCACAGTAATGGCTTAATTGTCCTCTCTGAGTATTTTCAACACCTTAGGCACATATATAACATTCAAGATTCTGAGAAATTTCACTATTTCTGAATTCGTAATTTCTTAGAATCCTTGACAAAAAATCACGACTAGTCAATGATTACAACAGCATTTGAAACTAGATGTCAGATGTTCTTCATGACCCAAGGTCTCATCTTTTTCTTTTTCAATATTTTTATTGAAGTTTTCAGGAAGAACAGAAAAAAAAAGGGGGGGGTGGTGAACAATGTCAACCATACAGTAGGACATAGGAAGTAGAGAAGGTCTCATCTTTTTACTATACTCCTCAATACTAAATACTGTAAATCTAATTCGCTCATCCCATCTTACTGCTCTAATTAGGAAAGAGATTTTAGTGTTACACAAGCCTCCAAAGGGTCACTCCACATAATCTAAAAATGGGCAAACCCTAGAAGCTACAAATTAAACAGCAACTTACAACCTGCCCAAATGGCTGCAGCACCTGGGCAGGTATATTGATCATTACCTCCAACCCCTTGTGCAAAAAATGCCTTTGTATATAAAAGATACCAGGCATAATATAAACTTGTTATCCAACCACAGACCTAAACAAGGACTGTGGTTGGTGACAGCTGACGTATCTTCACTGTATACAGTCATTCCACATTTATCTTGGCTTGGCAGCGGTTAATACATATTTAAATCAGGATTTAGGTTTACCCACTGGACAGGTGTTTTTTATTATGGAACTTTTGGAATACGCAGCAATATACAACTATTCCTGCTTCTTTGGGAAGCAATTTTTTCGGCAGGGTAGAGGCGTAGTCATCGGGGCAAAATATTCCCCTAGCTTGGCAAACCTTTTTATGGCCAAGTGGGAGGAGGATGTCATCTATGCCCAATAGACTCCAGGTGGTCTTGTGGAATAGGTACATAGATGACATTCTTCTCCTATGAGATGGTAATGGCCCCGATTTGAATGAGTTCATTAGCTCTCTGAATAATAACAGAGGTATCCATTTTAGCTATGAGGCTAGTCTGGTCAATGAGGATAGATTTGTTACTTTCACATTTTTCAAACCTACTGATAGAAACTCCTATATTTCTTTAGATAGTTGTCATCATGCATATTGGCTTAGGGCAGTCCCCAAAAGCTAATATTTGTGTTTAAGGCATAATTGCACTGAGGTTGGTGAATTTTGAGCACAGGCCATTATTTTGACCAATAGATTCGTTGAAAGAGGATATAACCGTGAGTCTCTCCAAGCTATAGTGGACGACATCCAGAAAATGTATAGAGCTGCTTTACTCAAGGAAAGACCCACAAAAGAGAAATGGATGCCTCACCCTCTCTCCCATTTATCACTACCTTTTGTATGCAGCATCAAAATATCAAGCGTTTGATTCAAAGACACTGGCATATTTTAAGCAATGACAGAGTGCTATACACAGTCATACCCGCTAGCCTCAAGTCATGTTCAGGGATGTTCCCTCTCTTAAGGATAAGATTGCACCAAATGTGCATAACCCTCTGTCTAAGAAACCAAGTTTCGTTCATAAACTTACAGGATAATACCAATGTAGAAAGTGTTAGGTTTGCTCCATTAACCACTTGACCACTGGGCACTTAAACCCCCTTCCTAACCAGACCAATTTTCAGCTTTCAGCGCTCTCACACTTTGAACGACAATTACTCACTCATGCAACATTGTACCCATATGAAATTTGCGTCCTTTTTTTCACACAAATAGAGCTTTCTTTTGGTGGTATTTAATCACCGTTGGGTTTTTTATTTTTTGCGCTATAATTAAAAAAAGACTGAAAATTTTGTAAAAAAAATAATTTTTCTTTGTTTCTGTTATAAAATTTTGCAAATTAGTAATTTTTCTTCATAAATTTTGGCCAAAATTTATACTGCTATATATCTTTGGTAAAAAAAAAAACAAATTAGTGGATATTATTTGGTCTTTGTGAAAGTTATAGAGTCTACAAGTTATGGTGCCAATCACTGAATATTGATCATACCTGATATACTGACCACCTATCTCATTTCTTGAGACCCTAACAAGCCAGGAAAGTACAAATACCCCCCAAATGACCCCTTTTTGGAAAGTAGACATTCCAAGGTATTTAGTAAGAGGCATGGTGAATTTTTTTAAGTTGTAATTTTTTCCCACAATTCCTTGCAAAATGAAGTTTTTTTTTTTGTTTTTTTTTTTTCACAAAACTGTCATATGTTAACAGGTTATTTCTCACACCCAGCATATGCATACCACAAATTACACTCCAAAACACATTCTGCTACTCCTCCTGAGTATGGTGATACCACATGTGTGACACTTTTACACAGCCTGGCCACATACAGAAGCCCAATATGCAGGGAGCGCCATCAGGCGTTCTAGGAGCATAAATTACACACATAATTTCGTGACTACCTCTTGCACTTCTGAAGGTCCTGGAGCACCAGGACAATGGAAACGCCCCAAAAATGACCCCATTTTGGAAAGCAAACACCCCAACGTATATTCTAGGAGGCATAATGAGTCTTTTGAACATGTAGTAATACGGAGGATCTTATATGCAACCCCACAAACGAAAGGTTTTACCCCAGTAAAAACCCCGCAAAGGTAACAGGACCACGAGGTCCTGGAAGTCTTCACGTTCTCCATCAGTGCTTTAATACACACATTAAATACGAGGATCTTGCGGACTACCGCGAGGGACGTATAACCCGAAGACATACACCGGTCCGACACATTTTCACAGTGTGTACACCATAGTGGTATGAGTCCTCCTCATCGTCTTACACAAAACCTCACATTAAACACCATACGTATACGACCCACACTCTTTATTGGACAATTGTATACT
>BLSH010228078.1:671405-684952 GCA_018402905.1 Glandirana rugosa | reverse complement strand
ATCCCCATTTATTTGTAGGGCACTTGCCCTAGTTTGAAGATGATTTTAGAACAGTTATATGGCTTCTACCGTTAATTAATACTTTTCAGACACAGTTTGAAGATGATCCACATTCACCTCCATTTTTGCTTTTTTTATGTTTTTATTTTTTTAAAAATATTTAAAGTTATTTCCCTGTCCCCATTTTTTTGTAGGGCACTTGCCCTACCCTTACCCCCATTTTACTTCCTTTTGCAGCCCTCTAGGGCTTTCCAGGACTTTGTTACAGCCATTTTTGTGCCTAAAAGTTCGGGTCCCCATTGATTTCAATGGGTTTCGTTGTCCGTGCGATCGTTCGGGTTCCGTCCGGACCCGGACTTTGTCCCGAAGTTCGGACGGACCAGCAGAACCCGAACTTCCAGAGGTTCGCTCAACTCTAATTATGACGAAACACTGGTGCCAACTGCTGCGTCTTTCTACAGTGTGCAGACTGACAAGGAGGGCAGTGGTGAAGAGTGGGTGGAAGATGATGTGGGGGATGATGAGGTCCTAGACCCCACATGGAATGAAGGTCATGCGAGTGATGTGTGCAGTTTGGAGGAAGAGGTGGTGGTTGCACAGAGGAACCAGCACAGCAAAGTAGGAAGCAGGTTGCAAAAGCGGAGTGACCGTCCCCTAGACAGTACGCCTGCTACTACCTACTGCACCCAGGGACCTAGCACACCAAAGACAGCTCAAAGGAGTTCCCTGGCATGGCAGGTCTTCAGACAATGTGCTGACGACAAGACACGAGAGGTTTGCACGCTGTGCAATCAGACCCTGAAGCGAGGCCTAAATGTTCTAAACCTGAGCACAACCTGCATGATCAGGCATCTAAATTCAAGGCACAAGCTGCATTGGAATAATTACCTCAAAATCCAAGAAAGGTCTTGGCCTCCTCCTGCTTCCTCTTCTGCTGCTGCCTCGGCATCTTCCTCCTCCTCTACAGTGCCAGTGTCACCTGCCACCCAGCAAACAGAGCATGTGACAGCAACGCCACCATGTCCGCCACTGTCCCCAAGCATTTCCACACGGTCCCATGGAAGCTTACAGCTCTCCATCTCCCAAACACTGGAGAGAAAGAGGAAGTACCCCCCTACCACCCGCGATCCCTGGCCCTGAATGCCAGCATTTCAAAATTCCTGGCCTTTGAAATGCTGTCATTCCGTCTGGTGGACACGGACAGTTTTAAAAACCTGATGGCGGCGATTGTCCCACAGTATGTGGTTCCCAGCCGCCACTACTTTTCCAGGCGAGCCATCCCTTCCTGTACAAACGAGTCAAGGACAAGATCAAGTGTGCACTGCGCAACGCCATCTGTGGCAAGGTCCACATAACCACTGATACATGGACCAGTAAGCATGGGCAGGAACGCTATATCTCGCTAACTGCACACTGGGCAAATGTAGTGGCGGGTGGACCTGAGGCGGCTAGCCATTTGGCACATGTCCTTCCGCCACCGAGGAATGCAGGGCATTTCTATTTGCCTCCTGTTGCCTCCTCCTCCTACTGCGCTTCCTCCTCCTCTACCACCTCCTCATTCGCTCAGCGTAACACCTTCACCACCAACTTCAGCACATCCAGGGGGAAACGACAGCAGGCTGTTTTAAAACTGATATGTTTGGGGGGATAAACCCCACACTGTGCAGGAGCTCTGGACGGGCATTGAACAACAGACCAATGAGTGGTTGTTACCACTGAGCCTCAAGCCCGGCCTGGTGGTGTGCGACAATGGGCAAAATCTCGTAGCGGCTCTAGGCCTAGCCGGTTTGACGCACATCCCTTGTCTGGCGCATGTGCTGAATTTGGTGGTACAGAAATTTCTAAAAAACTACCCGGATATGTCAGAGCCGCTGCAGAAAGTGCGGCCGTCTGTGCGCACGTTCGGCGTTCTCATCCGGCTGCTGCTCGTCTGTCTGCGCTGCAGCAGAACTTCGGACTGCCCACTATGCGACGTGCCCACAAGGTGGAACTCCACCTTGCACATGCTGGAGAGACTGTGCGAGCATCAGCAGGCAATCTTGGAGTTTCAGCTGCAGCATGCACGGGCCAGTCGCTCTGCGGAACAGCAACACTTCACCACCAATGAGTGGGCCTCCATGCAAGACATGTGTACCATATTTCGGTGTTTCGAGTACTCCACCAACATGGCCAGTGCTGATGATGCTGTTCTCAGCATTACTATCCCACTTCTATGTCTCCTTGAAAAAACACTTCGGTTTGATGGAAGAGGATGTGGCACAGGAGAATGAGGAGGAGGAAGAGGGGTCATTTCCATGGTTATCAGGCCAGTCATTCACAAGTGGCTCGGAGGGTGGGTTCCTGCACCAGCATAGGCCAGGTAAAAAATATTCAAGCCAGGGCACAGTTCTGGAGGATGAGGAGGACAAGGAAGATCATGAGGAGGAGGAGGAACCGCAGCAGGGTGGCACCCAACGCAGCTCATGGGCATCACTGGAGCATGGCTGGGGGGATACGGAGGACACAGATGATACACCTCCCACAGAGGACAGCTTGTCTTTGCCTGTGGGCAGCCTGGCACACATGGCCGGCTACATGCTGCAGTGCCTGCGCAAAGACAGCCAAGTTGCCCACATTGTAACTTGTTCTGATTACTGGGTGGCCACCCTGCTGGATCCCCGTTACAAGGAGGACGTGCCGTCCTTAATTCCCTCACTGGAGCATGAGAGGAAGATGCGTGACTACAAGTGCACACTGGTAGACGCACTGCTGAGGGCATTCCCAAATGACACCGGGGGCTCAGTGGAAGCACAAGGCTAAGGCAGAGGAGGAGGAGGAAGAGGCTGCCAACGCAGCTGTGGCACTGCCAGTATCTCAGAAGGCAGGGTTAGCATGGCCGAAATGTGGCAAAGCTTTGTCAGCAGCCCGCCACAACAAACAGCACCACCAGCTGATAGGCAAGGTCTTAGCAGGAGGCAGCATTTCAGCAACATGGTGGAACAGTATGTGCGCATACGCCTACACGTACTGACTGATGGGTCTGCCCCATTCAACTTCTGGGTCTCCAAATTGGGCACATGGCCTGAGCTTGCCCTTTATGCCTTGGAGGTGCTGGCCTGCCCTGCAGCCAGTTTATTGTGTGAACGTGTGTTTAGCACGGCAGGGGGCGTTATCACAGACAAGCGCAGCCGCCTGTCCACAGTCAACGTGGACAAGCTAACCTTTATTAAAATGAACCAGGCATGGATCCCACAAGAATTGTCTGTACCTTGTGCAGAATAGATATTTAGACCGGCCTCACACAGTCATTGGTATACTTGTTTTTTTGAATATGCCTCAATATTTTGGGGGCTACCCCAATTAGAAAAAAAACAAACAAACAAAAAAAAGTGTTGGCTACCTCCTCCTCCTCCTCCTCCTCCACCTCTGCCACTTCCACCTACACTGCCACGGTCACGGCCTAGTCAACCTCTAGGCGCCTACTCCACATCCACCCCCCCTTCCCATTTTTATTTTTTTTATTTGATTCTAAGTTATTTTTCCTATCCCCATTTTTTTGTAGGGCACTTGTCCTACTCTTACCCCCATTTTACTTCCTTTTGCAGCCCTCTAGCACTTGCCAGGACTTTTTTACAGCCATTTTTGTGCCGAAAAGTTTGGGTCCCCATTGACTTCAATGGGGTTCGGGGTCCGGGATAAAGTTCGGGTCCAGTTCGGTACTGAACCCGAACTTTTTCACAAAGTTCGGCCGGACCCGCCGAACCCGAACATCCAGGTGTCCGCTCAACTCTAATGACAACTGCTATGAGATATATACTCTTCCTCAGGCAATTCATTTTCTAGATTTGTTATTGTTTTCTTTTGGAGCATTACATGCTGTGGTTCTATGTCCGTTATGTATCTGTGGGATGCCCATTACCTGACTTGTAATTCAATCATGATTGGCCACCTAAGGCTCAGACCGAGGCGTGGTTAGGTTGTAAGGTATATAGTGCAGTGACTCAGCGTGCTGCCGGTGCTCCAGACGATGTCAACCTATTACAAAATGTGTAGGGATGAGGCACACTTTGACGTCATTGCACTTCTAAGATCCCGGAAGGACGGGCAGCCATGAGTAACCAGCCGGCTGGATTTTGATGTTAATGCGACTATTTTGTTTTCCTTGTTGTAAGTGCAACTTTTTATACCTTTAATAAAGTTTTAAGGATTTATTACACTATGATGAGTTTTCTATGTTTTGGAGACCGTCTGTGATACCGTCACCTGTATGCAATCTTCATATACCCTGAGGGATTCCTGGGACATTTTTAAAGGCCCTGGCTGGGTTAAGAGCCACATGAGTCACTGACCATTCGTGACAGAAGATCTGTGCCATCTGGTAAGTGACCATTTTGCCTATGGTGAAGCGGATTGTAACAGGATTTTACTAATGAAGGTGGCGGCTGGTGCGGATGCTATTCCATAACCTTCTCTTCACATTTGGGACTTTTCTCTATTGGTGTGTGATCAACACTTTTTAGCGCAACTCTTTTTTGGAATTATATATAGTGGACATGCCCCAAAGTTAAACAGCTGTAGATAAAGGTTGTGGGAGATTAGCTCATGGGGATCACCATTTAAAGGAAAATAGTCAGCGTGCAGGCCAAGTTCTTTAGACTTGCCAGGTTTATTATCAAAGGTTTGCAGGATATCAAACAAACAAAACAGAAAACAAAACCTTGCCGTCCAACGCTAAACTAAACAGCAGTGTTTACTCATTCAGTGAGAACTCACTCAGACTCCCCTCTGGGTTCCAGGTCAGAGACCTACTGAGTTCTCTTCCTGATTATTTAAGCCACCTGCTGATGGACTCCAGTGGGCCACAAGCTCCAAATTAGAACCAGTCCTGCCATGGTGGCTGATAAAATCCGGACCGGACTCCATTTAATCCAGTCCAGACAAACACATAAAAGGCAACAGGTAGCGTCTGTCTACCAGTTCGTCTCACATACCGTTACCTATCCTCCCCTTCTGCTCAAGCCCCTGTGGCTGACCAACTGTCCCAACCATACAGTGGTTGTTCTGGATTTTTCACGCCCGGTGTTCTACTGTGAACTTAAATGGCTGTAGGGCCAGGAACCACCTAGTCACTGACAATTTTTCTCCCTGTTGTCACACATCCACTTCAGGAGCATGGTCGGTGACTAGCCTAAATTACCTTCCTAAGACGTAGTATTTCAGCATCTCTAAGGCCCACTTGACAGCCAGGCACTCCTTCTCTATAATGGCATAGCTCCTCTTATGTCTATTAAACTTCCTGCTTAAGTAGACGACTGGGTGCTCATCACCATCTCTGATCTGGGACAGAATAGCACCTAGTCCCACCTCAGGGGTGTCTGTGTATCCAACAAACTCCTTTGTGAAGTCCGGGGTCATGAGTACAATTTGTCCATAAAGGGCTTGCTTTAGCTTTTGAAACACCTTCTCAGCTTTGGGATTCCATTTAACCATGCCTGACCTTCTACCCTTCATCAGATCAGTCAGAGGGACGGCAATTGTAGCAAAGTAGGGTATGAATCGCTTGTGATACCATGTAATCCCTAGGAAGGCACAAACCTGTTTTTTTTTTTTTTAAACTTTAGTCTTTATTGAGTTTTATATATTTTCTTTAGCAGGTTAACAAGAATTGTAATGTTACAATACAAACATGTGTGTTGATAGGATAGTTGATACAAAGTGAACAGTCTTATGTAGTACATTGAAATAATGTATACAATCTTAGGCACAAAGAGAGGTATAATACAGTTAGTTGGGGTGCTCCCCCCGTCACCCCAGTAGGGAGCAAACTGTGGCGGGGGAGGCGTGTCCCTAATGCGCTCATAACTTGTGATATTATAGTGTGTATAATTGATAGAGGAAGTCTCTAAGGTTTTTCAAAGAATTGTGGTGTTTGTGGTATGTGGGAGCGTTGTTTGGAAACGATTGGGTATTGGTATTCAAGAGTTGTTGATGGGTTGGTGTGCCGAGGGTCAAGTTGAGGTAAGGAGACAGTTCTGTAGGGTCCTTTTGAGTTGCAGGATGTCCTGCATTCGTTCTGGTTATGTTCGTTAAAGTTCGAGGTTACTCCTAGGGTCTGCAGACCATTTTCCCCATGCTTTGTAAAATCGTTGTGTAGTCATATTAGCCTTGGCGAATGCGTATTCCAACTGGTAATGTGCGTTCAGTATAAGTATGACTTCTTGTAATTGTGGTGGTGAGGATGATTTCCACTTTCTTGCTAATGCGAGTCTCGCAGCTATCAGGATGTGGGTTGCGAGGGTTCGTGTGTGGCTAGGCCATATGGGTATTGAGAGGCCTAGTAATAAGTCCAGTGGTTCCTTGGTTTCAGGAAGGTCGCATAATGTGGCGACCAGGGTAGTAACTTCATGCCAGAATGATTGAATATGTGAGCATTCCCACCATATGTGTTTCATAGTTCCATTGAGGTCACAACCTCTCCAGCATTTGGGTGGGGTGTTGGGGTATATTTTTGCCAATCTGGTCGGTGTGTAGTACCACCTGTAAAACAATTTCTGCAGTGGTTCCCAGTGAGTGATGCAGCGCGACAGGCGCAGTGGGGTGTTAAGGGCCTTTTGCCATTGTTCAAGTGGTGGAGGGTCGTTAGTTAGGGTGGACCAGTAGTCGATAGTAGGGGAGAGCATGTTGAGAGATGGGGAGGTGAGGAGTTTATACATGAAGGATATTCCTTTCATTGAGGTAAACTTGGAGTTGTAGAAACGTAATATTTTGAGGGTTATGTGATCCGTTGAAGACCATGTAATCTTAGATATTATGGATCTGATACGAAGGTATAAGAAAAATGTCCTCTGAGGTATGTCATACCTCCCTTTTATTTCGGAGAAGGGTTGTATACCTGAGGGTGACATTAGGAGACCCAGATTTAAGATGCCCGCATTGAGCCATTCTGCGAGAGGCAGGTCTGGTGAGAGATGATGTATTGCCTCAGTGGGGATGAGTGTCATGGTATCCTTGGAGATGCCCTTGTTGCTTTGTATTATTGCCACGAGTACTTTTAAGGAGGCATTTATAGTTCCTAGAGAGTGATGCTCAGATTTAGGGGAGAGAAGAGTGGCGGCTAGAATCACTTTTGGGTCTTGCGGTAGCGCGGCGGCTTCTATTTGTTTCCAGTTGGGGAGGTTGTCTGTTTGCCACCAGGCCTTCAATTGATCTAGAATTGTTGCTTGGTAGTACGCATGGATATTAGGTGCTCCAAGGCCACCGTGTTGGGTAGGTGTCAGAAGTATTGCTCTATGTATTCTGGGTCTCTTTTGTTGCCAGATGAAGTCGTTAATAATTTTTTGCAGTTTGTTGAGTTTTGATTGCAGAAGAGGGAGTGGGAATGTGCGAAATAGGTATATTATATGCGGGAGCAAGTACATTTTAGCTAATGCGATTCTACCCACCCAAGAGGAGGTAATATGATTTAGTTCTTCGGTTTGCCGCAGAAGTCTGCCCACGAGGTCATCATAATTTGTTTTTAACAGCTCTTGGCTGGGAAATGTAAGTTGTATCCCTAGGTATGGGATAGATGCATTAGGAGCCCAGAAGATGTGGAGATGTGTTTGGTGGTGTGTGGATCTAGGCCTAAATTTAGCATTAGGGATTTAGTATGATTGATTTTGTATCTGGAAATTGCACTAAAGGAGTCTAGAGTTCTTTGTATTCCGGGAAGAGATGTAATCGTGTTGGTCTGGGCGATAATGACATCGTCGGCGTATAGTCCGATTTTATGTTCTACATTTCCGACTTTAATTCCGGTGATTGTGGGGGTGGATCTTATTTTTTGTGCTAGTGGTTCCATGAGTAGTGCAAATATTAGGGGGGATAAGGGGCACCCCTGTCTTGTACCGTTGGTTATCAAGAAGGGGACAGATGTTACACCTGAGGTCCACACTTGTGCGCTAGGTTTTGTATAAAGGGCTAGTATGGCCATTAGGAATTTGCCTGATATTCCGAATTTACGGAGTGTCGCTTCCATGTATGGCCAATGAACCCTATCGAACGCCTTATCTGCATCGAATGATAGGAAGAGAGAAGGCGTTCGAGCATGTTCCACCCATTGTATAAGGTCCACAAAGCGTTGCGTTCCATCTGCCACTTGTCTCCCTGGCACAAAGCCCACCTGGTCTGGTTGGATCATTTGGGGGATGATAGTAGAGAGACGTTGTGCCAGTAATTTGGCATATATTTTAATATCAGTGTTGAGTAATGAAATGGGTCGGTGTCGCGTACCTGGTGGTGGAGTCTGTCTTGTGCAGGGAACAACCGCTCTTGCGCACCCGATTCAAGGACCCCTGGTAGTGGAGACAGAGGCCCAAGAGTGCAGGATGGCACAAGGGCTGGAGGGTCACCGATGGTGTAGTGAGGCTCCAGAAGACGTGCAGGTAGAAGGATGGTCGTACAGGCTGGGTCGGCAACAGGCAGACAGGAAGGTACAAGAGGATCAGGCAAACGGGTAGTCAGAGTCCAAGCAAGGTTCGTTAACGGGCGGGCAGCAGAGGTACAAAGGAGCAGACAATCGGATGGTCGTGGGTAGCCGGGGTCGGTGCAGGTAGCAGAACAGCAGGTCAGGACAAGCCGGGTCAACAGGAGGCAGAACAAACACAGGAACAGGTATCAGGAGCTGAGGCTTACAGGGCGGGAACGCTGTAGAACGAGCAGCACTTGCTGAGGGAGTCTCCAGGTTTAAATAGCCCCATTTGTCGCCGTTTCCGGCGCACCACAGCGGAAACACATTTTTTAGCAAAATGTTCCTATCCTAACAGTCGGTAATTGGCTGCGTTATCTGGGGCTTTCCCAGGTTTAGGTATGGTAACTATTAGGGCTTGTAACGATTCGTAGGGGATTTTCCCTGTGGTTGTTATTTGGTTAAATGAGTCACATAGATAAGGAGTTAAGATTTTAGCGTGTTTTTTATAATATTCGTTTGGTAGGCCGTCTGGGCCAGGTGCTTTGTAAAGAGGAAGTTGTCTGATAATCTTTAGTAGTTCGTGGTGTGTGAAGGGTTGCGTTAAGGATTCTAGTTGTTCAGGGGATGCCTTAGGGAGGTTTATTGCAGATAGGAAGTTTTCAATGTCTTCTGGTGTTGGGGACGTCAAGGATTCGGACTTGTTTAGATTATATAGGTTTGCATAGAATTTGCTAAATTCGTTGGCTATATCTAATGGGTTGCATATCCGTTTGCCTTGGGGGGTTGTAAGAAACAGAATTTTTCTGTTAGTAAGCTGACGTTTGAGCATTTTGGCTAGATATGCTGCTGGTTTATTGGCAGAAGAGTAGGAGGTCAATTTGAGGCGTTTGATGTATAATTCAAACTTGGAGCGGAGGTGTTCACTAAGTTCCTGTCTCAGTCTTTTAAGTTCATCGGCCATAGTGGTGTCTGGGTTTCGTTTGTGTTTGGATTCTAGAGTACGTATATGGTGGAGCAGTGAGTTTGTGGTGGAAGTGTGTGCTTTCTTGATGTGTGCTCCTAATTTAATGAAGAGACCCCGTAGGCAGGCCTTGTGGGCACTCCAAATTATAGTATGATCGGGAATAGAGTTCGCATTGTTTAGGAAGTAACTCTCAATCTCGGATTGGATCTGTGATTCGAAGATTGGGTTGTTGAGGAGGGAGGTGTTAAGTCTCCAGAGAGTATGTTTGGGGGATTTAGTAAGATCGGACAATTTAATCGATACTGGGGCGGGGTCAGACCACGTAATCGATCCAATCTGTGCTTTTTCAACGGACTGTAGGAGGTATTTGTCCGTGATTATGAGATCAATCCGAGAGTAAGAACGTTGGGGGGAAGAATAAAAAGTATAGTCCTTCTCCGTATCGTGTAAGCATCTCCAAGCATCATATAAATCTTCCTTGTGTAGGAGAGGAGATAGAGAGGAGGGTCTACGTTTATTGGGGTGGGTAGTGTCTAACTGAGGGTCAACTACTTTGTTGAAATCTCCGCACAGCAGTAAGAAGGCGGATCTAAATGGGGCTATTTTGGTTATGACGTTTGCAAAAAAAATTTTCTGGCCCGTATTGGGTGCATATATATTGACAATTGTAAGGGGGCGATTATCTATCGTGGCTGAAAGAATGAGGTATCTGCCCTCATCTTCTTTTATACAGTGGTGTAAGTTAAAGGTCACTGACGCGCTTATGGAAATCATAACCCCTCTTTTTTTTTGAGGGGAGCTTGCAAAAAAACAGTGAGGGTATTTTTTGTGTTTGCATGGGGGTTGTTTGAAATTGGAAAAGTAAGTTTCCTGTACACAGAGTATATCTGTGTGGTGATGAAGAGCTTCTTTCCATAATAAATTGTGCTTGAAGGGAGAGTTTAGCCCTTTAGCGTTTATAGAGGTAATTGTGATGGGCATGGTGCTTGATGATGCTAGGAGAGACCCCACATCCATGAGAAGTCCTACGGTTTTGTGCCTTGTTACTTATGTCAAAATTATAGTTACTTTAAACAGTTTGCTTAAACCAATAAAGTCATTACCGTGACGTCAGATCAAAGAGAAAAAAAAAAAAAAACACAATATAAAACATTCAACGATACAAGATAAGAAAAACAAGATCATGAAATACTTTGAATGAATCTTAAACAATGGTGTGCACTGCACACTTTAACCTAGGGGTGGTGAAAGGAGTGTAATTATAGAATGCTCCTACCGGATCTTAGTAGCGGGAGGAATGGGTATGTTCGGAGACTTCTGAATACCGCCTTTCGCAGGTGGTATGTTTCGGGAGGTCAGGGAGGTGTGAGCCGGGCTCCTGTACCCTGACTCATTGGGTGCGAGGGGAAACAGACCCCAATTTGTGAGCTTCTTGTATCCTTCTTTGGGTGTGAGGATAGTGGTCGTTTGGTGTTGGTACGTGACCAGTAATTTAGTTGGGAAGCCCCACTTGTATGTAATGTTATTCTGTTGGAGGACCGAGGTAACTGGCGTAAAGGTCTTGCGTAGTGCCATGGTGGCTGGAGAGAGATCCGTGAATAATTTGACGCAGTTGTAAGGAGTTGGGAGCGATTTTGTTACTCTGGCGGCTGAGAGGATCTGTTCTTTCACGTGGAAAATATGAATCCTGGCCAGGACATCTCTTGGTGTTTCTGCAGGCAAGTGACTCGGTTTGGCAATTCGATGGGCTCGATCGATTAAGATGTCTTGAGGAGTCAATTGTGGTATCAGTTTCAGAAAGAGCTGTTGCAGGTAGGGAGTTATCTCTTGATTTTTATTGATTCTGGAATACCTCTGAATTTTATGTTGTTTCGTCTTGCCCGGTCCTCTAGGTCTGCTAATTTCAGTTTTATTTGGTGTATGTCTTCCGCCTGGTGTTCATATGCATCTAGTAGTTCATTGTGCGCTCTAGAGTATTCTTGCATGTTGTCTTCAATTGCGTCTGTTTTCTCCTCTAGGGAGCCTATCCTGTCATTCATTTGAGAGATGTAAATTTGTAATTCTTTATGTAGGTCTTTCTGTAAGGTGAGAAGCATGGATTTCAGCATTGCTTCTGAGACAGGATTGTCTGTGACTTGGATAGCTGCAAGGGAGGTGGGGTGTTCCGAGCTTTGTGTTGCTTCGTTAGCGGCGGACCATAATTGTTTTTTTGCTTGGGGTTCTTTGTGCGGGGAGTTCGCAGGCGACGTGGCCAGTCTCTTACCCCTGTCTGAATGGGGATCAGTAGTCGTGGGGTTTGGTGCAGGTATAGTGTCCATATTTTCCTTGGGTTCTGTCATTGTGGTGTTGTTCGGATCTCGTGGTTGCGAGACTGGGTTCTGGAGCTCAGATGTAGATGTGTGGTTGGGGCTCCCGGTGCAGGTGGTTCCTTGGGTTTTCTGCGTGGGGGTTGCTGCTGTGTAGTAGTGGGTTAGGCAGCGTGGGGCAGCAGGCTTGTGTTTCTTTTTGGACATACCCTGTGTCCTCTAGAGCTTTGTTTGTTGTTTAGTTTTCTTCCTTCTTTATCGCAGTGCGTGCGATTTTTATTAGGGGTTCCGGGTCGCTTTGGGTTGCAGTGATCCGGGATGTGGAGCAGGGTAAAGGCTCTAGGCAGTCATTCCAAAGAAGTGAGTTGGCCTTGTATCTTAGGGTTCAATGCTAGGGATCCTGTGAGGGCAAGTGGTGTGTATTGAAGTGTCCCTTTAAGGCTGCAATAACATGAGCAGCAGGGTAAAGTTGTGGGTGCTATTCAGAGCACTTTATGGTTGTTTTAGGCCTGAGATCCTGTATTCCAGGTATTATGCTGTTGTGAGACAGCTATATGTACTTCTTGTGGTTGAGGATGTACCAGGGCCGCGAGGCGGCCGCCGGAGCTCCGGCGGGAGCCTTTGTAGGCACTGTTCCGTGGCGTTTCTTGTGCAATATTGGGCAGGGGCAGCAGGATTAGCTGTTGGTAGTGTAAAGGAGTGATGTACAGCCTCACCCTATGCAGGATCCGTCGGATGGCAGCGGATTAGGGAGAGAAGGCCCAGGAGCTCTGTGGAGAAGCGTCCATACTCTTCGGAGTCAGGCCACGCCCCCCACAAACCTGTTTTTTATTCACCGGTTGGGGCCATTTTTAAATTGCCTTGATCTTGTTGGTCTAGGGCTTGATCAGTCCTCGAACAATAACATACCCAAGGTATTTGGCCTCCTTCAGACCTATGGCACACTTTTTTAGACCAGCTACCCTCAGAGTATCTACCACTGCTTGTACTCGGGGCAAATGCGACTCCCGATCTGGGATGTGATTGACCACATCATCCAAATAAGTGGTGGCATAGGGGTGATGCGGCCTCAAAGTTTTGTCCAACATTCTCCGGAAGGATGCAAGGACCCCATGCAGACCAAACAGCATTCATTTGTACTGGAAGGACCCCTCAGGAGTAGAGTTGAGCGAACCTCTGGAAGTTCGGGTTCTGCTGGTCCGGCCGAACTTCGGGACAAAGTCCGGGTCCGGGTCCGGACGGAACCTGAACGATCGCACGGACACCGAACCCCATTGAAATCAATGGGGGTAAGGGTGGGACAAGTGACCTACAAAGAAATGGGGACAGGGAAATAACTTTAAATATTTAAAAAAAAAATAAAAACATAAAAAATGCAAAAATGGAGGTGAATGTGGATCATCTTCAAACTGTGTCCGAAAAGTATTAATTAACGGTAGAAGCCATATAACTGTTCTAAAATCATCTTCAAACTAGGGCAAGTGCCCTACAAAAAAATGGGGATAGGGAAAATAAATTAAAATCAAATAAAAAATGGGAAGGGGGGTGGATGTGGAGTAGGAGCCTAGAGGTTGACTAGGCCGTGACCGTGGCAGTGTAGGTGGAAGTGGCGGTGGTAGAGGAGTAGGAGGAGGTAGCCAACATGGTTTTTTTTTGTATTGAGGCCTATTCAAAAAAAGAAGCATATGAATGGCTGTGTGAGTCCCGTCTAAATGTTTATTCTGCACAAGGTACAGACAAGTCTTGTGGGATCCATGCCTGATTCATTTTAATAAAGGTAAGCTTGTCCACGTTATTAATTATGAAAAGCCTGTGTCAAACTTCTACTAGGTGTAAGTGGAGGTAAAAA
>BLSH010228078.1:642539-667910 GCA_018402905.1 Glandirana rugosa | reverse complement strand
GCTGGAAACTCTCCCTTTAGAACTAGGAGATGATTTTTGAACAATAATGTGTCACTTACATCAACAGCTGGCCCTATAGGAGTAGGCAATGGTTTTGGAACAAGAATCTGTCCCTCTAAGCAGAAGCCTCTACCTAGTGCAGTCAGATCACTCAAAGCAGCAGTATGTGAAATCTCAAATTACTCCCACAATATGATCGTTGTGTACGATCCCACAATCTGATCGTTGTGTACCAACGTACGATCATTTCGTGAGACAGAGTTTAATCTGCAATCTCCAGCTCTAAGCAGCAGTATTTGAAATCTCAAATTCCCCCAACAATCTGATCGTTGAGCACGATCGTGGCGATCATTGTTTTATGCAGAGTTTGAGTTGCTCAAAGCAGCGGTATTTGAAATCTCAAATTAGTCCAACAATCTGATCGTTGAGCATGATCGTAGCGATCGTTGTTTTATGCAGAGTTTGATCTGCAACTCAAAGCAGCAGTATGTGAAATCTCTAATTTCTGCTATCAGTCCTCAGAGCAACAGCACAGACAGCAGTAGTAAAGTAATCTATCTCAGGATGCAGGATCAGGTCTTAAAATATCTCTAATCTCTCCCTCACGCTTTCAGCTTCCTTTCCCTACACTAACCCAAGGAGCATGTGACTGCAGCACTGTGACTCCAGCTTATAAAGAGGCTGGGTCACATGATGCACTGGCCAATCACAGCCATGCCATTAGTAGGCATGGCTGTGATGGCTTCTAAGGGCAAACCAGTGAAACGCTTGTTAATTGGCTGCCCTGCAGCTTCTCAACACGTGGAGTAAAATAGCAGAACCCCGGACCGAACCCGAACGGTTTTTGAAATGTCCAGGTCGGGGTCCGTGCCCCGGACACCCGAAAGTTCGGTACGGACCCGAACGTTACAGTCCGGGTTCGCTCAACACTACTCAGGGGTAGAAAAGGCATTTTTTTCCTTTGTTGACTCTGTTAGCGGGATCTGGCATTAGCCTTTAGTTAGGTTCAGGGTTGTTATGTACCGGGCACCTCCTAACCTGTCCACAAGTTTGTCAACCTGTGGCACGGAAATCGTTATTGAACCTGATAGTGCCATCATGCTTTGGGACCAGCACTATGGGGCTTGAACAGGCGCTGTGGGACTCCTCTATCACGTCCAACTCCAACATGGTTTTTATTTCCTTCGTCACCGCCTCCCGTCTAGCCTCAGGTATCCGGTAGGGTTTTACATTTCCCTGGTTCCGTAATTATGTCATGTTGTAGTATGGTGGCCAGTCCAGTTAGGGGAGAGAAAAAATCTCTATTTTTACTTTTTTAATTCCCTAACATCATTTTGTTGCATCAGTGACAAGGTCTCAGTTATGGGGACGTCTGGGGTCAAGGATAGCTTGTCCTTTTGAGGAGTGGGTACTGCCTATAAAATCTTTCTGTCCTTCCAGGGTTTTAAGACATTCACATTGTAAATTTGCTTGGGTTTCCTTTTCCCTGGCTGGTAAACTTTGAAGTTCACTTCCCCTACTTTTTCCCTAATCTCAAAGGGAACCTGCCACTTTGCTAGGAATTTACTTTCATCTGTGGGGACAAGCACCAGCACTCTTTTTCCTGGGTTGAAAGTCTGGTTTTGGCATTCCAATTATAAACCCTTCTCTGGGATTCTTGGGCTTGCTCCATATGTTCTCGCACATGGGGCAGGACAGCTGCAATTCTATCTTGCATCAGGGAGACATGCTCTATGACGCTCCTATATGGGGTGGCCTCTCCTTCCCATGCCTTATTTGCAACATCCAGCAGCCCCCTGGGATGTCTACCATACAGGAGCTCAAAGGGGGAATATCTCGTAGATGCCTGCAGAACCTCTCACATGGCAAACATGAGGTACGGCAACAATAAATCCCAATTTCTCCAATCTTTATCCACCACCTTTTTTAACATACTCTTGCGGGTCTTATTAAATCTTTCCACCAGACCGTCAGTTTGGGGGTGATAAACAGAGGTGGGAGATTTTGTGCAACTTGCACAATTCTTTGGTCACCCTGGACATGAACGGGGTACCCTGATCCGTCAAGATCTCCTTAGGGATACCCACCTGACTAAACACCTGGACCAACTCCTTGGCGATAGACTTAGTGGAGGTGTTCCTCAAGGGTATGGCTTCAGGATAGCGGGTCATATAGTTCAGGATCACCAGGATGTGCTGGTGTCCCCAGGCAGATTTTACTACTGGCCCCACGAGATCATGCCAATTCTCTCAAATGGCACTTCAATTATGGGAACTGGGACAAGGGGACTATGAAAATGGGGTGA
The DNA here is from genome assembly GCA_018402905.1 of Glandirana rugosa. Lineage (NCBI taxonomy): Eukaryota > Metazoa > Chordata > Amphibia > Anura > Ranidae > Glandirana > Glandirana rugosa. The sequence goes on along the minus strand of BLSH010228078.1, from coordinate 665,605 downwards.
TGGGGCTGTCATTTGACATTCAGGGCATGATTCACAGTATTCTCTGACATCTGTATACAACCCGGGCCAGAAGAATCTCTGGGATATCGTCTCCCTGGTTTTCTCCATACCCAGATGTCCCCCATTTCATGACCATGGGCCAGATCTAGCACCATCCTGTGAAAAGGTTTGGGAACCACTAGCTGTTCTACTTCGTCCTCCCCATGTTTTACCACCTCATGCAACAAATTATTTTTAAGAGCCATGTAGGGAAAAACAACCCCCCAATTAGGGTCCACAGGTTCCATCACCTTCATATTTTCTCTGGCTCTGATGGGAGTGACATCCTGTAGTTTCTCTGTGGAAAAATCCTCTCTCCTGACCTCTAAGTCAGGTAGGACATTCCGTCCACTTTCATTATGGTCAGAGATGTCTTCCCGATCATTAACCTCCAGCTGGGAGTTAGCTTCCAGCTCCTCCTGATCCCCAGCCATTACCAGGAAAGGAAGAGGGTCGCCCCCTTCCTCAGTCATAGCACCAGTCTCTCCTACCATTTGGCCAAAAGGGTCTGATGAGAACTCCTGAGCTTCCCCAGTAGAGGGAGCTCCATCTACCAGACATCCTCTGCTTTTCCATAGTTGCCAGAAATTAGGAAAGTCTCTCCCCACTAGGGTTTCATGAAGCAGCGAGGGTATTACCCCCCACTGAATGTGTTACCCTGCCCCAGGGGGTGTCAATCTCAACCACTGCTGTCTGGTAGTCCCAGGTGTCGCCATGAGTGCAAACAACCCCGACCGAGCTGGGATGCAGTTTTGCAGGATTTATACTTTTGACTAGTGAAACCACTAGACCAGCTCTAGGGTCCAGAGTCTCATTAGTCAATACAGCAGTCTTATCGGTTTTCCCTACGCCCTTGAGCACTGGGACAGTATTACCAGATCCACTGGAGAGCCCTTCACCCCTGGACACACTGAAGTGGGGTGCAGACAAGTTCAGCAAGTCCTCAGCAGCTGAGTATCTCTCCACAAGATCCACAAGTTGGCTTTCAGTTTTGGGGTCCCCATGGCTGACCCATTTCCTAAAAGCAGTAGGGAGGGCATGGAGATACCGGTACATGACTACATGCTCCATGATCTATGAGCCTGGGAGGGTTTCCGGTTGCAAAAATTTCCTCATAAGATGGACAAGGTCAAACATTTGGGAGCAGGGTGGCTTGTCTGTGCAGTAGGTCCACTAATGCACCCGTTGGGCCCGGATGGCCATGGTGACACCCAAGCGTGCGAGGACCTCCGCTTTTAAAGTCTCATAATCGTGGGCCTTGTCTGGTTCCAGATCAAAATAGGCCTTTTGGGGCTCACCTGTCAAAAATTGGACCAACAGCCCCACCCATTGCTCCTTCGGCCACCCTTTGCAGTCAGCAACTTTCTAAGACATCCGCCGGTGTCATTTTCTGCAGATGGTAACTGGCGTGCACCAGCTTCTGTTCTGCTACTGCAGGAAGTGTTGACCTCTTTTTTCGTTTCAAAATTTTTTTATTGAAAATTGTTCAACAGTACAAAGAAAACATAAGTAGTCATTTCCGACAAGGACAGATGAGTTTTGAGTAATTTTTAGAACAATTAATGTGTATCAGGGGGTATGAAGACATAACAAACAAAGGAGAATGACTAAGTACATATCAGCCTTTAAATTGACAAGAATAGACGACTGGAACTTGGAAGTTGAAACCAACAGAGAAATCTACTCCAGCTCTGAGATGTAGCTAGCCAGGAGAGAGGGGCGGGGAGGCCCCGAGACCCACAGCGCCCCAGGAGAGATCATGCTGAGCCGGGGCCAGAGCTCCTCCCCAGACTCCCCCTCCAACCTCGTACACCCCAAGTTACCCTCTGGTCCCATCAGGAACCCCGGGGATAGCGGGCTTTGGTTATTTCAAATAGACAAAAACCGCCCTGTTGTCTTACGCATTGTGTGAAAGCTATAATAACTCTGAAATGCAGAAGAAGATCGGCTGAAGTCACTAGAAAGGACAGAGAAAAAGGAGGGAGGAGGAGGGGAGAGGGAAGGGGTGGAGGGAAGGAGTATTACGCCAACCACTATACCGTCTATACAGTCTTAGGGAACTGGAACACCAGGAATTAGAGAAATACCCATAAAAGTTGCCCATGGTTCCCAGACTACTTCGAACTTGTGAACATTGTCTGTTAAGATGCTTGCCATCTTTTCTTGTGTCATTAGCCATGAGATTTTACGGGTGGCCGCTTTCAGCAAGACTCGCTGCTGTTTCCATGCTCTGGCTATAGTAATTTTGTTCCCTAATAAAATATGGTGAATTAATTTCCTGATGTGTTTGGAGGCCTGTGGGATATGTTCATTCAGAAGAGCAATGGTGGGGGGCCTCGGAAGCTGGAAGCCCATGACTTTCTTAATTAATCAGAATATTTCAGACCAGAAAGAGCGTATTCTTGGGCATTCCCACTACACGAGCCATGGCACCCGTGAGCTGACCGCCCCTGAAGCACAGAGGGTCAGCTGTCGGGTAGAACTTTGCCAGTCTGGCTGGAGTTAGATACCATCTTGTAATAACTTTTAAACTGGCTTCTGATATAGTGGTGTTCAGTATACCTTTAAATGATTTAAAACATGTGATCTGCCAGCTCTCAAGGTCCCATTTGAACTGTAAATCTGATTCCCAGGCAATCATGAAAGCTGTTTTCTCCGAAGGAAGGGTGAGAGCTTCATATATGACCAAGATGCCCCCTCTCTGCACAGCGGACTGACCACACCACCGTTCATAAGCTGTAAAATTGGGGGGGGGAGGCTTATCTTTCCAGATACTGTGTAGGAAGTTGGATATTTGTCTGAACCTGAATCTTTCGGAAGCTGAAAGGACCAGTGTACTCACGCAATCATTTATGGATATCGGGCCAGTGGCCGTGTAGAAATGTCCTATTCGGAATAACCCCTTGTTCAGCCACCATTGAAAGGCTTTAATGTTTAACCCTGGAGGGAAATCTGGGTTATGGAAGATGTGTGCTAATTGTTTAGTATGAGAAACTAATGAAGGGAGATGTCTCAGTTTATCCCATAACGCCAGCTCGCTGGACAAAGTCGGGGTTATGATCGGGGGCCTATTTTTGGGGGGGCACCATAGCAGGTAGTCAAGCGTGTGCCGTGGGGTGGCCTGCCTCTCTATCCGTACCCAGTCCGGCTTCTCGAATCTGGAGTAGAAAGCCAGAAAATACTTAAAAAGCTGGGGGAGACCTAGGCCTCCCCTACACCTGTGGGAATATACTGAGTGTTGGGGGATCCTGAATCCTGAAGCACCCCATGTAAATTTAAGGATTTTACTTTGAAAAGAGGAGAGTTGATCTTTGCATATTGGAATGGGCAAAGAGCGGAAGAGATAGAGGAGTCCAGGCAATAGGGTAATTTTCACTGAGTTTATTCTTCCTAGCCAGGAAATTTCTTGTTTAGACCATCGCTTGAGATCTGCCTCTAGCTTACTATACATGGGAGGGTAGTTATTAGTGTAAAGGGTTTCAAATTTAGAAGTAAGGTTTATGCCTAAATATCTGATAGAGGAGTCACTCCACTTGAATTTGAAGTCCTTCCTCAAGGTTAAGGCTATCTCAGAGGGCAGTGAAACATTGAGCGCTTGGGATTTGTTGTAATTTACCACAAGGCCAGAAATAATAGAGAAATTGTCCAGCAGTTGGCATAGGTTAGGGAGCGAAGTCATTGGAGAGGTAATGAATAAGAGGATATCATCTGCAAACAGGCCACATTTATGTTCCTGTTGGCCGCAGAGAACCCCTTTAATATTGGTGTTACTTCTAATTTAAATGGCAAGGGTCTCTATAGCAATTGCGAAGATTAGGGGAGAAGGGTTTGGAATAAAAACCTTGTAGTTTAATTAATGCTTGAGGGCGTGAGTAAAGGGCCCTGATGAGACCTAGGAACCGTTGACCAAATCCCCAACGTTCCAGCAAAGAGAAATGGTAGGGCCAGGAGACAGAGTCGAATGCCTTGCGAAGATCCAGAGAAAGTAGCATTCCTCTCTGTATGGGCCCTTCAGACCAATTTGATTGAAGTATAGAGACTAAATTAATTGCCCGTCTGATTTGGTCGGGACCTTGCCGGCCAGGAATAAAACCCACTTGGTCTTTGTGAATATATCTGTCTATAAAGGAGGCTGGAAGGTTTGCCATCAACTTAGTGAGGATTTTTAAATCATTATTGATGAGGGATATTGGGCGGTAATTATCTACTTCCTCTGGATTATTCTCGGGCTTGGGGATCACTGTAATGAATGCCGTGTTTCGATGAGTTTCCATGGGTTCCCTCTTCATCTTGTCGTTGAAGAATCTTGCCATATATGAAGCTAAGGTGCTAGCGAAGGTCTTATAATAGGGGACCGAGAGACCATCCGGTCCTGGGTTGGAGCCCCGTTTTAATCCCTTAATAACCTCCAGGATCTCCTCTTCGGAGATTGCTGCTTCCATGAGGTCTCTATGAGCGTCCGAGAGGTGAGGTGTTAGAGTGTCATCAAGGAATCCCACGATTCCCTCCGTATTCTCTATAGGCAAAGGTCTGTATAGCTTCTCGTAGTAATTCTGGAAGGCGCCTAAGACTTTTTCAGGGTTAGCTGAGGGGGGATTGCCAGCAACCCTAATCTTTGGCATGGTAGGGGTCAGCTTCCTTGCCAAAAGAGAACTCATGCTATTCCCCTGTGTGTAACATTTGTTTCTACTCCATCTGATGTTTTTCTCTGCTTTAGTGGTAAGGGCAAGATTGAGCTCTATCTTGACCTTGTCTAATCTATCCATTATTTGTTGAGAGGGGTTTGCTTTGTGCTCAACTTTAATTGCTAGGAAGGATTCCTCTATTTTTTTAAGGGAGGCCCTTCTCTCTTTTTTGATTTTAGAGGCCAATTGTATTAACTTTCCTCTTATAAAGGCCTTATGGGCTGCCCATATTGATTCTACCGAAGTGTCCCCCACCTTATTGAATGAGAAGTATTCCTGCAGGCTTTTGTTTAGTTCTGCCACACGAATTGGGTCTGCCAGTAGAGATTCATTAAGTCTCCAGTGCAGTGTATGGAAAGCCTTGGCCTGGGTACGAACAGAGAGGGACACTATAGCGTGGTCTGAGAGGGCTGTATTGTGGATGTGGGAATCTAATGTGTTGGGTAAGGCATATGAGGGGGTTAGTATGTGATCGATCCTGGAGTAAGAATTGTGGGGACTGGAAAAGTGAGTGAAGTCTCTCTTTGCGGGATGCATTTCCCTCCAAACATCTACTAGGTTGTATGAGTGGAGTCATTTTGCAATACGGAGACTAACACTGGTAGGTCGGAGAAGTTGGCGACCTGGAGGCCTTGTCTTATCGAGGCTCTGATCGAAGGCGTCATTCGAGTCGCCTCCAAAAATGATTGTGCCTTCCAGGAGGGGAGATAGAGAGTCCAATAGTTTTTGAAAAAACTGAAGTTGACCTTTGTTGGGGGCATAATACAAAATTAGGGAAAAGATTTGACCATCTATGCTCCCCTTGACCAAGATATACCTGCCCTCCGGATCTCTAACGTCTGACAACCATGTAAAGTTACAGGTTTTAGAAAATAGAATAGCCACACCTTTGGTCTCATTCACCGCATTGGCGAGATAAAATTGAGGGAAATACGAGTGTAGAAATGATCGGGTTGTATTGAACCGAGAAATGCGTTTCTTGGAGCAGGAGAACATCTAACTTTAGGGATTTATAATGATCACAGATTTTTCTACGCTTTATGGGTGAGTTAAGGCCCTGTACATTGTGAGTCATGACCTTCAGGGGAACTCGTGTATGGTCAGCCATTAGTCCAACTGCAGAAAGTGATGAAGCATCTATGGTCACTCACCCTCCCTGAGGTCCATGGTGCAATTTCACTGACAGCCTGGGTGTGCTGGGTGGCCTGGGATCCTGTGCTTGTCCTGTAGAAGGGAACTCGTTTGGCGAATACTCTGAAAAAAAAGGAGAGGTTAGGAAAGGCATGGATGAATTGGGGGAGAGTTGAAGAATAGAGAGAATGAAGATAGTGGAAATAGCTCTGCTACTTTGTAGCCCTGAAAAGGGCTGCATTCTCTAAAAAAGGGTCATGTGACTGAGGGGGGAGAAAGGAAGAACCCCTTGGTCACCCCCTAGTAGACAGAAGGAAGTCTGGCTACACAGCCAGATGTCCTATTCCCCAGCTAACCAAAGAGGTCTGGGGAATAGGTAGAGGCACAGCGGAAACACCTGCCAAGGAGCCCTTTTTACTAACATTTTTAAGAAACTTTTAAACTGACCACAAACCTAGGCCATTCTGGGTCTAAGGAGCATATACGTACCCCCAGAGTCAGACCAAAATTGGGAGGACCCCTCCCCTCCCAAAATGACAGAGGGAGGTATTCCCCCAAAGAGGGGGCCAACAATGAAATATTGAAATATTTAAACATAGTGGATCACATGTCCTAATAAGGAGAGAATAGGGTATTTGACACATAGTCATAGACTTTTTGAGACCACTGAGGGGTCAACCACCATGAGAAAAACTCAGCAAAGAGAAGCCTGGCAGCTGAGTTCATGGATGACGAGAAAACAGGTCCGCATGAAATGTGCGCAGCCTGGCGCTCTAAATTCAGGAGATGAAAAGTCAACTTGCACTCTAAAAAAAACAAACGACTATAACTTGACTCCTCCTCACAGTTTCAGAGGAACCAGGGATCAGGGGTGCGCGTGCTCATTGAAAGGGGGACATGCAAAGGGCCATATAATCAGACCGTCAAAGAACATATTAGGTGGGATGGCAGCATCAAGGTGGGCCATTGTCTTTGGCTCGTTTCAGCTTGGCCTTTGTCCACAATGGTGTTCCAGGGCTGGTGGGAGACTGTCTCTTGGTGGAACTCGGGTCATTGTTGGAGGTATCCATGTCAGATTCCTGAGAGATTAGTTCCAGGTGCAGAAGCAGCCTCTCTCCCTCCTGGATAGAGGAAAAAGCATAGTCCCTGCCTTTGAGGATGAGCTTGACAGCGAACGGGAATGACCATTTATATTTAATCTCCTTCCGTGTAAGCACCGTAAGCAGAGGTTTTAGGGCTCTCCGTTTTTGAATCGTGGAGGAGGCCAAGTCAGCAAAGATTTGCACTGGATGGCCTTAGCAGAGAATCTGAGGTGTTGTTCTAGCATGTCTCATGACCCCCTCCTTGATAGCATAGAAGTGTGGCTTGACTATAATGTCTCTCAGAGAGCCATCCTTCCTGGGGGGACCCAGAGCTCTGTGGGCCCTATCCAGTTCCAGACGGTGTTTTGAGGTGCCGGGCAGAAGGTTAGAAATTAAGTCCTGAATCGCGTCAGTGACGTTTGTGATGACTTTGGGTAGTCCTCTGACCCTAAAATTGTACCTTCTCAATCTATTTTCAAAGTCGTCAATTCTAGATAAGGCCATGTACAGCTGATCCTGTAGCGTGCTGATAAGATCAGAGTTTTGATTAGATATTGCCGCTGTGGTATCAAGTTTATGTTCAATCGCCTCCATTCTTACCCCCAACATTTGGAAGTCTGCTTTGATTTCCCCCGTGATTGTGGCCACGGTGTTGCCCCTTTCTAGAAGTGCAGAAAATTTTTGGTAGAGGTCCTCCACTTGTAGTGAGAGCCCTTGGTTGGGGGTGACTGGTGACTGCAGGGTCGGATTGTTAGGATGCGGCCTAGTAAAGACTCCGTGGAGGTGGGAGATGGTGTGGTGACCTGCAGATTGCCTCCGTGGGCTCCTGGGGTGAAGGTCAGGGTGGCAGGAGAGAGCACTTGCCTGTGATCTATGCGATTGAGGTTGCTGAGGCCTTCTGTGCTTTGTGCCTCATGGATCCCTGCAGCAGCAGCCGGAGTGGCGGCCATCTTGGTACACCCGTGCTGTGAGGCCGCGGTGAAGAGCAGCCCTAAATCCTTTTTAGCAGTCGGTCCGGCCATTCAGAGGGGCAGCTGCCTTGTCTGGGGGTCGGGATCCCCCCTCCTGTTCAGTCTCAGGGGGGTTGTGGAGTCTGGGCGGGCTCTGTTGTTGGACGGTGGCACGGAGCTCCCAGCTCAAGCTGCCATGCTGGGACTCTCGCGCATGCGCACGCCATGTGGACCCCTTTTTTAACTCGAGCAGGGCCTCCGCAAACTGCCGGTTTGTCTCCTGTTGAGCCGCCTGTTGTGCTGCGATAGCCTGGCGAGTCTCCTCCTGCGGAGCTGCAGCAGCCTCTGTGACCTGGTAGTTGGTTTCCCACTGAGCTGCATTGGCTTGTAGCAGGGCTTTCAGTAACTCCTCCATTTTGGAAAGATGCCCGCATCCTCCACCAAGTGTGGGAAATAAGCTTGTGGGGATCACCATTCGAAGGAAAATAGTCAGCATGCAAGCCAATTTCTTTAGAATCTGCCGGCTTGCCAGGTTTATTATTAAAGGTTTGCAGGATATCAAACAAACAAAACAGAAAACAAAACCTTGCCGTCCGGCACTAAATTAAACAACATTGTTTCCTCAATATACAGTGTGGGGCTGGCCCCCTGACACCCACAAAACATAAGCAAAATGCAAACCTTGTTTTAAAGTCCAAAATTGCACAGAGAGCTCCCTCAGACTCCCCCCTGGGTTCCAGGTCAGAGACCTACTGAGTTCTCTTCCTGAACCGGAACCAGCCCTGCCATGGTGGCTGGCAAAATATGGACCGGACTATGTTTAATCCAGTCCAGACAAATGCATACGAGGTGACAGGTAGCGTCCGTCTACCAGTTCGCCTCGCATACTGTTACAGGGTCTAAAACATGGTCAATTCGGTCCTACATCTAAATCTGCAAAATAATCGCTGGGAGGAGCTACTGCCTAAACCAATCAAAGGTGCTACCAAGCAAAAGCGTACTCTAATGCCCCACATATGTTTGGCTACAAAACAGACAATTGCAGAAGTGTGGAATACTCCCATTATCAGCTTTAACTAAGTAAAAAATTGGGTGCATGGTATGGTGGTGAACGAAAAACTAAAGGCAACACTAAATGATGCGCATGATACATTTTTATGCACATAGTAACTCTGGCTAGACCACTTCCCATCTACACAACCGCCCACACATTTCCTGGTATTGTAAACTCAATGCAGCTTATTATTATTGAAACAAGAAAAAGTTGCACTTGTGTGTATATCATATGTGTGTATAACATAAATAGTAAACTGGGATACAGTATGTGCTAATCAAATAAACACATCATAAAATGCAAAAATAAAAATCCAAAGTGAAAAACAAAAGTCCAAGTACATTCAATCCTGTAATAAAAGAATAGGTGCAAAAAAAAAATTATGAGTCCAAACTGAGTCCAAATGAATTCAACCTCGTTGCAAGGAATTAGTGCAGAATAGTATATGTAAATCTTGTCCAAGTGTCCATAAATATATAAGCATCCACCACACCACCACTTCAGTGAAACAGATCCTCCACCGATAAAGATGTATCCTTATCAGAACTCCTGGACCCCTTATCATAGGGGGTCAGGAAACGCCTGTGTGGATACAGACCTCCACTGGGCCACAGCGATCAGCCTCCACAGCGCTATCTTCCAAAATATCTCTGTGAAGCTCAATGGAAATGAAGGAGCCACAATAGTGTCATATCATTTAAAAAACAAGGAGTTTAATAAGGTATTGCACTTACAGATTCCTGATTAAAATCTCACAGATCACTTCCGGTTCCGGCGCCACATGGAGTAGCTGTGCTCTCAGCTAGCTCCCTATCTGCCCTCCAAATTCAGCCTGAAAATTCGGCCAAAACCGCTCCTCTCACCCAATATCTTCCTCAACGATCCTCCCCGCCCTCCGGATGGACCGCTTCGTGGAGAAACCTGCCACCAGATCGCATTCGGCCTACACAACCGCGGCTACAAGCACCGCGCATCCGGTCGTTCAACCGGCCGTTCTTAACTTGAACGCCCCACCACTCCATGAACACAGAGGACCTGGGAGCCTTGTCCAAGGAGACCCTGAAATGGACACCAGCGCATCCTCCCAAAATTCCACCCAGGGCGCCAGCGAATCGGACACCGAACGAATCGCACGTGCGGTTGCGGCCCTCCTTACACCCACCATCGAGCAATCAGTTCAGCGAGCCATCCAAACCAGCATGGCCCTTATCCACAAAGACCTGAAAGAACATGCCACCAGGCTTAATGAAGCAGAACATCGCATCTCTAACCTGGAGGACGAACTTTACCAAATGCAGGGATTTGAACAATCTCAGGAGAAAACTAATCAACTTATCCTCCAAAAGCTTGACGACCTTGAAAATAGGTCGAGAAGGAACAACCTTCGTTTCGTTGGCATCCCGGAGTCACTTCAACCTCAAAACCTTTCCGAATTCTGTGCCAGGCGGATCCCTGAGGCCCTAGGCCTCCCCTCTCCTGCTGTCGTCGAACGAGCGCACCGACTCGGACCACTCAGAAACGACCGCACCTCTTCTCGCCCCATCATTGCGAGATACCTCAACTACTCAGACAAATCCAATATACTACAAAAATTCAGACAAGCCAGATCACTTCAAGTCGACGGCATTAAAATTCTTGTCTTTGCTGATTATTCAGTGGAGGTATCCAAAAAGAGGAAGGCTTTCCAAAGCGTATGTGCACAATTGTTCCAGAAAAACATCAAATTTACTCTAGCTTTTCCTGCAACACTGCGCCTCCGGGGCCCTAACGGAGACCAACTCTCATTTCAAGATACTGCGGAAGCTGAACTTTTTCTCCGCTCCCTTCGTCCATCCTCTCACGGTGACCAGGCAGCCTCGTCCCCTCACCCGACGAGACCACTGGGTCAGAGGAGCCCTCGTAAAGACTCTCCCAAGAGACCCAAGTTCACTGGCTCTTCCGCCATCACCACCCACTGAGGTTGGCAACCAGGTGAGGGTCCAGCCAAACAAACAACATCCCCCTGGCTTCAACCACCAACCCCCCTATCATCTGCCATTGATAGCCTTGGCCTCTCAGACATTTGGAGGCTCCAACACCCGGTAGGCAAAGAGTTTACATTCTTTTCTCACCCTCATAACTCTCTGACAAGGATAGATTATCTCTTTTGCACAGACTCCCTAGTCCCTAAGATCTCTGAGTCCGAGATCTACGAAATAGCCATTTCCGATCATGCACCTGTCTCCCTCACAATTGCTCTTGGCCCTGCCACTAACTCCACTCAACCCTGGAGATTCCCATCTTTCCTACATGGCAATAAGGATTTTAACCACTTGCCGCCCGCCGATCGGCATCTGACGGCGGCAAAGTGGCTCTGTAAGGCGAAACGCCGTCATACGACGGCGGCCACCAGATCGCGCACAGTGAGCGCGTGTCCCGCCGGAGGCGCGCGGGCTGTGTCCGGGGAGGGCCAGGGAGCGGGTGCGGTGGCTTCGATGCCCCCCCCCCCGAGTGAAGGAACAGAGGTCCGTGTAAGTAAACACGGACCTCCGCTGTGTGTGAGGGGGAAGGGCTGTGATCACAGCCTTCCTGTACGTGAAGGCTGTGACCACTTCCCTTCCCCAGCCAGGGTAGTCCCCCCACAGTTAGAACACGCCCAGGGAACATAGTTAACCCTTAGAGCGCCCCCTGCAGGTTAACCCCTTCACTGCCAATGGCATTTACACAGTAATCAGTGCATTTTTATAGCACTGATCGCTGTATAAATGCCAATGGTCCCAAAAAAGTGTCAAAATGTTCCGACATGTCCGCTGAAATATCGCAGTACCGCTAAAAATCGCAGATCGCCGCCATTACTAGTAAAAAATAAAAAAAATAAAAACCCCAAAAATGAATTCTCATCATCCGTAAACGCGACCACTTTTGCGCAAACCAATCAATAAACGCCAATTGCGATTTTTTTTATCGCAAATATGATGAAGAATATAAATCGGCCAAAAACGGTGAAAAAAAATGTTTTTTTATATTTTTTTGGGGATTTGTATTTTAGAAAAAGTAAGAAATTTGTTTTTTTTTGCAAAATTGTCGCTCTTCTTTTGTTTATAGCGGCGATCAGAAATGACGCAGAGGTGATCACATACCACCAAAAGAAAGCTCTGTTTGTGGGAAAAAAAGGACGCAAATTTTGTTTGGGTACAACGTTGCACGACCGCGCAATTGTCAGTTAAAGCGACGCAGCGCCGAATCGCAAAAAGGGCTCCGGTCCTAAAGCTGGAAATCCTTCCGGTCCTTAAGTGGTTAAGCGATTCCTCTAATCTGAATGGGATGCCTATATCACCCACAACCACCCCCATGCAACCAATCCTATCCTATTTTGGGAGGCAGGTAAAGCCTTCCTCAGAGGAAGAATTATTTCATATGCAGCCGCCTTTAAAAAACGTGCTCTAACCAAGTACAAAGAGGCGAGCTTCAGACTCAGATCAGCCCAGCAGGCCCTCTTCAAATCAAATACCTCCAACAACAAAGAAGCCTGGCTCACAGCTAAACTTTCCTTTGACTCGCGAGCCGACACACTGGAATGCATAAAAAGATCCCACTTAGAAGCCTCACTCCACAAATTTGGCAACAAATCTGGGAAACTTCTGGCAAGACTCTGCCGAGGGCCCCACAAACCTACACAAATCACTTCCCTCCGTGACCCCTCAGGCACCCTAAAGACCAAACCCCACGAGATAAGCCAGGTCATGCTTAATTTTTACGCGACCCTCTACGCCCCAGACCATATAAACCTAGAGAAGGCCAAATCATTCCTCGACAAGATCCAACTCCCTAAAGTATCCACAGAACACCTGGCAATGCTAAACTCACCCTTCACTGACCAGGATATCCGAGAGACAATATCCCACCTTACCCCTGCCAAGGCCCCGGGCCCCGATGGTTTTTCAAGACCCTGCAGGACAAAATTACCCCCTCCCTTCTGGCCCTATACACTCATTTATGGCAGGGTGGCCCTTACCCCCCCACAAGCAACCAGGCCACCATCAAGCTCATAGAAAAGAAAGGCAAAGATCCCACAGACCCCGGTTCATACAGGCCCATCTCCCTTCTAAACATTGATGCAAAAATACTATCAAAAATTATAGCACAAAGGCTGGCCAAGATCATCCCACACATAATTGACCCCGCCCAATCCGGTTTCGTTAAAGGAAGAACAGCCACACTTAATATCAGGAAGGTACTAGCAGTCCTTGAGAGCGCTAGACTTGATCCTACAGGAGATAGTGCCATCATCACCCTGGACGCCGAGAAGGCTTTTGACAATGTCAACTTTGAATGGCTCCACCTGGTCCTAACCAGGATGGGTTTCAACAGCCCCTTCACCCATCTAATAAAAGCAATGTATCAGGCCCCGGCGGCCAGGTTGATGGTGGCTGGTCTCCTCACCCCTGAATTTAAACTATCAAAAGGTACCAGGCAAGGCTGCCCACTGTCCCCCCTCCTCTTCAATATCGCCCTGGAGCCCCTTTCTAGATTCATCAACCATGTTGCCCCCCTTCATGGCATTAAAATAGGAGACTCGTCCATTAGATCCTCTCTCTTCGCAGATGATGTCCTCATTTTCACGTCCAACCCCACAGCGGACCTACCCCTCATTAGGACCATCTTTGATGACTTTAGGCAATATTCAGGCCTACGCATAAACTATAGGAAAAGTGAAATCATGTCACTAGGGCCATCCCAAAACCCGGGATGGGCGGCCTCCTCCCCTTTCACCATCGCCCGGTCCCATATCACCTACCTGGGGATCAACATAGGCAGGTCTCCTTCTTCCCTCTATCATCTCAACTATCCACCCCTCATCTCTAAAATAACTCGAGAACTTGAAAATTGGATGGATCTTCCTCTATCGCTTCTGGGGAGATGCCACTTGGTAAAAATGGTCAGCTTTGCGCGCCTACTTTATCCCCTCCAAACTATACCACTTCTACTCAAGCATAAAGACATGCAAATACTTAACAAATCTATCTCTTCCTTCATATGGAGAGGAAGGAGACCCAGGATTGCCCTGACCAAGCTCCATCTCCCCAGACGTGAAGGAGGCGCTGGCCTTCCCAATATTAGACTGTACAATATTGCCTCCCTCTTAAGATTTAGCCTTGACTGGATTACCCAAACCTCACGGTACTCCAACTATGAACTAGAAAATGGGATGGTCCAACCCTTCTCTCTGAAATCGCTTCTCCATGCTAAATGGAAAAACACTCCGCCGAACATCCACCATAATCTACTAAGAGATACAGCCATTGCCTGGAGAACCTACAGAAGACTCTTCAAGCTTCCTTCCTCCATGTCCCCTTATCTCCCCTTCAGGGGGAACCCAGAATTCCCAGCCGGCCTGATACATAATGCCTACCTATTATGGGAAACCCGTGGTCTAACAAACTTCTCCTCCCTCTGCGAGACCCCCTCAGGAACTCCCCGCGATTTGAACTCCGTGTCAACTGAATTCTCCCTTCCGAACTCACACTTCATCCACCTTCTACAATGTCGGAGCTTCATCAGGACGTCTTGTCCCACTAGCCACCTGAGATTTTCAACGAGTAAACTGGACACTCTAATCCACAAAAAATCTTATGGTCTCTCTGAAATATACAGGATCCTTCTGGAAAAAACTAGCACTCCTACCAACACATCTCACACCTCTAACTGGTCAAAGGACTTCCCTATTCCCGATTTGCAACGTAAAATCCTGGATGGATTCAACTACACAATCAAATTAACCCCTAATGTAACTTGGAGAGAAACACAATTAAAAATCATCCATCGAGCATACATCCCCTTCCGAATAGATAAGGACAACCAACACCTAGCCTCCTGCCCACTTTGTGGCTCTCCAAGGCCTTCCTTGTCCCATCGATTTTGGTTCTTACATCTCTGCATTCTGCGATCAGATCATAGCTTAGATACAGAGTGTCAACCTCCTCCTCCTCCCTAAAGACCCACTCCTCTTAATATTTGGACATTGGGACAAGGAGCTGAACCTCTGGTCAACAAAATCCCACACTAAAGAATGGTCATCAATATGCCTCCTAATCGCCAGACGCACTATCCTGAGAACCTGGACTGAATCCCCCCCCCTCTCAACTTGGTGGTGAACGAACTCAAATCCCTCCTCTATAAAGACAAAATCAACTCTAACCCAGACCACTTGCGGTCGATCCAAACCTTCTGGGGTAGATGGAACCCCTTTATTGATGCCACCCTGTCTCCGGATGATGCACACAACCTTAGAAACTCCTTCGCATACTGTCCCGAAGGCTCAACTTACCTCACCTCAGATGACATCTTCTGACCCTAATCCTCCGGAAACAACCTCCGCTACTCAGTCTTTGGAGTCCCTACTGTGCATCCCTGGGAATGTCACTTGCAACCTAACTACCGAACCTAACTCAGCGGGTGTAAACCTACCCCCACATGTTGCTATTATCTGGTGCAGTTCTTCAGCCCTTAAGTTGCAGCCCCCCACTTCTTCCCCCCCCCCGTTTAATGTTTTACCTTTAAGCAGCGTGATCCATCTGATCATTTACCATTCCGTCACCTGCCTACAGCTCACTCCTTTGTACAATGTGATTTATTTATATAATGCGATTTTTCTGCATATTTTTCATGTTTACGACATTCCACTTCTTTTCAGTCTGAAATGTCCTGTATACCTTTTGTTGACGTATTCACCTGTATCTAACAAAGCTTTGTATTTAATAAAATCTCTAATAAAAAAAAAAAAAAATCTCACAGATAGCAGGTAAAAGCTGTTTGTTCGTTCAGCGGTGACCACGAGACAACACTTCCGCCCTATCGATTTTGTCACGAACGGACGTCTTCTGGGGCAGCTTATTATTGTACCCACGGTGAGCCTCCAGGGTGGAGATAGAACATCCCCTTTCCCCCTCTTTCATCCTTTTTGCTCTCTCTTACTCTACATTCTTATTTTTCGTTAATGACTTTGCCAGTGTTGCCAGGATCGGCTAGTACTCATTTATTAATAGTGTTGGGCGAACAGTTCAAGCTGAGGAAACGTTTTGGCCTGAACATTAGTTGTTTGCCCATTTGGGGGAACAACTGAATTGGCAGAGCTTTCGACTGTTTGTTCGGCCCACTGAACACCCCATAATGCCCTGCGTGCTGCACAGGACATTCTAAGCCCTTATTGTCTGAAGCAATGAAGGCTTTGCCCAATCAGCGAACAGAACACTGTCAGAGTCATGATTGCAGAGAGTCAGGACTTCCCAGAGGAGCCATTTGCAATGTGATGTTGGAGTGGAGATAGACAGAACAGAGCTCTGTTCATTATGGTTTGCTATTATTACTCTATTGTGAGTGTAGTGTGAATATAATGATAGTGAAGTGTCAGTTTAGTGCGTCCATGCAGTTTCACTGTAATATATTAAAGTGTGTCAGTGTAGTGTGTGAGGGCAGTTTTACTGCAGTATATTGAAGTGTGTCAGTGCAGTTTTACTGCAGTATATTGTAGTGTGTCCATGTAGTTTTACTGCAGTATATTGAAGTGCGTCAGTGCAGTTTTACTGCACTATACTGTAGTGCATCAGTGCAGTTTTACTGCAGTATATTGTAGTGTGTCATTGGAGTGTGTCTGTGTGGTGCAGTGTTTTATACCACATTACATAAAATTTAGTGCTGTATACAGAGCTGTATACCCCCTTTTTTTTGGTTGCTGCATGCTATTTTTTTTGCTTTATTGCCCAATGTCTGTCCCTTTTTTGAGATTGTGAGGCACAGTTTTTCTGACTGGGGCACTGTTGTTCCCCCTTTTTTTTTTTTTATAGTTTTGACATTTCTGTCAGCAGCAGTCCTCAAGTTAATGTGCACCAAACACCACTTTTCATTGATTAAGTGCATCCAATTACACATTTCCATGTCTCTATTACATTTTGGTAATAAGGCCCCCATCATGTCTGGGAGGCCAACAAGGAGATGCAGACATTCCCATGTCACTGTGAGGGGGCCAGCATGTCACTGTGAGGGGGCCAGCAGCATATGTGTTCACAGGCAAAGGTGGACATGGCCCCGTCCGTCCTCAGTCAGGTCACCATTTTCTCTGTTTAGTGATGTTGCCAGTGCTATCCAGGCACAGCATGCAGAGGAGGTGGTGGACTGGCTTACTAAGCTGTCCTCATCCTCTATCACCTAAGCAGAGACAAGTGCGCAGTCCACCGCAGCTGCCAGAGTGGCTTATTCCGCCTCCTTGTCCACAGCTACTCCTGCCATAGCCCTAGCATCATACATAGAGTCAGCCGAGTTATTTGAATTTGAACACAGCATCAGCGACCTGCTCCATGACAATGACAATGCACAGGCATTACTTGATTCTGATATTGGTTCTGAGGTTGAGGAAGGTAGGAACATGAGCTTACAGAGTGGGGTGAACACTTATAAACAACAAATTGACAGTCATGTTCCCCCAGCCGCAGCGTATTGCCAAGTTGTCTCCAGTGGTAATAATGATGATGAAGATGGAGGAGATGGAGATGATAATGAGGTCACTGATGCGACTTGGGTGCCAGATAGAGAAGAGGAGGAAAGTGAGGATGAGGCACAACCCCAATGAGGCATGGTGTCCTCCAGAAGCAGCCATAATGGAAGAATAGAGAGCAGCCACCCTATTCCATCAGATTCTGGAGCTGTTATGTCCCGGCCCACTTCCCACAGCTCAGCTTTCTGGGCCTTTTTTAGCACATGGGCAGCCGATCGCACTGCTGCAATTTGCAAACTTTGCCTCAAGCAGATTAAGTGTGGACAAACACCAACCATTTGGGTACCACATGCTTGAGAAGGCTTTTAACATCCCACCACTCAGCCCATTGACTAGAGCACCTGAAAGTCACACAATAGGGATGCAATTCTTCTCCTCCTCACTCCTCACCTTTCAGGTCTACTCCTGCTATATATCATGACCTCGATGATAGCGAAGGGTGTGCCAGGTCTTTGCAGCACATCAGGCAGCAGAACACCACCAGCTGTAGAGTATAGCAGGCAAATTTCTCTGCACCAGGTGCTGCTGTAAAAAAAATACACTCCCTGCCATCCACATGCCCAGCATCTAAATTCCAGCTTTTCCAAATTGCTGACTTTACAACTCCTGCCTTTGCATCTAGTGATATTTGCCCCTTCTGTGAATTTGCAGAATGTGCTGTATTACAATGGTAGGTTCTCAGTCGCTATTTCTTTGCACGTAAGGGCATTCCAGCTCTATATCATCACATGCAAGTCAATGTTTTGGCATTGTTTGGCAAGGCAGTCAGCTGCAAGGTCCACCTTCCTGCTGATGGATGGTCCAGCAAGCATGGTCAGGGAAGATATATTTCATTCACAGCACACTGGGTAACTCTGCTTGCAACTAGGAAGGTTGCAGGACAGGGCTCAGTGCTGGAGCTTGTTTTCCCATCATATCTCATACAGCTGGCAGTGATGATGCACAATCTGTCAGCTTCACCCCCTCTTCCTCCTCCTCCTTCTTCATGCCCTCCTCTGCTGGATTGCACTATGAACCACCAGTACCTCATAAGCGTTCAAGAGGCTATTCAATAAGTCAGGCTAAAAGATGCCATGCAGTGCGTCAGCCGGTCTGTCTAGGTGACAAGAGCAACATTGGAGCAGAGATTCTTTCAGCTCTGCAGGGGTAGTCTCAGAGGTGGTTCACACCACAGAAGCTTGAGCCTGGAATGGGGGTGTGCGATAATGGCACTAACTTTCTGTCCACCCTTTCACAGAGAAGGTTGATACATGTGCCATGCCTCAATTTGGTGGTGCAGCATTTCTTAAAGAAGAGTCTGTAGCCATTTCAGGGGGTCATACACAGCCAGAAATTCAGCAGGAATTCCACCTGTCCATAAACCACCTGATTTTTTACATGTCCACCAGGTGGAACTCAAGCCCTGACAGTGCATGCATCAGTGACACAATCCCTCTTGTGTTCCTGCTGGAGCATGCTCTGTGTGGCATTATTGACAGGGCACTCACAGCAGAGCAGTGGGAGGAAGAGGAGGACTTTTTTCTCTCAAGGCCCGCTTTATGCAGACACCCTTCTTGCGACACCACAGAACACACAAGAGGAGAGGGAGGAGGATTCTGGCAGTTTACATTAAACCTTAAGAGGTTTTCAGTCCCCAGAAACCTTGGGAGTAGTACGGGGCTGGGAGGAGGCAGTTCCACGATCATTATTGGTTGGAAACCCTCCTTGGCCACCATTACAAGAGAAATGTCTCGGGAATTCATCCTTCCCTCGCAGAGGGAGCACAGGATAAAATATCTTGAGGGCAACTTAAAGAGGAGTTTATATAACAACTTTCCAAACTCTACTATGTTACAGTCTCATGGAAAAGGTAGTATTGAGGCTGCTGTTGGTCAAAAAAGGAGCAACAGAGAAGGGGGCCACCTAAGTAATGCATTTAAAAAAAATTTAGTCCTCGGCCCCCAGGGCTTTAACCTTCCACATCCCATCGGCAGCGTCTGCATCATATGGTTGAAGATTTTCTAGGGGCAAAAACAGACATGGAGAGCTTTCCAGTAGATGATCCAGTGTTTTTGGGTCATGAGAATAGACCACTGTCATAACTTGCCCAGTATGCAATTGAGCTGCTGGGCTGCCCTGCATTCATTGTGCTTTCCAAACAGGCATTCAGTGCTCCTGGAGGTTTGTGACAGATAAAAGAGTGCATCTGTCCAAAGACTCCATTGACCGGCTGCTATTTGCCAAAATAATTCAGTCCTGGATTAGCAGCAGCTATCAAGCCCCTGATGTCGATGTCGCTGATTAAGTGTTATTGGGATTTGAGATCTCTGCAAGACTGTCTAGTAGACTTATGCATGGCTGAAAAATTAGTTTTTTTTCGTTTTCGTTTTTTTTTTTCATTTTTTTTTTCAGAAATTCAGAAATTCGAAAGATTCGGAATTCGGAAATTCAGAAATCCGAAATTCGGAAATTTGTGGTAATTCAGCAATTGCGGTAATTCGGAAATTTGCGGCAATTCGGCAATTGTGGTAATTCGGAAATGCAGAAATTTGCGGTAGTTCGGCAATTATGGTAATTCAGAAATTTGAGGTAATTCGGTCAGTGCGGTAATTGCGGTAATTCAGAAATTCAGCAATCGGAACGGCCCCGAAAATCCGAAATTCAGAAATTTGGAAATCCGAAAATTAGAAAATAACAAAGAACATTTGAAATAATAACTAACTAATAAATAACTATTGAATTATAGGTATTGGAATTTCCTTGAAAATATGACTGTTAGTGAACTTAAATATGACATTTATCACTAACAGCCATATTTTCAAGGAAATTCCAATACCTATAATTTAATAGTTATTTATTATTATTTCAAATGTTCTTTCTTATGTCTGAATTTCTGAATTTTGGAGATTCAGAAATAAGAAAGAACATTTGAAATAATAAGTTATTAATTTATTATTATGACTTATTATAAATTATAATAAGTTATTATTATTTATAATGTTCTTTCTTATTTCCAAATTTCCAAAATTCAGAAATGTGGAAATAAGAAAAACATTTGAAATAATAATAAATAACTATTAAATTATAGGTATTGGAATTTCCTTGAAAATATGGCTGTTAGTGATTAATTTCATATTTAAGTTCACTAAGAGCCTAATTTGTAAGAAAATTCCATTATTTCAAATGTTCTTTCTTTTTTGCAAATTTCGGATTTCCAAATTTATGAATTTTCGAATTTTGGATTTTCACCTGTTCTGATTGCCGAATTTCTGAATTTCCACAATTACCGCAAATTTCCGAATTACTGCAATTACCGAATTACCACAATTTGGAAAAACTAAAATTCTGAAAAATTCTGATATTTTCTTTATTTCCAAATTTTCAGATTTCTGAATTGCCGAATTTCCGAATGTCCGCAATTACCACAATTGCAGAATTTCCTCAAATTTACAAATTACCGCAATTGCCAAATTACTTCAAATTTACGAATTACCGCAATTGCCGAATTACAGCAAATTTCCGAATGAATGCAATTACCGCAATTGTGGAATTACGGCGATTTGGAAAAACAAAAATTCGGATCAACGCAAATTGCACAAGCCTATTTATTATTATTATTTCAAATGTTCGTTTTTATTTCCAAATTTTCAGATTTCTGAATTTTTGAATTTCGGATTTTTGGCTGTTCCGATTGCCGAATTTCCGCAATTACCGTGACTTTCTGAATTACCGCAATTACTGCAATTGCCAAATCACCGTGATTTGGAAAAACGAAAATTCTGAAGAAAGCGGAAATTTGAATTGGAATTCATCCGAATTGCTGATTTTGCAAAAAACCAAATTCGGAACGAAATGAATTGCACAAGCCTACAGTCTAGGCTGCCTAGCTTTGTGGATGTTTATTTTATCTTGAAGGGCTTTTTTGGCATAGGTTTCATGGCCACAGTTAACACCGAAGGACCAATCTTTCCACACCATTTTGACAGGTGCATCAAATTTACATTTTCTACAGCATGGCCTATTCTTGCTTTCATCAAGAGTACCTCTAGAAGGTTACAGGGTGAAGGCATCACCACCACCCAAAGACCATTTTTTCTGCAAGTGTTTGACAGGGGTGTAAAATTTAATTTTTTTACAGCAAGGCCAATTCTTGCTTTCATCAAGAGTACCTCTAGAAGGTAAGGTGTGAAGGCACTGCCAACACCAAAAGCCCAATTTTTCCACACCTGCTACTTCTAACTAAAGACTAAGAAAGAGACATCAGACTTTATAAAAAAAAATAGTTATTCTTGGCATGAGTGTACTATAATTTGGCTTCTTCACATGAGGGTTGCTCGCTGTGGTGCAAAAATTTGTTATTTCAATCAAGACGTCAGAATTAATGTTGAGCGAACCCGGACTGTAAAGTTCGGGTCCGTACCGAACTTTGGGGTGTCCGGGACCCGGACCCGAACACAAACTTTTCAAAAAAAGTCTGCGTTCGGGTCCGGGGTTCTGGTAATTTTACTAAAAGTTCTGAAAATTGCTGTAAAAAAGTCCAGGAAAGTCCTAGAGGTCTGCAAAAGGAAGGAAAATGGGGGTAAGGGTCGGACAAGTGCCCTACAAAGAAATGGGGACGGAGAAATAACTAAAAGCATTTTTTAAAAAAAATCAAAAATGGAGGTGGATGTGGACCATCTTCAAACTGTGTCTGAAAAGTATTAATTAACGGTAGAAGCCATATCACTGTTCTAAAATCATCTTCAAACTGTGTCAAAAAAGTATAAATAAGCCGGGAGAACCCATATCACTGTTCTACAAGCATCTGGAAACTGTGTGTAACACTTTAACTAAAACCGGGAGAAGCCATACTACTGTTCTGCAAACATCTGGAAACTGTGTGTAACACTTTAACTAAAATCGGGAGAAACCATACTACTGTTCTGCAAACATCTAGAAACTGTGTGTAACACTTTAACTAAAACCGGGACAATCCATATCACTGTTCTGCAAACATCTGGAAACTGTGTGTAACACTTTAACTAAAACCGGGCGAACCCATATCACTGTTCTGCAAACATCTGGAAACTGTGTGTAACACTTTAACTAAAACCGGGAGAACCCATATCACTGTTCTGCAAACATCTGGAAACTGTGTGTAACACTTTAACTAAAACCGGACAAACCCGTATCACTGTTCTGCAAACATCTGGAAACTGTGTGTAACACTTTAACTAAAACCGGGACAATCCATATCACTGTTCTGCAAACATCTGGAAACTGTGTGTAACATTTTAACTAAAACCGGGACAAACCATACTACTGTTCTGCAATAATCTGGAAACTGTGTGTAACACTTTAACTAAAACCAGGACAATCCATATCACTGTTCTGCAAACATCTGGAAACTGTGTGTAACACTTTAACTAAAACCGGGACAAACCATACTACTGTTCTGCAAACATCTGGAAACTGTGTGTAACAATGTGTGTCAAAGGTCTACAAACGTCTTGTCATCATACCAAACAGGGCCAAAATCAATTTCACAATGTGTGTCAAAGGTCTACAAACGTCTTGTCACTATACCTAACAGGACCAAAATCAATTTCACAATGTGTGTCAAAGGTCTAATAACGT
>BLSH010228078.1:616891-641641 GCA_018402905.1 Glandirana rugosa | reverse complement strand
AGTGTTACACACAGTTTCCAGATGTTTGCAGAACAGTAGTATGCTTTGTCCCGGTTTTAGTTAAAGTGTTACACACAGTTTCCAGATGTTTGCAGAACAGTGATATGGGTTTGCCCGGTTTTAGTTAAAGTGTTACACACAGTTTCCAGATGTTTGCAGAACAGTGATATGGGTTCGCCCGGTTTTAGTTAAAGTGTTACACACAGTTTCCAGATGTTTGCAGAACAGTAGTATGGTTTGTCCCGGTTTTAGTTAAAGTGTTACACACAGTTTCCAGATGTTTGCAGAACAGTGATATGGGTTTGTCCCGGTTTTAGTTAAAGTGTTACACACAGTTTCCAGATGTTTGCAGAACAGTAGTATGGTTTCTCCCGGTTTTAGTTAAAGTGTTACACACAGTTTCCAGATGTTTGCAGAACAGTGATATGGGTTCGCCCGGTTTTAGTTAAAATGTTACACACAGTTTTCAGATGTTTGCAGAACAGTAGTATGGGTTTGCCCAGTTTTAGTTAAAGTGTTACACACAGTTTCCAGATGTTTGCAGAACAGTAGTATGGTTTGTCTCGGTTTTAGTTAAAGCATTACACACGGTTTCCAGATGTTTGCAGAACAGTGGTATGGATGCTCCCGGTTTTAGTTAA
Organism: Glandirana rugosa; assembly: GCA_018402905.1. NCBI lineage: Eukaryota > Metazoa > Chordata > Amphibia > Anura > Ranidae > Glandirana > Glandirana rugosa. Next base: position 641,000 of record BLSH010228078.1, on the reverse strand, counting down.
AGCGTTACACACAGTTTCCAGATGTTTGCAGAACAGTAGTATGGCTTCTCCCGGTTTTAGTTAAAGTGTTACACACAGTTTCCAGATGCTTGCAGAACAGGGATATGGGTTCTCCCGGCTTATTTATACTTTTTTGACAGAGTTTGAAGATGATTTTAGAACAGTGATATGGCTTCTACCGTTAATTAATACTTTTCAAACACAGTTTGAAGATGGTCCACATCCACCTCTATTTTTGATTTTTTTTATGAAATTATTTTTTTTAAAAATGCTTTTAGTTATTTCCCTGTCCCCATTTCTTTGTAGGGCACTTGTCCCACCCTTACCCCCATTTCCTTCCTTTTGCAGACCTCTAGGACTTTCCAGGACTTTTTTACAGCCATTTTTGTGCCTAAAAGTTTGGGTCCCCATTGATTTCAATTGGGTTCAGGGTCCATGACAAAGTTCGGTTCTGTCCGGCCGAAAGTTCGGCCGAACCAGCAGAACCCAGACTTCCAGAAGTTCGCTCAACTCTAGTCAGAATTTATCCCCAAAAATCTTTAATCTTTTTCCAAGTGCACTAAATTGTGGCCTCATCATACAGACTGGCTCCCCAAGCCATTGCTAACAAAATAAAGTTTGCAGGGAAAATCAATTTAAATGTCATTTATTTTTCTTTATAAAAGGCAGACTAAGGGGGCCCTCATGCACTATATTTAAAGGTTTTTTTTTTCATTTTTATAGTTTCACTTTATGCATCATTAAAATCACTGCTCCTTTAACCACTTCAATACAGGACATTTATACCCCCCTTCCCATCCGGACCAATTTTCATCATTCAGTGCTCTCACACTTTGAATGCCAATCACTCAGTCACACAAACAGAGCTTTCTTTTGGTGCTATTTAATCACCTCTGGGTGTTTTTATTTTTTGCTACATAAGTGAAAAAAGAGTAAATATTTTGAAAAAAAAACACTTTTTTTAGTTTCTATGATAACATTTTGCAAATAAGTCATTTTTGTTCATAAATTTGGGCCAAAACCTATACTGCTACATATCTTTGGTAAAAATAACCCAAATAATTGTATATTATTTGGTCTGTGTGAAAGTTATAGAGTCTACAAGCTATGGTGCCAATCATTAAAAATTGATCACACCTGATGCACTGACGACCTATCTCATTTATTGAGGGCATTAAATGCCAGGAAAGTACAAATACCCCCAAAATGACCCCTTTTTCAAAAGTTAAAATTCCAAGGTATTTTGTATGAGGCATGGTGAGTTTTTTGAAGTCGCACTTTTTCTCACAATTCTTTTGAAAATTAAGAAATTATTATTATTTTTTTTTACACAAAATTGTCATAACAAGTTATTTCTCACACACAGCATATACATACTTCCAATTACACCCCAAAATACATTCTGCTACTCGCCCAAGGCAAAAGTCTTCAAAAAACGTGGAAAGAAAATGAAAATGCTTTTATTTTTACACAAAGTGGTCAATTCATAAGATATTTATAACACGAAGCATGTACATAGCAAAAATTAACCCCCAAAATATATTCTGCTACTCGTCCCAAGTATGGCGATACCACGTGTGAGACTTTTACACAGCCTGGCCACGTAGAGAGGTCCAACACGTAGGGAGCAACATCAAGCATTCTAGGAGCATAAATTACACATTTTGAAGGCCCTGGAGCACCAGGACAATAGAATTACCCACAAAATGACCCCATTTAGGAAATCAAACACCCCAATGTATATTCTATGAGGCATTATGAGTCTTTTGATTGGTTAATTTTTTTTCCACAAGTCTTTGAAAAACGTGGAAAGAAAATGAAAACACTTTTATTTTTATACAAAGTGGTCAATTTATAAGATATTTCTAACACATAACATGAACATAGCAAAAATTACCCCCCAAAATACATTCTGCTACTCGTCCTGAGTATGGCGATACACATTTGTGAGACTTTTACACAGCTTGGCCACATACAGAGGTCCAGCACTGAAGTAGTACCTTCAGGCATTCTCAGGAACATAAATTACACATCTAATTGCATTCCTACCTATCATACTATTGAAGGTCCTGGAGCACCAGGACAGTTGAATTACCCACAAAATGACCCCATTTTGGAAAGCAAACACCCCAATGTATATTCTATGAGGCAAGGGCTGCAGATAGGTACTCAGGTACTCTGATGGGCTGCAGATAGGTACTCAGGTACTCTGATGGGCTGCAGACAAGTGCTTGGGTACTCTGACGGGCTGCAGATAGGTACTCGGGTACTCTCACGGGCTGGTGACAGGTACTCGGGTACTCAGATGGGCTGGTGACAGGTACTTAGGTACTCAGATGGGCTAGTGACATGTTCTTGGGTACTCAGATGGGCTGGTGACAGGTACTCGGGTACTCTGATGGACTGGTGACAGGTACTCGGGTATTCAGATGGGCTGGTGACAGGTACTCAGGTATGCTGATGGGCTAGTGACAAGTACTTGGGTACTCAGATGGGCTGGTGACAGGAACTCGGGTACTCTGATGGGCTGGTGACAGGTACTCGGGTATTCTGATGGGCCGGTTGACAGGTACTCGGGTACTCAGATGGGCTGGTGACAGGTACTTTGATGGGCTGTGACAGGTACTTTGGTGGTGACAGGTCCTCTTTATTACTGGGGGAGATCAGTGTGCTTGGTGTGTACACTAAGAGGTAATGAGCTGTTACCGCAATCTCCTTCTCACACACGATCAGTGTGTGAGGAGGAGAACCCGGTAACCACTCGTTACCGTGGTTTGTTTACATCATGTGACCTGCTGTGATTGGACACAATGTGGTAAAGAGCCAATTTCATTGGCTCTTTACCATGATCGGGGAGGGACTTTGTCACAGGGACAAGACTCAACCCTGGGGGCGTGCACGAGTGAAGGGACCGCGGATCTCCATAGTGACCGGCTGTGAATTGACACAGCCAGTCATGTGGTAAAGAGCCAGATTTTATTGGCTCTTTACCATGATCGGGGATAGGCTGTGTCCCGAGGACACATCTGATCCCTGATTGCCATAGGGGCCTGCAGTAGCGACAAAATACCGAGGACGTCATATGATGCCCACTTAGGATGGAAGATCCCATCTGCGGACATCATTTGACTATAGCCCGGTATTGAAGTGGTTAAAAAATAACTTTTCTAAACTTTTTTTGCATTGATACATGTCCCCCAGGGCCCACATACCATTTTTGTGGCCAATGACTTGTATATAAGCCTTAAAAATTAGAACCTTTAATTTTTCCTGTTTGGGTCCCAAAGACTTCAATGGTATTCGTTGTTCGGGTGCAAACTTTTTGCGAGAGTTCTGGCATGAACCGAACTTGGGTGTGTTCGGCCCATCTCTAGTTGGAGTTCTGCTTCCCATTTCAGAATGGGGGTTGTCTTAATAAAGATTGTTTTTTGATGGAGTACCTTATGAAATAAAGATATACCTCATTGTGAGGTAGAGGAGGAGGTAAAGAAGTGCCATGCTTGAGAGGTAATGGGGACTTCTTCTCTTCTTCTCTTGGGGAGAAGATATTTATATAGAAACCACAGAATGTGGACATGTGAAAGGTATTCTGTTTTTGACATATCATATTCTGCTGCTAAGAATTCAATTATCTTAGGTAAATCACCACTAATGAGATCATCTACCCATAGTAACCCCAGGTCAACCCAGCTACTAATGGACACATATGGAATGAGAATTTCAAGTTTCTCAATGGGAAAACAGAGAGGTTGTGTGTTTGGACCCTGGTCTGGCTGAATGATTAATGCTCTCTAGGCCAGCAATGAGGAGCATGTTGTCAAGGGCAAGGAATTCAAACCAAATGTTTTTTGGATAATTGCCAAAATAAGTAAACATAAACTCAAGCATAGATTCTAGATCAAACCATAGGGCTTCTGTTGAGGACTGAAACCATTGTTTAAGTTGAGCTAGTTAGGTGGCTGTGTAGTAGTCCATGATATCCACCAAGCCCAAACCTCCAATCTTTCTGTGTCGTATAAGATGGGTATAGGAACATCTCTTGCCTTGCCAAAGGAAATGTTTGAGAAGGGATGTTAGCTAAGAGAGGTATGAAGTCTTAAGAATAGGTAGGGTGCAGAACAGATATAAAGACTTAGGCAGAATAATCATTTTAAATGAAGCCAACCTACCTGTCCATGACAATTCATGTAGAGAGATATGTTGCAGTCCTTTACTTATGTCACCAATGAGGGAATTACAGTTAGTATCTGCCAGAAAAGCTGTGGTGGAGGTCAACGCTATATCCAAATATTGTATGTTGTGCTCCGTTCACGAGTAGATCAACTTTGTTGATAAGTGTTGGCAAGTGTTCTTATGCACTCCTGGGTCTAAGGTAAAGGATTTGGTAAAATTAACCTTTTAATGAGATAAGGAGCTAAAATGGGTTAAGACACGGTGGGGGAAGGGTAAGGATATGAGTGGTTTGTTCAAAGTAGGATAACATCATCGGCAAATATGTTCATCACATGGGATCTGGTTTGGAAACAAAAGCTGGATATGTGAGAGTGTGAGCGGATTACCTCTGCAAGTGGCTCAATCATTAAGTTAAATATAGAGGGGGGGGGAGAGGGCAGCCTTGGAAAGTGCCATTAGAGATCTTGAAGGAATTACACAAGAAGCCGAAGATGTCAACCTGGATGGAGGGATCTGAATACAACTACAGTTTAGTGGACAATATCATGTCCTGGAAATCAAAATTTGAAAGGTCTCATGACATATACAGTCAATGGACTCTGCCAAATGTGTTGACTCATCTCCTCATGATGCTAAAAATACAGTATGTCTAGTGGCATCAGATACCTGTCTACCTTTGGTGAAACCCATTTGGCCAGGTTTGACCAATGTTAGAAACATTTGACCAGTAGTTTAGCAAAGATCAGAATTCAACAGGGATATGGGGTGAAAGTTAACTGGGGTATTTTGATCTTTACCAGGCTTTGGAAGCATGACAATATGTGCTTTCAGCATTTCCAAGGTAAAGGATGCTGTTACGTACCTAGGTGGTGAGCCAGATGGTAGAGGGAGACCTCTCCTACAACTCCGGCTCAGGGGCTGCTGGGAGTAATACAGCAGCCACTGGAGCACGGCGGGGTAAGAGTGCCTGATCAGTCCCGGGAACAGCGGAGCAGGAAGCTGGATCAACCGACTGGACAGCAGAGCAGGATGCTGGAACAGACTGGCTGGACAACAGAGCAGGATGCTGGAACAGACTGGCTGGACAGCAGAGCAGGATGCTGGAACAGACTGACTGGAGAGCAGAGCAGGATACTAGAACAGACTGGCTGGACAGCAGAGCAGGATACTAGAACAGACTGGCTGGACAGCAGAGCAGGATGCTGGAACAGACTGGCTGGACAGCCGAGCAGGATGCTGGAACAGACTGGCTGGACAGCAGAGCAGGATGCTGGAACAGACTGGCTGGACAGCAGAGCAGGATGCTGGAACAGACTTGTTGGACAGCAGAGCAGGATGCTGGAACAGACTGGCTGGACAGCAGAGCAGGATCAGGCAGACTGGGTTGGCAATGATCGGGCAACAGCAGATAGAGGGAGTAGGCAAAGACAGGTCACAAGGCAAGCCGAGGTCAGGGCGGGCAGCGATCAGGCAGAGGTGAAGGATAATCTGGGTCAAGGTCACAAGAAACAGGTACTGGAACACAGGTTTCAGGAACGCAGAAGCTGCAGACCAAACAGCAAAGTGACAGTGCAAAAGTCCAGCTTAAATAGGGCTTCTGGCGCCAACATTAATATCAGGTGCGCGCACCGATGCGTGCGTGTGCATGCGCGTGCGCCTTGGTGCTCCAGTGTGCATGCGCCTGTGGAACAATCAGAACGTTCTGTGGCCATCCTGACAGATGTTGGGGTGCAGCTGTGTGTCACATGGTTACTAGATAGGTCATCAGGAGCTGTTTGAAAGTTTTATAATATTCATCGGTGAACCTGTCTGTGCCAGATGATTTGCCATTAGGTAGGGAGTCAATAGTTTTTCTGATCTCATATGGTGTGAAAGGGGAATTTAGATACTTAAGTTGTGAATCAGAGAGCATGGGAAGCTAACTGAGCCAGAAAGCACTGAATATCTGCTTCAGAGGGTTGAGGTGTGGAAGTATAATCTTTTAAGTTGTAAAGTGAGCCATAATAGGCTGCAAAAGCATCTGCCATGGCTTGCGGGTACATACGTTTATGATTTGTAAAGAGATATTGTAAGCATGGCATTCTTGCTTTGTGGTCCTTTATTCTGGCTACCAAAATTTGTCTGCTTTATTGTTGTTAACATAGAGTTTAGTGTAGCTTTAATATTTATTGTGCCATTCACACAGCAATAGGGTTGCCACATCATCCCTTTAATCTAGGACACATATTAATTACACAGGTTCTGTGGCTGATTAAGGTGGTAACTGAACTCACTTGGTGCCTTATCTGCATTAAATTAGCCTCAGAACCTGAGTAATTCATAGGTGTCCTGGATTAAAGGGATGATGTGGCAACCCTACACAGCAACCCTCTGTGTTCATTCCTCAATTTAGATAGGGATGTGGCAATAGCAAGTGTACTGTAGGTGAAGCCTTGTTCTAAAGATCCAAAGCATGGATTTCCATCAAAAGAGTAGTGAGTGTTACTGTATGTTGTTACTTAGCTCTGGAGATGAGGTGAATAAGCATGCCACACATATATGCCTTATGGGTTTTCCACAGTGTAAATGCCCCGGTGTCAGAGAAGTTATTGTCTTGAAAATACTCTCGGATATGCTAAAGAAGCCTTTTTTTCAGTTAGTTTTACCAACCACTCTTGTTTTTTTTAAATGGCTAATAGGCTTACTTTGACTGGTTAGAAATGTGTCAGCATAAGGACAGTTTTTATATAAGAACACAAGGCACAGACAGGTGTTTTCATCCAAGAATTAAGATTGTCGGCCCTCAGATGCTAGAGTTTAGAAAAATTGGCCAGTTGGGCAATCAGGGAAATTAGGCCAAGCTGATGTATTCCTAACTTTGTTTTTATTACGGGGATGAGGAGTGCAGTGAAGGTAAGCATTTTTCTTTCAAAGCCCAAATGGTTGTCAACAAGTGAATACTGCCTGTTCAGAATTACAAATTTAAAAAAAATGTTATGTCCATATTAACTAAAAAACAGTTTACCCTCAAAATACATTTAAATCAAAATATATCACTCCCCTAACAAAATAGCCCACTTTCATTAAGCAAACCCTTAAGGAAAAAAGCACAACAACTGAAAAAGTGACTGTTACCCTCAAATCAACTAAAGTTAACTAAAGGTTAAAAAAAAAAAGCATTTTTAAAAAGAAGGCAGTGGGGCATTGCTGGACGTTGAGTGTTGTGGTCACATGATCTAGCTGTTCTGCCAGACCAAGTGTGCTACTGTGGGGGGGGGACAAGCAAGCTTCAGATAGGCAGGATTCGTAACACACAATAGCAGAAGCAGGAGGGACCCACTGGGCAGCCTTCCACCTCGGGTCCTCTGATGCACTCCTTTCCGGTCCCCCGCTCAGAGAGACTGCCAACATGGCATCGTCGCCCCTCCTATCAGGTGCTGTGGAATTAAATAGTTCCGTGTTATGGACTAGTGGGGAGAAATGTTAGTAGCTGCTGCCTCCAAATATATCACCCACCATTAAGCAGATGGCCAGAATAAAGTATATTAAAAAAGTAAGTGGTAGTGGCACTGCTAGTGTAAATTTGCCAGATGAATTTAAAAATGTGCAAACAAGATGAATAGGCAAAACTAAATCAAACCATAAACACCATACATTAACCATAAAAGGAGTTACGAAGTTAACACTATGGGCTTTACCATGGTCTTTTTCTTTTTATGAGCTGACTAGGACGGAGAAGAACGAGAAGATTACCATGATTACCCATTTTCAGTCATATGGTACTGTACAGCCCAAAAGTAAGGACCCAGATCACGTAGTCCAGTAACTGCAAAGACAAAGCACAAAGGAAGGCGCCTCTAAGTGCAATATGCTAAAAACATTTAATAGAAGGCAGAATAAAAACACTCACAAAAGTGGAGCAATTGTGCTAAAACTAAATAACTAAATATCGGCTGATCATATAACGTGTAGAACCTGAAGACGGTTCTCTTGAACTGTTCACACAACATCTGGCCACCTCCCCTCCAGTCATACACTCGTCTTTTAAACCTAAATCAGTTTTCTTCCCTACACATGCTAAAGGCCCTTTCATAGAGAGCTTTTATAAGGTAGTTTTTGCGGACTTGCAAAAACTTTGCAAATCTAAATCAGGACACAACAACAATCTTCCTCCTTTTGAAATTTCGGCCCTTAAGGATCTTATGTCAAGACATGACATCATCATTAAGCCAGCCGATAAAGGGGGTAGTATTGTTATACAGAACCGACTGGATTACGTTACCGAGGCTCGTAGATTATTGGCGGATCCAGGTGTATATAGGAAACTTTCAAATGATCCCACTTCTACTTTCGCCAGTGAGGCAGAATCACTTGTGGAACTAGGTATCCGAGAAAACATTCTGTCCAAAACTGAAGCCAAATTTCTACGCAAAGACTACTATGCGATTCCCTATTTTTACCACTTACCCAAAGTGCATAAGAGTCTAACCAATCCCCCTGGAAGGCCCATTGTGGCCTCCATGGACAGCGTGACATCTGGCTTCAGTTTATATATCGATAGGTTTCTACAACCTTTAGTCCAAAACCTCCCCACGTATTTGAGGGATGGCTCACACCTGTTGGAGCTGCTTGCTCCATACAGGTGGGAGCCATCCTATGTTTGGCTTTCTTTAGACGTGTGCGCTCTGTACACGTCTATTCCACATGACTTTGGTCTGCGGGCCCTGGATCATTTTCTATCCTTGGATCCTATGGTCAACCCAAGGCAGATGTCTTTTGTCTTGGAGTTGACAAGATTCTGTCTGACCCATAATTATTTCCAATTTGAATCAGATTTCTTTCTCCAGACCCAGGGCACAGCCATGGGCGCAAATTTTGCGCCCTCCTATGCCAATTTGGCTATGGGCCTATGGGAGGATCGGTATATCCATACTAATAACCCTTTTGCATCACACATCATTTTCATGGGTAGATATATAGATGACATCGTCATCATATGGGACGGTCCTTCCAACACCATGCTAGATTTCATTACATATTGTAATAATAACCCATATGGTTTGGCCTTCACCCATGTCACTGACCCTCATATGTTGGTCTTCCTGGACCTTGAGCTTAGCCACACTGAACACACCATAGTGGCAAAAAATCATAGAAAACCTACAGCGGGGAATTCATTCCTTCACTACCGGAGCTGTCATTATCCACCTTGGATCCGCAATATTCCCAAGGGGCAGTTTTGTAGGATCAGACAGAATTGTTCCTTGGATAAGGATTATGCAGAGGAAGGAACCATTTTAAAGAGGAAGTTTACGGATAAAGAATACCCGGAGAGGTTGGTTGAGGAAGCTTTCCGATTTTATCAGAAAGGGAAATCAACTAGACCTAAACAGACTAACCCTCCTCAACCAATCAGGTTTGTGACTATGTTCCACAACCAATCTCGTAAAATGGAGAATATTTTCTCTAAGCATTGGGATATTCTACTCCAAGATCCCAACCTCAAGCACTCCCTCCCACCCAGGCCCAAAATTACATACCGTAGGGCACCCAATCTTAAAAGCAAAGTGGCACCCAGTAAGTTGAAGACCCCACTTGCGACCTTGGTACAACAGCCCACGTTGTTTTCCCTCGTGGGCATGTACCAATGTCGGAAAAAACCCTGCAAAACCTGCCACTTCATAAGACATAAACAACAGTCTTTTGAGGTGAAGGGACAAACTTACCCGATAGCAGAATTCTACACATGTGCTTCGGACTTTGTAATTTATGGGTTGTCCTGCCCATGCGGCCTAGTATATGTTGGACGTACTACACGTACATTGAGGTGTCCCTTTGGACAACACAGGAGAGCCATAGAGGGGAAAAAAGATTTCCACAGTGTCCCTAGACACTTCCTCGAGGTACATAAGGGCTCTACAGATGGTCTATCAGTGTGGATCATAGAGCAGGTATCCAGAGGTCTCCCCTTGGCAGAACGCTTCAAAAGGTTGTGCGCAAGGGAGACCTTCTGGATATACACCTTAGACGTTCTTTCTCCGGGAGGCCTGAATTAATGTATAGAGGTATCTAACATTCTTTAGCCCCTCCTTTAGTTTGACGTCTTTGTTGACGTTCACTTAGTGGGTTTTGATGTGGGTGTCCCTCTCCCACAAACACCATATGTTGACAGTTACACACTCACTGTACCCACGAGTTCCTCCTCAAAAGATGTTATAAGAGATTCTAAGTGTGTTTTTAGGTCCCTCATCATCTATTCCATGCGTGCTTCTGGTGTTATACCTCTAAATTTAGATTCATTCAGACTAATCAATTATCATTATGTCCACATAACACATTGTGGTTGCCAAAATTAGACTGTGGCCCAAATATAAATTTAGATCCATTTTTGGACATTTACTTACATTTAGATTTATGTCTACATAACATATTGTGGTTGCCAAAATTAGACTGTGGCACAAATATAATCTTTCTAATTACAACACTATCCTTTTTTTTTTTTTTTGCGACTCACATGGGGACATATAGGTTTATGCATATCTTTATAGATATATACACTCTATTTTTTCCTTTCCTCCCTCCTCCCCCCCCTTCTCTCCCCCCTTCTCCCCTTTTCCATTGGTGGAACTGTAGGGGTCCATTGATTTTTATTGATTTTTATGGTTTTTTATGAGTATTTCATGAGTAATTTTTATGAGTGACTTTTACTAGTGATTATTATATCAATTATAATTTGTAAAGTTTATATACATTCTTGGGTTAATGCTAATCAATTAGCCGATTGTATGGGAGCATTTTCTATGAGATTTTATGTTTATGTTTATTTTTCTGATGCTTTTGCTATTCACATAGGGATGAGCTCGCATATTCCATTGAACGCTCTATCTTCTATCCCTTCCTCCTGCCACTAGGGGCCCTCATAGACTATTTAAAATGTAGATAGGAGCATATTCAGTAGACTGATCCTTTTCGATTGCCTGAGGAAGTGGCGCAGGACACACACCACCTGACCTGCTGGCCGACGAAACGCGTCGCATTTTGATGACGCTGTCACGCTAGGACTTCCGCCCAGCTGTGTCCCAAGCCTCGTTCCCGCTTTCCTACCAGCCGGCTTCTACATCCAGGTACGGCGCGGATGAACGAAGGAGTTGGCCCCGGCTCATCACATCCCGGACCTCCTAAAGAGTGACAGCGATCTACATGTTATATGATCAGCCGATATGCGCACAATTGCTCCACTTTTGTGAGTGTTTTTATTCTGCCTTCTATTAAATGTTTTTAGCATATTGCACTTAGAGGCGCCTTCCTTTGTGCTTTGTCTATGATTGGATGCTTCTCTTTTTATATGAATTGATGGACTTTTATCTTTATAAATTAAATGATGGACCTTTTTATTTATGTTATGGACTTTATTTGGTGTTACACTTTCACAGTGATCACTGTAACACTGAGAACATGAGCTATTGTATTATTGCACATGAGCACTTTGGTTTTGATATAGTTACATATGCTATTTGCACTTGCACACAGCACTTTTGCAACTAGTTGTCATTGCTTTTATGGTAATGTATGGTGTTTATGGTTTGATTTAGTGTTGCCTATCTATCTTTTATGCACATTTTTGCATTAATCTGACAAATCTACACTGGCAGCGCCACTTCCACCTACTTTGTTAATATACTTGAATCAGATCGAGTGGCTGCTGGTGCCCAGCAGAAGTGTCTCTCTGTCTCCGCCAAGCACGAGCTACCATCTTGACTGAGAGGCCAGAGATCCTTCAGGTGAGCCCTCCCACCTCTTAATGTCTGCTAATGGGACCTGCTGAGGGATCTGTGCCCCCACTGGGCACACCACTCCTGCTCCAGCACTGGGGTTTATTCTCCTCTCAGCTTACAGCCAGATCAAGGGCCCTTCTGAGGCTGAGGCCTTCATCATCCTGTGCCCTGACCCCAGCATCAGCGCCCTGCTCCCCGAAGCCGCAAAGGACACAATGCTCACAGGATGTCAGTGCCTCCTGTGCCACTGTTGTGTTCCCTATTCCTACTCCAGTAGAAGTCCTATGATGAAACACACTGAGTGAGACCGTACACCTACATCACTTCTGGTCCCAACCTTCCACGGCTTTGCGAGGCACGAGCAGCGACACACTGAGCTTATGGGCTGGACATCCTTTTATGCTTACCAAATTTCAGCTAAATCTAAGTGCAATATTTATACTGAGGAATAAAGTCTATGTTTTTAAACGTTATTGCACAAGATTCTGCCTGTTTTTACCTTCCATATACCGTAACTGTGGGGAGAAAGAGGCGACTCAGGAATTACATAGGCGCGACACCCCTTGCGGGGAGCGCCATCTGGTGAGTGCTTTGGGAAACTGGGATGAGCACGGATTGAATCACTTCCACGTGAATCTGCAGTGGCATGTTTTGCACAGTTACTTTGGATCAATTTTAGACTAATCAAGAACTTTCTTTTCATCACTCAAGTTTGTAGCATGAGTCACTTTATGGACATGCACTTTTGGAGTGTTAACGCACTTATAATTTGATTGATTTGATTTATTGAAGTATTTAATTTATTTGAATTGGTACGTCTTAAACTGATTAAGAACCTTCTTCCCATCATTCAAGTTTATACAGTGGCAAGTTTTGGAGCACTAGTCACTTTATGGACATGCACTTTTGGATTGTTATTGCACATACAATTTAATTGTTTTGATTTATTTAATTATGAAATTTATTTGAATCGGCACAGGCACAGCCAAAAATTTTATGGAATTTGTATTTCTGATATGATAATATAGAGGGGAATGTGGTAAAAAATAACTTTTGATGCTAACGATTACATATACAATTTTCATCACAGATTTAACACAAGATATCCAAGAAAACTAGCACTTTTTATAATTTCAGAAATTTTAGAATTTGGCTCAAAGCTCTTAAGTTTTTATAACTTTCCCAGCACACTGGAAAAAATATGTGAAATTTTTTTTTAGAGAATCTGATGAACGCACATGATTATTATATCATGCAGTAAGTTGAGCAGCGCCATAACCACCATAATCTATATCATATTATTCCTACACCGCAGCCTAAATAAACATAGGGAATTCCTCGAAAGATACCATCAAGGAGGTAATAAAAACATTCTATTTATTGATTCATAGCAAAAAATTGAACACAATATAATATAATTTAAATGATTATCAAAAATAACACCACCTCCACCAAAGTAACATTATTAAAATTCTCAATGTTGTCAGTTTCTGCTGACACACACAACCATATGCTACCACACATACAGAGAATATAACTAGGCACCGTAGATTGTGGATAGTTGAATACTGTTGCTCAGCAATTAGTTCCTATTAGGTAAGGTACAGTAAGAAAATGCTAACGAGGTTTGAAGGGGATCAGAGGCTGTGCTTCACAGTGTCCCTACATACACTGACCGATTTGATGGACATTGGAGATCGCATTTACAGTGATCAAGTGAGATACAGACACCAGTGATCCCAAGGGGGATAAAGGAAATTGGTATGCTAATTGATATATTCAGCCACTCCACAATGGGGGGCAGTGTGCCTGGATAAGGTGTCTTAATGTCCTTGATTATGCATACCTTGTAACTGTCTCCGATACGGGTAGATAATGTTGCAGTCCAAGCTGTTATACTCACGTGGATGATGGTATGTATACGGAGCGGACCCTGTGATAGGGCAGAGTGGGTCCGAACAGCTGGTTAGCCTGGTCGGCTGTGTCTATACTGGTGTAAGGTCCGAGTCAGCAATGGTGAAGTCTCTAACAGCTGATTGGGGAATCTACCAGGTTGCTCCATGCTCGTCACAGGCTAGTTCTCCGGGGCCATCCCTGTGGCTGTATGGATTCCGGTCAGTATTGGGAGAGGATTGTAAAGTGAAACCGCAAGGAGCAGCTGCGGGAGTCTACCCAGGAGCACTGTGTGAGATTCACAGGCTGAACTTCCGGGGACATCCCTAAGGCTGAAAGAAATCCCATTCAGAACTTCAGTGGTAGATGTGGAGGGGTCCCATGGATGGATCTCATGGGGCAATGTCGTCATGCTGACACGTTTTTAATTCATGAGTACAAACTTCCTCTAAGCTGAAGGCCGGGGTTGGAACATCCTTCCCTATATATGGTTGGTTATGAAAATATGTCCAAAATGTCCCGGGGGAATTTTAAAGTGCCATACGCCCACTTGGCCAACGGACATTCATTACATGCAAAACCAGTGCAGTGACATATAAGAAAAAATAAATTAAATCAAAAGATGACTGCATGGCTGTCCAGCAATAAATAATCCCTAATTGCCAAAGGTAAACTAGCAGTAGAGTTCTATGTTTTAGGTATTTTGCTGAGAAGAGATACTAGAGCCCTCCTTACACAGTATACCATGTAGAGTCTTCAAAATCAGAGAGTAATTAGGTCCACTTTAGAAGTTTAGATCCCCTCATGTAACCACGTAGGGGATTCAATAACTTATATCCTGATTGGAATAATATCAAAAGTCACAACTGAAAAAAGGGTAGGGAGATTATTTCTTGCTGGACTTTTGATTTAATTTAATTTTTCTTATATGGCACTGCACTGCTTTTGCATGTAATGAATGTCCGTTGGCCATGTTATCTGTAGGGTCCATTCCTATACTTTTATAGGAGGACATGCACAAAGCTTGGATTACTAAACCAATCCTCTATGAAAACACCCTGATTAAACTATATTTGGATCTATCCTGGATCACTCTTCAGAAGTATAGGTTACTCCAGCCTCTTCTTTCAAATCTCCATGAGGCCAACATCATCTATCGTTGGGGTTTTCCCTTTAGCCTCTCGGCAACTCGAAACGTGAAACCTGCTGTGATACATGTCCCTGAGGACTCGTTCTGCAAAATCTTGGAGGTGCCCATCCAGGAGCTACCTGGATGGACCTCATTCCACCTTATTCCACCTCCCCCACCTCCACCAGTTGTTTGGCAAAAAGTTTCACTCATGAAGTGCCTAAGGCCTCTGGACTCTCCCTGCAATTGTCCTAAGCAGAAACCCTTCATAAGTAACTGCATCATTGTACTCCTGACCTCATTATTTATCTTCTAATCACAGGACTCACTCTTTCTGGTTGTTTATTGCTCTTGACAAGAGTTTTCCTAAAACTTTTCTACCAGAAGTTTTTTCTATGTATTGAGGGAAAATGTTTTTGCACTCTCATGTTGCTTGGATCCTGATGGTCCTAAACGGTTATTGCAGGCTCTGGAGGTTGCTGCAACCCCTGGCTCACAGCATGAGACAATTGTCTCCTGATCCCTGTGTCAGGAGACTGCTAGACCAATACTTAAGTATAGTCCCCCAAAATCTACATTATGACATAGGTCTTTTCAATGTTCCAATTGTTAACACTTTGCTTCTGAAACTACCCCCTGACCTTAGTATGTGATAGGTAAAATGGAACTGTTGGTTTAATAAGTTTATGATATGTTGTTCTTTTACCAGATGTGCACATTTTTTAGTCTTTTCCTACACTCTCTTGAATTCCTTGCTCCTGGGTTCCGCAAGACGCTGCCTCCTGCTGCCCCACAGCCCTCTATCGACTTGGATCTTGGCACTCTCTGTACCCAAATGTGAGGAACTGCGGTGCAATACTTTTTTCCCCTTTTTTTTATATTTCTTCAATTATGTTTATTGTTTCCTGGATACACTGCGAGATTATTACACTGGATATAGGTCTCTTATTTAGGGTCCAGTATTATTCCTGAGCACTCTTTTTGCTGTAACAGATCGGCATAATGAATAGGCTGCTCCCCTACTTAATTCATATAAGTCAGTATAGATATTGACAAATGTAGCTTTTCTGGACCTTCTTTAGATGTCATGTAGCTTTGTGTTTAATTTGTATGCTATTTTGTTTTGGTCCCATGTGATGCCCAGAGTCTGTTTCTTTTTCTTTTCCCTGGTATTAAAAGAAGAAATTGTAATAAAATTGTTAATTATATAAAAAAAGAAGGCAGCAAAAGCGATGATTGCCCACATTGATAGCAGTGAAACTTGTTGATAATAGCTACTTCTAATAAGACATTTTGAGTTTAATAATACTGTGAAAATGAGAGGGAGGTTGAGGTGCAAACAAGGCCCAACCCACTAAAAACATAACCCCATACTAGTGTTGAACTAAGGTTACTGCCAGACCCAGTTTGGCCCAAATCTGTGGGAAATGGTCACATGATAGCAAATTGCCTGACCAATCAGCTATTGTGAGGGAAATCCCCATGCCACAGCCATGAATAATAAAGAAATGGGGATGCTGGTGACATCAGTGATGTAATATGAGCACACGGGAACCCTAGCTCATTACTAATCTTTGTCTACAGCAACTTTCAGTACACAGCTACTAAAGCTAACTTTACACTGAATGAAATTCAGCTGGTTCAGTGCAGACCAGGCAAATTTTGATCAGTCTGTAGCTGTCCCTGCTTGACAGAAGTCAATTATTTGATCTACATCTGTTGCAAGGAAATGCTGGAAAAATTCTCGATCAGTGACTGCAGCCAATCAAGGTTTTTTTAGTGGGTGCAGTGGTCAACAGTGGGTGCAGTGGTCAGAATTAAATGTTTGCATGAAGGGAGGAAATCATTCATCCACCTTGTTTCAGCCCGCTGGCTGAAAGAAAAAAGCTAACATTGTATGGCTAGCTTAAGGGTTGTGATTACAATTAAACACTGTGTATGCAGTGCATCAAGGTTTCTTATTTGTGCATGTCTGCACATTTTCACAAAAAATCTTATGGTCCAGCAAAACAAATGAGAGAATGAAGAGGTTTCATCTTACTAAAAATTTACTGAATAGCTTTATTTGACTTGAATTATGTGTTGAGATATGTATGTAGCATTATAATCTTTTAGCTACAGTACCTATTGTATTGAGACGGTAATAATTTTAAGCCAACATCATATGTTTTATTGAAACTAAAAAAATTGTTTTTATCATCTGTAACAGCTATAATAGCATTATCTTGTCTACAGCATGCTCATGCTAACTATTCAGCCCCTTCATTTAATAATTGTAGGGTGTACATGACAAAATAAAACATTTTAACAGCAAGTAAAAATCAAGTATCTCTGCATTTTCCAGTTTTTCTCTCTCCATATTTTAGAAATGAGTACCTCTAGCTAGCTTGTGACAGAGGAAATCTGTAAAAAATTAACAGAACGTTCTCAATATATTTGTTCCAGTCTTGTCTAGTGTTGGTGGTTCTGGGAACCCTGTGCTGAAAACAAGTGATAATTTTGCTGGTCCGCTAACATGAAAATTATCCTTTACAGTAAAAAAAACTCAGAAAACTTAACACAGACATATCTTAACCTATCCACTAACATGAAGCTTTAACCACTAACCTCACCTGCAAGCAATTGACCCCCATTGCTGCATATTCACCTCATGTAGCACTCAGCCAAGAGCATGTAGGTTTCATGCTAAAATCATGTAGCTTCAAAATCATGGGACCAGAAAAGAACACCTATCTTTACCATCCCTGGCAATATGTATGATCTTCTTGTGATTTACTAATGAACTTGCTCACCATCTCTGGTAACTGGTCCCCTTTCCTATCTCCTCTAGTGACTGATACAAAGCTGTATCAAAACAATAAATAATGTACTGGGTATGCAGGATACATCATATACCTCAGCTAATTCAAAGTTTTTAAACCTAGGACATTTTGAACCATAATTACCACTGTAGCCTTTCTTTTGCAATTGGAAGGTATACTTAAGCAATGGATAACTATATGTGATGTCAGCCCAATTAAGGAAGCTGACATGAAAAATACATACACATATTCCACATTTTCTGCAGTATGATTACTCTTAATGCAAACATGTTTCACATTAACCTAATAGATAGGAAAGATTTTGGTTATGTTTTGCTACCTCCATACACAGTTGTAGGCAGCTGTCTTAAAAGATAAAAGGGGAATTTGATCATAAACTATATTCAGCTATACTTGCATAATGTGTACATCAAAGAATTCCTAGCGAATATAAATGGTAGCTTGCTTAGCAATAAATGTAATAAATGTGAATATAGGAGTAAGACTTAATAACATATATGATGTTTGTGTGATGGACAAAGTGTCCACACAAAGGTTCCATTCCACAATTTACTTTTTTACATCAAACATTGGTACTGCTATTTCTAATGACAGTAACATTTCCAAAATCTTCATAGCATTACAGTCTGTTCTGCAATAATCCACCTAATCACAGGGTCCTCTTTCAGCAGATTTAACTCAAACATAAGACCAGCATTTTGTTTATCTTTTCTAACTTACTAAAGAACCCAACTTAATCTATATAGATCTATGTTTATTAAACATTTAATAAAAACTGAAAATTAAAATTTTACTTAGATTTTGTGTGAATATACATTGCTATACAAAAGGAGATGTTTGGGTGTCATTTTTCTTGTGTGAAGGTTTGTCAAAAGGCCAAACTAAAAGGGTGTTTAATACAAAAAATGGCATTGGGCCCCCTTCCTGGTCTGGTATGGATCTTAAGGGGGGCTCTGCACTCTTTTTGTTTCCTCACCACTTTGTTTCCATTCATCTTTCAGCCAAGAATAACTGGCTAACAGTTTACTATAACCAATTCTAGCTCAGGCTGGTTGTCACCAGGGAATCAGTGATCGATAGCACCTTAAAAATCAATGATTTATCCCTGTTTGACCCATAAACCCATTCAGCTGTTAGCTGGAATTTCCTTGGGGCCCTATGCAAAAAAAAGGGTCCCTTCAAGGACTATACCAGATCGTTATCTGCGCATGCAGTCTGGCAGGCCAGGAGAGAGGGGGCAAGCATGCACCCCCCTTCCTGAACCAGGCCATGTCCTCAAAATTGAAAAGGTACTTTCCTGGAAAATCAATTTCTTATATCCATGTTGGACATGAGGACAAAGGCCTTCTCCCCAAAACTTTGACCCAGTTTTGGTGAGGGCCTGCAAGCCACCCTCTTCTGGCCAGTCCTGCACTGCCTTGCCACTGCAAATGCCACGGTTGACACCATGTGTCTTTATGCCCCTGGTTGGCATGGTGTCCACCATAGCATTTGCTGTGGCAAGGCAGTGAAGGACTGGCCAGAAGAGGGATCACTTTGATGTAGTTAGTCAACATGTATTGCAATATATGAACTAAATATCCCTGTTTTTCATTTCATAGTTTGCTGGGAAGTGTATAGCAGTGTGCAGAGGGTCCATTCAGTATTTGTAGTGTTAACATGTGGTCACACCCTTTTAGCACCTGGTAGTTCAAATACATGTACAAGCTATTGGGATCTAAGCACAGGTATATCTTTTCTCTGTTATATACAGTTTAGTGACCAGATATGAACCTAGTCGCTCTCCCCCTTCTTGTGTCTTTATGCCCCAAGTTGGCATGGTGCCCACTGTAGCATTTGCAGTGGCAAGGCAGTGTAGGACTGGCCAGAAGAGGGATTACTTTTACGGAGTTGGTCAGCTAAAACATGTATTACCATATACTGTATGTGAACTAAATATCCCTGTTTTTCACTGCATAGTTTACTGGGAAGGGTGTAGCAGTGTGCAGAGCGTCCATTTAATATTTGTTTTTTTTATATAAGGGACTTGTCAAAAAAGTGTCAGTGTGTTTATTTATTTTATTTTTTTGTGAATGAGTAAGTGTAAAATGTACCCCTTACGTATTCACATGTGAGGTGGTATCTGGGGGTCTCATTATATTTAATGGGGCTTTCAGAATCTGATAAGAATCTGCTGATCTCCATAAACACTAGGCCAGGGTTGTTGGGAGCATGTGGTCTGGTATATTTAAGGAGGGGGTCAGCATGCTTGTTCCCTTTTTTCCTGAACTGCCAGGCTACATGCTTGGTTTAGGGTCTGGTATGGTTTTTGGGGAGACCCATTTTTTTCTTGATTCTGTGTAGTATTCATTTTTAAATCCATACTAGACACTCATCAATATTTTTAATGTTCCACTTTAAGCATTCATAAAAGTACTTTTTTTTTGCTTTGGTACTTGTTCCCATAGGGTCACTATGCTTCTATGCCGTTTTTTTATCAGTCCCTTTCCTATTACCCTGAAAAAAGGCAAATGATGATTTGATGATTTCTAAGATTCAGATCCCAATAACTTTAGAGTTTTGATTCCGCATACAAACTTCAGTAAAGTACTCTGATCCCACCCTCTTTGGCTTATCACTAATATACATAGGAGATAAAATGAGTTTATCCATGTTTTTATTTATCTACAATGATACCATAAAAATGAATAACAATACCCTGCCCTAGAACTTCCTCACAAATAATGCAGTAGAAGAATGTGGTACCTAAGAATGAAGGTGCAGATCGGAGGTTGTAGGGTCACTCATTATACTGTAGACATCTGCATATATGACCATAACAGAAAGGTAAGAAACATAGCGGCGCTTTAACACATAAAATACTATAAAAATTGATTTAATAAATTAATGTAATCAGTCCCAATGATGATTAAGCATAGGTGGATGCTGTAAATAAACATATATAGTCCAATAGTAGATCCATAGGTGTATTCATAAAGTATAGCCAGCAGAGATATCACTTCCAATAGTATAGGCACCCAGCGAGGAAGGTGGATAAGCACCAAATACACGCAGTGTCCACCACCAATTATGCCGAGCAGCTTACCAGAATCAATTGGCTTCCAAACTAATGGAAAAGCCAACACGAGTTATTCTCTATGCTGTAGTTTCACACACAGTTTCCAGATGTTTGCAGAACACTGATATCATATCACTGTTCTGCAAACATCTGCAAACTGTGTGTGAAACTATAGCAGAGCGAAACCATATCCCTGTTCTTCTCTATGCTGTAGTTTCACACACAGTTTCCAGATGTTTGCAGAACAGTGATATGGGTTTGCCCCGGTTTTTGTTAAAGTGACACACAGGCTTTCCAGATGTTTGCAGAATAGTAGTTCAGTTAGTCCCTGTTTCATTTAAAGTGACACACACAGTTTCCAGATGTTTGCAGAACAGTAGTTCAGTTAGTCCCGGTTTCATTTAAAGTGACACACACAGTTTCCAGATGTTTGCAGAACAGTAGTTCAGTTAGCCCCGATTTCATTTAAAGTGACACACAGACTTTCCAAATGTTTGCAGAACAGTAGTTCAGTTAGTCCCGGTTTCATTTAAAGTGACACACAGACTTTCCAGATGTTTGCAGTACAGTAGTTCATTTAGTCCCGGTTTCATTTAAAGTGACACACAGACTTTCCAGATGTTTGCAGAACAGTAGCTCAGTTAGTCCCGGTTTTATTTAAAGGGACACACAGACTTTCCAGATGTTTGCAGAACAGTAGTTCAGTTAGTCCCGGTTTCATTTAAAGTGACACACAGACTTTCCAGATGTTTGCAGAACAGTAGTTCAGTTAGTCCCGGTTTTATTTAAAGTGACACAAAGGGTTCTCCCGGCTTATTTATACTTTTTTTTACACAGTTTGAAGATGATTTTAGAACAGTTATATGGCTTCTACCGTTAATTAATACCTTTCAGACCCAGTTTGAAGATGGTCCACATCCACCTCCATTTTTGCTTTTTTTTGGTTTTTATTTTTTTAAAAATGCTTTTAGTTATTTCCCTGTCCCCATTTCTTTGTAGGGCACTTGTCCCAACCTTACCCCCATTTCCTTCCTTTTGCAGACCTCTAGGACTTTCCAGGACTATTTTACAGCCATTTTTGTGCCTAAAAGTTCAGGTCCCCATTGATTTCAATGGGGTTCGGGGTCTGGGACAAAGTTCGGGTTCTGTCCGGACCCGAACCCGGACTTTGTCCCGAAGTTCGGCCGAACCAGCAGAACCCGGACTTCAACAAGTTCGCTCAACTCTACTCATAACACTTTCCTGAGACAAGCTACAGCAAAAGAAATGCAGAGAAAAAAGGAGGCTGACACCCCCGTCTCCCTCTGCACTCCTCATACCTCAAAAAAAAAGAGCTGAGGCAAGCCGTAGGTAGGTATGTCGCTGTTGTCAGATTGGCCTCTGACGGAAGGCACAGTGTGCAGGCGAGACCTGCAAAAAGTAGCATTATTTATAAACATATGACAGAGCATGCTAATTGTTTTTTAGGCCTTGTTCATACAGGGTATACATAAGCATACTCTCATGAAGGGCTGGGTTTGCCACACACAGATGCACAGGTTTTCCAATGGGACTACCTGTACGGGAATATGTAGAAAACCTGTGCATAACCATGCGGGTAAACATGGCCCTTCGCAGAGGTATATTTATTTGCTCCTTGTGTGAACAAAGCCCTATGCACAAGCATGCACACACTTACACACACAACAACTACCCTTCACCTCTTGCCTTACGTAAGGGCCATTTCACCCTAGGAATCACACAGGAATGTGTTGAACATTCCTGTGTAATTCACATGCTGTTCAGTGCGGTGCGTTTTTCCCATCCATTTTGATTTGGCTCAAATAGCACTGCACCAAAAATAGTGCATGCACTATTTTTGGGAACTCATTGCACTTCTGTACAATGTGATCCAGTGCAGGCAAACACAATGCATTCGCAACCTGCATTGGAGTCGTCATTAACTTGACATTGACAATCGCTGTAGATCGCAACTGCAGTGTGTTTTGAATGCAGTGTGGGAAACATGCTCGGACTGCAGGTTTCCCTGCACAGCATTCTGCCGTGAACAGACACAAATGTATTTTCCAAACCTGATATCTGATATGCTGTATATTTATAAATTGTGTGCTAGTTATATCTTAATACAGTAGATCTGTAAAGCTTTAACTTAAGCTATTAAAGTGGTTGTCAAGTCATGACAACCACTTTAAACTACAGGTAAGCCTACAATAAGGCTTACCTGTAGGTCCAGGAAATAGCTCTTAAACCTGTACGGTTTAGGAGATATCCCCTGTATCTGCATGTGCCGACGTCATCAGCACATGCACACTGAAGAATCAGCACCCGGGGTAGCTCAGGGTGCCGTTTCTTCTGTATTCGTGCCGTAAATGATGGCTCCCGTGCGCATGCGCGGGTGTGACATCAGCGCGGCTCCACCAAGCACATCGCTGTGATTGGACGGAGCCGTAGACCCGGAAGAACGATGTGTGCTGAGACTGCTGCAACAGCTTCGTTCTGAGGTAAGTGTTTCATAATGAGCTAGTATTTAGCTAGTATTTAACCACTTTAATAAAGGATGTACATATATATATATATATATATATATACACACACACACACACAGTATCTCACAAAAGTGAGCACTTCCCCCAAACATTTTTGTAAATATTTTATTATGTCTTTTGACAACACTGAAGAAATGACACTTTGATAAAATGTGAAGTAGTGAGTGTACAGCTTGTATAACAGTGTATATTTGCTGTCCCCTCAAAATAGTGCAACACACAGCTATTAATGCCTAAACCACTGGCAACAAAAGTGAGTAAAAATTTCCAAATTGGGCCAAAAGTGTCAATATTTTGTGTGGCCACTAGAGTTGAGCGAACACCTGGAAGTTCGGGTTCTGCTGGTCCGTCCGAACCTCGGGACAAAGTCCGGGTCCGGGTCCGGACGGAACCCGAACGATCGCACGGACAAGCTAGCAAGCCCAAGGCAGGCCTGGGCCTGGGCCTGAAACAGGGCTCCAAGCCTGCCTGGTCGTCTTGGGCTTGAAGGTCCACAAGCGAGTTGAGATCACCGGTGTGTTTTATAACTGTGAAAACCGGGTTAAACCTTTAAAAATGAGTGAAAACAACGGTCACCAAATCCGTAATTATCGACACACAACGTGATAAAACTCCCCTGTCGTTTATATGTGACAATATGTTCGACATGTGAGTGATGAAGTGTAAAATAGTTTCACAGTAAAGAAGTCACAACAGTTTTCTGTATTATTTTATAAATGTTTTTACAAACCCCC
>BLSH010228078.1:562435-574845 GCA_018402905.1 Glandirana rugosa | reverse complement strand
TTTCCCTATCCCCATTTATTTGTAGGGCACTTGCCCTAGTTTGAAGATGATTTTAGAACAGTTATATGGCTTCTACCGTTAATTAATACTTTTCAGACACAGTTTGAAGATGAACCACATTCATCTCCATTTTTGCATTTTTTATGTTTTTATTTTTTTAAAAATATTTAAAGTTATTTCCCTGTCCCCATTTTTTTGTAGGGCGCTTGCCCTACCCTTACCCCCATTTTACTTCCTTTTGCAGCCCTCTGGGGCTTTCCAGGACTTTCCTACAGCCATTTTTGTGCCTAAAAGTTCGGGTCCCCATTGATTTCAATGGGGTTCGTTGTCCGTGCGATCGTTCGGGTTCCGTCCGGACCCGGACCCGGACTTTGTCCCGAAGTTCGGACGGACCAGCAGAACCCGAACTTCCAGGTGTTCGCTCAACTCTACTATCAATGTAAACTCAAACATGGCTTCCGAGAGGATATCAAGCAATAGAGGTCAAAGGAAGACAAGTTAGACTAACTAACTAATTAGACTAACTTGTCTTCCTTTGACCTCTATTGCTTGGTCTCCACATGGGAACCATGTTTGAGTTTATTATTATTATTATTATTATTATTATTTTAATACAGGATGTTTGAGTTTACCTTGGTAGCAATAGAGTGTATTTTGGTTCAGCAATTGTCTTAGTTTGACCTCTTGTGTCATCTTATTTATGATTTGTTTACCCTATTATTATTGAACATTTTATATTTTCTTATATAATATTTTATTTTTTTCTATGTTTGACATTTTTTCTAAGCTCTATAATTTTCACAAGGGGACTGGTGTATTATCATGAGCTTTTGTTGCCGAGCCTCAAATCTCTATAAAAAAAAATAGATTCTGCTCAGTGTATACTGAAAGAGGTGAAAAACTACTAGTATAAAGCATATGAATGTGTAAGTGGGCCTTTGAGGGCTGAGTGTTGCCTCCCTTGAGGAGTAATATGACATTGAGCTCCCTCAGTAATTGGTAAGCTCTGCTCAAATCAGGAGAGAGAGTGCATGAGTGAGGGAAATGTGTGCATTGGAGCTGTGTAGTGGCTATGAGAGTGGCTGACATCTCATGTTCAGAGGAGAGGACTGATAGGGATCACCATGTAGTAACTAATTTGTGAATACTGCTCCTAGGGGAGCATGATGTCATCAGCCATGTTTCCCCGGGATAATCGATTCACCCCCAATGGAGAAAGTTTGAACTTTATTAAATACTTTCTTAGCTATGTGTATACAAATAAGCATGGGGGAGCTCAAGTCCATAATGGGGATGGTATTGACACAGCCCCAGATGATCAAAAATGGCTCAATGGTGATATAGTCCAGACATATTTAGAATGGTCTAAGGTTATAAGTGGTGTACCCCAAGGTTCAATGTTGGGACCCTTACTTTTTAATAGCTTTATACACAGTTCCCCACACATGGCTAATGTATGAGGTAAAGTGTACAGGCTTGGAAAGATACATTTGTAAATGGATAGAAAACTGGCTAAAAGACCAAATTCAGAGAGTAGTAGCTAATGGTTATTACTCTCTATGGTCTAAGGTTATTAGTGGAGTACCCCAAGGTTCAGTGTTGGTACCCTTACTTTTTAATAGCTGAATAAATTATATGGGGTCAGGGATTAAAAGTACCAACCAAGCTATGCAGTGGAATAATGTCATTACAGGATGTCACCAACTTACAAACCAACCTCAGTGCAATATTTAATTGGGCAACTATGTGGCACATGAGGTTTAATGCTAATAAATGTAAAGTTACAGTATGCACTTAGAGCTAAGAATATGCATGCATCATACATACTAGGGGGAGTAAAACTGAGGCAATCCACAGTGGAGAAGGATCTGAGGGTTTTGGTAGATCACAAGCTTAATAATTGCATGAAATGCCAAGCTGCAGTTTTCAAAGTGAGCAAAGTCCTTTCTTGTATTAAGAGAGGCATGGACTCCAGAGAGAGTGAGAGAGAGATCATTTTTCCCCTGTGCAAATCATTATTAAGACCTCATCTGGAATATGCAGTTCAGTTGTGGGCACCAGTTTTCAAAAAGGATATCGGGGAACTGGAGAAGGGCAACCAAACTGATAAAGGCATGGAGGAACTCAGCTATGAGCAAAGATCTGAGGAACTGAATTTATTCTCTGTTGAGATGAGATTAAGGGGGGATATGAATAACATATTCAAATACATAAGGGGTCCATATAGTGAACTTGGTGTTCATTTTAAGGTCAACAAAGAGGACAAGAGGGCACTCTTTACATCTATAGGAAAAGAGATTTCATCTCCAAATACAGAAAGGTTTCTTCACAGTAAGAGCTGTGAAAATATGGAATGGTCAGCAGTTAAAATGAACCTATTACCTAAGATTTTATGTCTTTTTCAACATTCCAAAATCTTTTATTGATAATCTTTTATTGATAACCTACAAAGGGATGTTAACAGATTTATCTGGCAGGATAAACATCCTAGATGTTCTAGACAAATCCTATATAAATATCAATCTACTGGTGGTCTAGGACTACCTAATCTTTGGCTTTATTTCCTAGTAACCTGCCTTTCACAAATAGCCCAATGGAATATCCCAAATTCAAATGTTCCCTGGGTAAGATTTGAAACTGACACCATCCGCCCATATCACCTCTCATATATTTTATGGTCACTCTCTACTCCTAGTTATAAAATTATCCCCCTTAATACTTCTGCAACCCAATCTCTAACTCTATGGAGTTTGATCTCACCTGCACCGCTAAGCTCATCCTTTCTGGGAGATCCATCATTTGCCCCAGCCTTTGACTTACCAGAGAGCTTTTTGTGATGGCAGACTAATTCTCTTGTTACCTTAATAGATCTCCAAACCACTGGAGCATTTGCTACTTTTGCCTTCTTAGGCATGCAGAAACTAATTCCACTCCGAGAATTGTATCACTATGTACAAATCAGACACTTTTATAATTCTCGTTAAGGTCTTTCTCCATACTCCCTAAGTACATTGTTTGAAAGACTCTGCCGTGACTCTCCCAGAGGTAAGGGCCTCATTTCTGATATTTATGAAGCAGCAATTGCCTCTTGTTTCCCCAATGAACCCTCTTATAAGATCAAATGGGAAGCCGACTGTATTTTGGGACTGTAGAAATCTCTCCTCTCTATTACTATCCTTCTACTTTTGTATTTTGTCATAAATTGTACATTTTCTATACCTTAACAAAGAGTTTGTAAACAAAAGAGAAAATGTGGAATAGACTCCCTCCAGAGGTGGTTCTGGTCAGCTCAGTAGATTCCTTTAAAAAAGGCCTGGATTCTTTCCTAAATGTATATAATATAACGGGGTACTAACCTTTATAGGTAAAGTTTATCCAGGGAATATCCAATTGCCTATTGGGGGATCAGGAAGGATTTTTTTCCCCTCCTGTAGCAAATCGGATCATGCTTTGCTAGGGTTTTTCACCTTCCTCTGGATCAGCTGTGGGTATAGGATTGTGTATATGTGATTGTATGATTTTTTTTTTTTATTGGTTGAACTAGATGGACTTTGGTGTTTTTTTTTCAACCTTACCAACTATGTAACTTTCATTGTATGGAGAGGAGTTTAATAAGAGAAAAAAGTGTACCTGTCACTGGATGGGAAGTCATCCAGCAGTTAAACCACAGGCTTGACAAAACTGTTGTGTTCAGTAAAACTGTTGTGCTCAGTATATATTTCATATATCCAAGTCACACTGTAAAGAGGACCCGTCTAAAGATACATCTATGATCAGTTAAAAACCACTTTTGGACCACAAATGTCCAAAAGAGAGCAAGAGGATGCAGAGACTGTTGAGTTTTTTTTTTTTTTAATTTTGAAAAAGGCTTTATTGGAATTTGCAGTTACATACATCAAAAACCATACAGTAAACAGCAAAAAGAAAAATGAGCCCAGTTGGCTCAACATATTTAGAAGAGTACAGAGCATCACAAGGTAACAAGTGCTTACAAAAAACTATAGAATAGAAGTATTGTTTTGTTATTGATCCGGTAACCTTTGCTTTACAATAAAGGAGTATGTCTAAAGTTTGGTTTGCTACACCTTATAATTGAATCAGTGGTAGGAGAATGAAGCTCGATCTGAGCACCCCCTTAGGGATCTACTGCTGTGGTCAGAGGAGCTCCAAGTCCTCCTCTAATCCGTCACGGTTTCAAAAAAAAAAAGGGAGGAAGTGCCTATGGGTTTTTCATGCTGTTGTTGTACCAGTTGTACCACAATGACCAGTTCAGTGAGTTTCGTGCCACTGTACCTTCTGAGTTAGCATACATAGTTTCATAGGTGATATGGTTCTGCACCAAACATATGATATTTTCTAGGGTCGGAACATCCGGGGAAAGCCAATTCCTAACTATTGCCAATTTTGCAGCTAGCAGAACATTGACAATGACCTTTCTTGCGTTGGTCGGGGCCTCTGTTATGCCAAGGTGTAGGAGTGCAAGTTCTGGAGATCCCCAGACGGGTGCTAATAGTGGAAATCAGGGTAAATATTTGTATGCATAGGGTTGTAAGTTTAGGGCAGGTCCAGAGAATATGCAACAGTGACCCCCGTTCTCTGCAATTCCTCCAACATGAGGAGGAGGATTTAGGGTTCATTGCATGGATTTTGCTGGGAGTAGCGTACCATCTGAGCATGATTGCAAGGTGCAGCTCCCAAAGATTGGCTGATCTTATTGATCTATAGGTGTGGTGTAGTGCTATGGACCATTGGTTAGGGGTAAACGATTTATTGAAATCTGTTTCCCATTTAAGAATTGGGGAAGTTTTGTAAAGGTTTTGTTTGTGGTGTAGGAGATTGTAGAAAAAGGAGATTCTTTTTTTCTTAGAGATATCGTCCTGTAAATATTGCCAAGCTTGTTTATTGAGGGGTTTTAATAGGGCCAGATTTCTTAACATGCAGTGTGACATTTGCATATACTTAAAGTATTCTGAGGCAAGGATAGAGTACAACTCTTGTAGAGTTGTGAAGGGCTTCAAGAGACCTTGGGAATATAGGTCTTGGATATGAGTGACTCCCCTTGACGTACATTGATGAATAGGCAGGCTGGGGATGTGGTGTTGTAGTAGAGACAGGGGAAGGGGAGGGTATATGGGTGCCGTGTCTGAGTCAGTGTTGTTCCTAAGGTATTGGAAAGCTACAGCAGAGGCTTTTAACGTAGGGGCTGTGTGATTTGTAATGCCGGACAGCAACCAAGAGCTTAAGTCATTGTTGGATACATAGGTGGTCTCTATATCACACCAAGGTTGGGAAGTGGAAGGTGACATCCAATACTTAAGTTGAGCTAGGATGGAAGCCATATAGTAGTCTTTAATGTTTATCAGTCCCGCTCCCCCTGCGTTTTTGTGGTTTTGTAAGATGGTTCGTGAGCAACGCGGCCTCTTTCTCTGCCAGAGAAATTGGCCAAGAATACGTTGTGCTGTTGAAAAAAAGGAGTTAGGGACCGGGATAGGGAGGGATCTAAATAAATAAATGAGCTGGGGAAGTTTATACATTTTAAAAAGTGCCAGGCGACCCAACCAAGACAAGAAAGGCTTTGATAGTGCATCCAGGTCTCCCTGTAGGAATTTTAGAGCAGGAGAGTAGTTTGCTTGATAAAGTGCTGCGGTACTTCTGGTTAGCTCAATACCCAGGTAGGTAATGGAGCTATCTGCCCATCTATATGAATATTGATTTTGAATCACGGCTTTGAGAGTCTGGGGGATATTAATATCTAATATAAAAGATTTAGTTACATTTGCTTTGTAGTAAGAGACTTTAGTATAGTCAGACAGTACTTGTTGAACCAAAGCCAGGGAGGGAAGGGGGTCTGACAGCATTAAAATAACATTGTCCGCAAACAAGTTGATTTTGTGGGTCCCATGGCCTATGCTGATGCCACTGATTTTGAGGTTAGAACGCACCCTCTCCGCCATGGGCTCCATAGCCATATTGAAAATTAATGGCAATAGTGGGCACCCCTGCCTGGTGCCACTTGAAATGCGAAATGGTTTAGACATCATGCTAGAGCAGTATACCTGAGCAGAGGGGTTAGAGTAGAGGGCCATAATGGCAGAGAGTATGCGTCCATGAAAGCCAAATTTTTGTAGCGTTAGACGAACATAAGGCCAATAGACTCTATTGAATGCCTTCTCCGCGTCCAAAGAAAGGAGCAGAGAAGGCGTTAGAGTCTTTTCTAGATGATGCAGGATATTAATCATTCACCTGGTAGCGTCCGACGTTTGCCGCCCTTTGGTAAAGCCGGACTGGTCCGGGTTGATAAGATTGGGCAGAATGTCCGTCAAGCGAATGGCCAACATCTTTGTGTAAAGTTTTACATCATGGTTTAGTAACGATATCGGACAGTAGTTTTGTGGAAGGGAAGTATCCTTCCCTGGCTTCGGCAAGGTGACAATTAATGCTTTTAAAGATTCTAAGTTTCTAAGATTCTAGGTTTCAAAGAACCTACAAAGCGGGGGTATTAATGTATTCTTAAATTTTTTATAGTATTCCCCCGTTATGCTGTCGGGTCCCAGGGACTTGTTATAGTGCATGGAGTCTATGGCTTTACCTAGTTCTGAGTGGGTAAAAGGTTTGTTGAGCTCGTCCAATTGGCCCTTTGACAGTTGTGGAAGGTTAATGCTGTCTAAAAAGCTTTGGATATCAGCTAGTGTGGGCTGGTGTACGGAGGGATCCTCTTTTAAGTTGTATAGGGTCCCGTAGTAGGAACTAAAAGCGTCTGCAATCTCTTGGGGATTAGTCAGACGTTTGCCAGACTTTGGGTGGTACAGGTAGGGCATGCTCGATCTCAGTCTCTGCGCCTTAGTCAAATAAGATAAAAGTTTACCTGTTTTGTTTACCAAAGCAAAAAAGGTCATTTTAAGCTTTCTTTGTTGTGATTCGTATTTGGCCAGGAGCAGGTTTCTGAGATCTAAGCGGAGTCGTCCTAGTCTGATTTTAAGCGCAGGTTGGGGATTTTGTTTGTTGATATTCTCTATGGATTGTATTTCCCCTATGAGTTTCTCCAATTGCTGCAACCTCTCCCTCTTAGCTCTGGCACCCAGTTTGATAGCTATTCCACGAATAAATGCTTTATGTGATGCCCATAAGATCTCCGGGCTACTAACCGATCCATTATTGATAGAAAAAAACTCAGACAAAGAGTCCTGCAACACCTGGGAGAATGGGGCTGCTTGCAATAAGTAAGGATTCAGCCTCCATACAAAAGTTGGGTTGGGACAGGGCCGTTCTTCAATAGTAATGCAAATTGGTGCATGGTCCGACCATGTAGCAGTCCTTATAGTGGATGTCGATACTTTTTGCAAGAGCCATTGATCTGTCAAGAAGAAGTCTATGCATGAATAGGAATTGTGGCACTGTGAGTGAAATGTGAAGTCCTTTTCCTCGGAATGCTGACAGCGCCAGATATCGAAGAGTCATAGGTCTCTAAGCAGAGGGTTGAGGCCAATGGATCTTCTTATGCGTGGGTTCGTAGAGTCAAGGTCCGGATCTGCAATGGTATTGAAGTCTCCACACCAAATTAGAGGTCGCTGTTGCACTTTAGAGATCTTCTTATGGAGTTTCCAAAGGTAGCGTATTTGATGGATGTTTGGTGCGTAAACGTTCACAATAGTATATATGTTGTCATTCAAGGAGCAGATTAAAATAATGTGGCGTCCATTTTCATCTGATTGGTTCGCTATAAGCTTGAAAGATATCGTATGTTTAACAGCTAGAAGTACTCCGCATTTTTTTGCTGAGGCACAGGCAACAAAGTTTTGAGGAAAAAGCTTATGCTTACATTCCGGGTGATGTGAGGCACGAAAATGAGTCTCCTGTAGGCATAAGACGTCGCAGTCGGATTGAATTGCAAGTTTCCAAAGAGAGGCTCTTTTTGCAGGGTGATTGAGCCCTTTAGCATTAATGGATAGCAGTTTTATACCCATAGTTCACTGCGATCGGTAGGTTATATACAAAGTTGGATTACCGGAGCAAACTGATGTGAACGGAAGAAAAAAAAAAAAAAACAGAACCAAAAGGAAAAGAAAAACACAAAATGTAAAACAAGCGCAAACTTTGGCGCTGTAGAGCTTCTACCTGGGGTAAAAGGTTAAGGTGACCTGGAGCTCTTGACACCATTCCGGGCCATGGTAGTTGCTTGTGTCGCAACTCATGTCAGCGTGGGCGATGCTTATGGGTTGAGCGCGGTGGAAGTGGATTAGTAGCGGGTGTAAGACCAGCAACATGATGATTAGTATCCTGGTCTTCAGCTTCTGGAACAATTCCCCACGCTCGTAGCCTCTGCAGGCCGTCGTTAAGAGATGTGATGAGGTACTTGGCGTTCTGTTGGGTAACCAGAATTTTTGCTGGGTTCACCCATTGGTATATTAGCTTGTGGTTCCAAAGAGCCTTCGTAATAGTATTAAGCTGTCTACGCTTCTGCAGTGTATGCTGGGACAGATCTGCAAATATCTGAAGATGAGAGTACGGATCAGGCAATGTCCCCAGAGTACAGGCCTTTGTCATAAATTGAGATTTTACATGGTAAAAATGAACTCAGAGTATTATATCCCGTGGAGTGGAGTTGGGTAGGTGAGATTGCTTGGGGAGCCTGTGGGCTCGGTCAATGACCAATTCTATGTTTTTGACTTCCGGGCACACGGTCTTGATTAAGGTGCAGACATATGTAGTTAGGTCCAGGTTTTGTACTTCTTCCGATACGCCCCGCATTTTAAAATTATTCCGGCGAGACCTGTCTTCAAGGTCTGCCAATTTGTCCTTTATCCATTCATGTTCTTCTTTGTGCTCGTTATGAGGGTCGATCAGGTCGTTGACCGTGGAGGAACAAGCGACCAGCTGATTCTCCACATGGGATACTCTATTATTAATAAAGGACAGTTCTTGCTTGAATTGGTGCATCATAGAGACCATGTCAGCTTGTATCGTGTTCCTCAAGGATACTAACATTTCCTTAAGCAGGGTGTCCATTACTGGTTGGTTGGTGGTCGGGAATAAAGTTATGGCGTCTCCACTGTTGATAGAAGTAGGCAGTTGGGAAGGTGGATGATTCACCTCTTTGGCGATGTGTTCTGGGGTGTCCAACCTCATCCTTGCCTTGGCTGGGCTTCCTGATATCGAAGTGATGGTAGGCGGCCCGCTGGGGTTTGGGGGAGTACTGTCCATCTCTGAAGGGTCATTGACTAGAATAGGGTCCATTTCTGTGGCGAGAGTCCCCTTTTGAGGGGGTGGTGTATGGTGAGGGCTTCTGTCCCGTACGGTTGTAGTAGCTGTGTTATCCTGGTTCCTTTGGTCTGCAGGCTTGAACATATAGGCTGTGAGTTTCTGTATAGGTCTATCTTCCTTTCTTTTGCTGGCCTTCTAGAACTTGAGCGTAGGGTGATTTAGGAGCAGATATTTGCTCAGTGTCTGCTTGCGAACTGTTGAGATCACTTTGTGCGGCCCACAATGGCGTGTTGAGCTTAGGATAGAGAGGCCATTTCAGCTTCTGGCCATCCGGCCATGTAGAATTTGCTGGTGGGAGTGGGAATGGGGTGTTATGTTGTAGTATTTGGCACAGTAGAATAAGGGTCCCAAATAGGATCCGTGTCAGGCTGTGTGGCCCAATAAGGCTTCAGCTAGCGGGGTCAGGTTGATTTGAAATGAATTTTTTAGAGTATGGGATTCAAAGATAAGAATGTGGGATGGTTTTCCAGGTAAATGTAATGACTTCCTGGGCTTCCTATAGTTGGGGTTATTTCACAGGTTACTTGGTGGGCAGTTTCCTCATAGCAGCCGCTACTTCTTTAGGTTGGATCGCTAGATTCAGAGCTGTGGAGAGGTTGAGCCCCAGTGCTTTGCTGTGTAAACTGGCCAAATAGTAGGGTAGAAGTGCTCTCAGGGGAACCCTGGGTGTACCAATATGGCCGCCGTGTGGGGAATCCTGGAATATTGCCCTGTAGTATATATATATATATATATATATATAAGTGCCCCACAGTCTTAAGCAATGTCCCCCCACTCTGTTATTAGGTTCTTTTGAGATTCTGGGTCTCTGCTGACAGCGTTTGGGGTCTGAGGCCTGCTGCCAGGAGTTCCAATATGGCGGCCGTGGAGGCCTCACTGAAGCCAGGGGCTCGATTTCGGACCGCTCCCGTACTTGGTACCGCCGCTGTACTTTGAAATGCTGCAAACATGGGCCAGGCACAGTGTGGTGGTCAGGGCCCCGGAGCAGATGGTAAACTGTTTGTCAAGCAGTGCTGATGGGGTCAAAACTGAGCGGGATGCCACCGGCCGAGCTCCGAGCGGCCTAGGCCCAATCGCGTGCTGTACCGCTCGGCTGTGGCCCCAATTTCCTCCTAAGTGGAGAGTAAGAGGTACAGGGGTGATGGATGTGCTTTAGGTGGATTCACCAAGCATCTAGAGCTCTGGATGGTGGCGGATTAGTTGGACCTCAGCAGGCTGCTTCCATCTCCTTCCATGTCAGGTCACGCCCCCTCCGAGACTGTTGAGTTTTGCAAGCAGTGAAATAAGAGAAATTTTGGGTGGAGTTGACCACATCTGGTGACTTTCTTTTGTGGGAATTGAGAGTCTACCAAATAGGACCCTCTGAGAGAAATGGAAAGTTCTGTGCTAGCTGCATGCTGAGTATGTATTTATTTGCAGTAGTGACAAAACTGCCTCCTGGTAATGCCCTGTCCTTTGATGTGTGTAATAGAAGTTTATGGCAAAGTGCAGCTGACCCACAGGAAATCCACTGGTGCACTGCACTGCACCCATTGTGTGGGTAAACCACAGCGCATTGGTGTGAAAGCAGCCTTAGGCCTCTTTCACACAACCGGTTTGAACGGGTCCAACTGTTTGTTTTTCTCCTTTCACCTTTATGGAACGGCAGATGTAAATGTACTTGTGTCTGTTTACACCCACCTACCTCTAACCCAATCTGTCCCCTTCTGTCTGGGCAAATTGGAGGGTCCATAGAGTACAGCAGGCTGTGTCCATCTCTGCATACGCAGAGTAGGCACAGAACTGTCATTCACCCGATCCGCTCATTGTGGTCCGTGACTGGTTACCAAGTCACTTAAGTGGCCCTTGCCCTTCAAAAGGTTGGGCACCCTGAAGGTAGAATGAGATTCAGGGGTTTATTTACTAAAGCTGGAGAGTGCAAAATATGGTGCAGCTGTGCATACTATCCAATCAGCATCTCACTTCAGCTTGTTCAATTAAGCTCTGACAAAGAAACCTGGAAGCTGATTAGTTTCTGTGTAGAACTGCCCCAGATTTTGCACTCTCCAGCTTTAGTAAATCAACCCCTCAGTGACACAGAATTTGTATTTGAACATGTAAAGCCCTAAACCCATTGTAGTATAAAAATTAGAGATAAAAAACAATAAGGACTGGTGTCCTCTAAGAAGTGATTTTATCTGATGTTAAACAGATAAATTGCTGTTAGTAAAAAGTTATTTTGTTACAAGGAACTTCGGCTGACCTCCCCATTGACCCACAGAGAGCATCTCATGTCTGGCCACAGCTCCATCCTGCACCACCATGCTCTCTCTGATGCCATTGGGATGCCTGCAGACACTTCAGGGTTCAGTGGGCGGGCCTCTTGATGATGCAGCAATAGGCCCGCCCCTCCTCATGTTCTTCAATGAAAGGCTAGGCTTCCTGGGATATGTGACGTACATATCCTGGGAGGCACAGCGGGCAGTGAGCATATCATACACCTAAGGCAAATGACATGCATGAGGAGGTGGGGCAGACATTCAATAAAAAAAGAAGCAAAAAAATGTCCTATTCCTGAAGAGGAAGGGAGGAGAGGTGGAGAGGTTTTTAAAAATTCAGCTTTTATTATTATATTTTTAACCTCTTTTCTTTTATTTCTTTTCTTCAAAGCAGAGCAAAAAACATAAACACTTTTAGCTCATGGTTTCAACTTTCAGTTTCTTTTTTGTTTACAATAGATTTTATTGGAAGGTAAATACAAACAAATCACAAAAATATATGGCATCATTACAGTGAAGAAATAAATCCAGAAGAATGATACACGGAATGACATACGGTATATAAAAACACTAAACAAACATAAATGGAAGGTTATTTTAGATAACATTTGTTTTTTCTTTGACTTTCAACTTTGGTACTCGATTTTCACAAATACAAAAAACGAGACGAAACTTCTTTTCTTTATTTTCTTTTCTCCAATTTTTATATTATTATTTTCGACTTAAAAATTTTTGGAGAGGTGGAGAGGAGGGAAGGAGAAGTCCTTATCCTGTAAAAAAACGAAGAAAAAAATAACTTACAGACGGGGTGGAGGAGTACGTACAGTAAACGGAATCCACATACTATACGAGTGACGGGCGACACGGAGGGTCCTATACATGCAGTGTATA
>BLSH010228078.1:539483-551217 GCA_018402905.1 Glandirana rugosa | reverse complement strand
TGGAAGGAGCAGAATACCTTATGGGAGTATAATTGTCCCACTGTGGTGATTCCAGCCAAGCTCCATTTTTGGGTGTTGAGGTGCGGTATTATTTTTTCCAGGGAGGATAGTGGGATGAGATCCAGGGTATTTTGGGACAAAGTAGCTGCTATGTTTCTAAGCGAAGACCATACTGTGTGGGTTGCGTTAATGGTGTCCAGAAAGTGTCTCTGGGGGTGGGGATGAAGGATCAAGGCTCCTAGGTAGGCTTTAAAGTCCTGTTGTAAGATCTCTTTGTCAAGTTGTAGCGTGGGTGAAGAGGAGTTGGGGGACCACCATGTTCTGGAGTGGTTTAAGATGCTGGCTTTGTAGTAAAAGGAAATGTTCAGGGCCCCCATTCCACTAAATTTAACCGGGCGGAGGAGGTATATTGTTTTAAATCTGGGGCGCTTCCCTTGCCAAATTGTGTTATTAATAATAGTTTGTAGTTTCTTCAGATGAGTTGTAAGAAAAGGTATTGGAAGGGCGCGGAAGAGGTATAGAATGTGAGGTAGAATAAAGATCTTTATTAGGGCGATGCGGCCTGTCAATGAAGGTGTTATCTTTTGAATTGAAGAGGAGATGCTGGAGATTTCCGATGTCAGTATATTGTAGTTAGTGTGGAACATATTAGAGCTTGGTGTAGTCAATTGGATCCCAAGATATTGAAGAGAGGATGCTGGAGCCCACGAGAAAGGGGTAAGTTTAGAAATATATTGTTTAGTGAGAGGGGGTAAGTTGATGGGGAGCATTTGACATTTATTATGATTTAATTTATAGAGCAAGAGCATGCTGAAGGGATCTAGAAGTTGAGTCAAGTGCGGGAGAGTGAGAAGGGGATTTGTAAGGAAGAGAATCACATCATCAGCATATAGACCTATTTTATGTTGAGAATTTCCTATTTGTATACCGGTGATTGAGGGGTTGGATCAGATATGTTCTGCTAGGGGCTCCATAATCAGGGAGAATATTATTGGGGAAAGTGGGCAACCCTGCCTTGTTCCATTAGTAATGGGAAAGGAGGATGAGAGGAAACCCGACGTCCACACTTTGGCTGTTGGACATGTGTATAGGGCTGTGATTGCTGATAAAATTCGTCCCTGGAGGCCAAACTCCCGGAGGACTCCAATCATGTACTGCCAATGAACCCTATCGAAAGCTTTTTTAGCGTCTAGAGAAATTGCTAGGGCACGTATATGCTGATGTTCAGCCCATTGGATAAGGTTAATTGATCGCCGTGTTCCATCCGAGGTTTGGTGACCAGGGACCAATCCAACTTGATCGGGGTTTATGAGGAGGGGGGTATATTGGGAAAGCCTATTAGCAATGATTTTAGCGAATAGTTTTGTGTCCGAATTGAGCAAGGATATAGGATGATAATTTGCAGGATTGTCATGGGCTTTGCCTGGTTTGGTTTGGGGATGGTGACTATAGTGGATTCTAAGAATTCTTGGGGGCAGGTACCTGTGTCCATGATTTTGTTGTACATATTTACTAGGTGGGGTGTTAGTTTATCAGAAAATAGTTTGTAATATTTATTTGTGAATCCATCCGGGCCCGGGGATTTGTGAAGCGGTAATGATTTAATAGATATGGATACTTCAATTGGGGAAATTGGGGCCGAGAGGCTTGAGAGTTGTGATTCTGAGAGAGAAGGAAGATTGATCGAGCTTAGGAATTGGGTCAGAGTTTCTGCATTCAGGGTCGGGGAAGAAGGGCTGTCTTTTAAGTTATAGAGGGAAGCATAGAAGTCTTTGAATAGGTTTGCGATTTCTGCAGGGTTGTATATTTTTTGGTTTTGCTTGTTTGAGAGGAACGCAATTTTTGATGTTGCTACATTTCGTTTATGCTGTTTTGCAAGGAATGTACCGGGTTTATTGTTTGAAGTGTAGAAGTTAAGCTTTAATCTCTTAATATAATATTCAAAGGATTTTTTAAAGATTTCGCTCAGTTGAGTCCTAAGGTCTTTCAGTTTATCAGTAAGGAGTGGGTTAATTTTTTGTTTGTTGAGGGTTTCCAATTGAGGGATTTGGGTAGTGAGGTGGGAAATGGTGTGGAGGCGGGTCCATTTCTCGTGGGCTGCTAGCTTTAAAAGGGATCCTCTTAAGACTGCTTTGTGACTATTCCACAACATGTTGGGATCTGCGACTGTTCCTGTGTTCAATTCAAAAAAGTCGGTTATGGCAGAATTGATCTGTTTCTGGTATTCAAGTTTGGTTAGTAGGAGTGGGTTCAGTCTCCATGGTGAAAAAATATTTTTATCAGTTTATTTTTTAGAGTTATAGGAGCGTGATCCGATCAGGTAATCAGACCGATTGACGTGGAGTCAACTTTTTGTAGTGTGAATTTGTCTACCAGAAAGAAATCAAGTCTGGGATATACATTATGAGCAGCTGAAAAGAAGGTATAATCCTTCTCATTTCCATGAGAACATCGCCAGGGATCAAAGAGATCTTCTTGAGAAATTAAAGAGTGTAGAATCGAGGAGTGTTTTCGTTTGGGATTGGTGGAGTCAAGATCCGGATTTATAACTTCATTGAAGTCTCCACAGATGATAATGGAGTTAGATCTATAGGGTTGGAGCTTATTGAGGATGGATTTGAAGAAGGTATTCTGGTGGGTGTTAGGGGCGTAAAGGTTAACAATAGTAAGGCGATTATTATTGATGGTCGCCGTGAGGATGAGGGATCTACCATTGGGGTCCGTTTCTATAGAATGGAGGAGAAAGGAGGCAGAGTCGCGAATAGCGATCATGACTCCTTTCTGTTTGGAGTCAGCGTTAGAGAAAAATATGTGGGGGAATTTTGGGTGTGAGCACTTCGGTGGGTTGGAGGAAGTGATGTGAGTCTCTTGAATACAGATGATTTCGGATTGTGCTTTAAGTGCTTCTTTCCACATAAGGGATCGTTTGAAAGGACTATTAAGTCCCTTAACATTTAGCGAGAATATTTTCAAAACCATTGAGTGTGATTGAGGGGGTTATGAGCATGTTAATTGGTGCTGCAGAAATGAGAAGGATTTGACCCCTCCTAGCTGATCCAAGCAAAAAAAGATAAATACATTTAACATTACAACAGTAGTACCTGAATTTACAACAGTTAGGTATGGAGGGCTATACCAGTTCATTGAAGAGGATGGGGGAGAGACAGAGGGAGAAGGGAAAGAGAAAGAGTGAAAGAGAAAGAGAAGGAAGACGAAGTGTAAGTTTGTGTGCCTTGCACACCAATAAACCGGGGTGGAGGGATTCAACATTGGTGTTAACATCTTTTTGACAGATAATCTGTGTTATGAGACAAATATAACAAGAAAGAAAGACGAAGAGGAACAGTTAGAGAAACAGTTAAACCCATTTGGGCTCTCAGCACAGGGAAGTGGTGGTAAACAATGATTGTGCATGGTTCACCTGCTGAGATGAGAGTACCTGAACGGAATCAGGTGTTGTTTGAGTGATGCTTGCCATCCGTGAGGTGTTGTGGGAAAGTGAATTTTGGTGGAGAGATCAGGTTCGGAGGGGACAGGCCCCAATTTTGTAGTTGTTTCAGGCCTTGTTTGAGATGATAGATAGTCACAGACTTTCCTTGGTATGTGACGATGAGTTTGGTGGGGAATCCCCATTTGTAGACGATGTGACGGTCTCTTAGGATGGTCGTCACCGGTGAAAGATCTTTATGCAGTTGCGCTGTGGCTGCAGATATGTCATTGTATACAGTGAGGGATGTATACGGATCCGGGAAAGTTGCTCTGTTTCTGGCGGAGGCTATGATCAGGTCTTTGGCTTGGAAAAAATGTAGCCTTGCCAGCACATCTCTGGGTATTTCTGCCGGGATGTGAGAGGGTTTAAAGATTCTATGCGCTCTGTCAATAGTTAGGTTCATTGGGGAGAGAGCGGGAACCAACGCTTTAAAGAACTGTTGCAGATATTGTGGGAGTTCCCCAGGGGTGACAGACTCAGGGATCCCCCTGATTTTGAGATTGTTTCTGCGCGAACGGTCCTCTAGGTCCACCATTTTCGCTGTTATGCGTTGTAGTTGTTCTGCTTGGTGTTGGTGTGCGTCCACTAGTTCGTTATATGCAGTGGCGTAGTTACTCATTTGATGTTCAATCGTGTCTGTTCG
Organism: Glandirana rugosa; assembly: GCA_018402905.1. Classification (NCBI taxonomy): domain Eukaryota; kingdom Metazoa; phylum Chordata; class Amphibia; order Anura; family Ranidae; genus Glandirana; species Glandirana rugosa. Next base: position 547,084 of record BLSH010228078.1, on the reverse strand, counting down.
TTCGCCAAGCTTGTCTATTTGGTGTTGCATGTGGGCGACGGCTTGATTTATATCTTTTCTGAGGTCTTTCCTCAGATCTTCCTGTAGTGAGAGTAACATATGCTTAAGAACGTTCTCTGACACTGGATTATCGGTGGTCGGGAGCGAAGCGAGCGATTTTGAGCGTTCGGGTGATTCCGAATGTTCTTGGTCCGAAAGTTCGTTCGCGGTAGGATCGCGGGTTTGGGAGAAGGTAAGATGTTTCTTGCTTACCGGGCCCGGGTGAGATGGCGAGGCGTGAGGGGAAGATGCGGCCCTCTTAGTGGAGTCTCTGGCTCTGTTGCCTTGCGGCGATGTGCAGTCCATGTCGTCAGTGGGTTCTCCGGAGGAAGAGGAGTGGGGATGTGGGAGAGATAGTTTACTGGAGGCCCCGGCTCCGTTCTGCCTGCCCGCATGGCGGGCCTCACTGAAAAATTCAGTGAGCTTCCTTGGCTCTGCAGGATGGGATTTTTTCCCTGTCATTTGTGGGGGATTAGTAGTATCCAGAAATGTGATTTTGGATGGTGGATTGTCCAGTTAGCAGGTCCTGTGCTAAAAAATCTTCCCTGTGCTGGGAGAGAGAGGAGATCAGGCAGCCATCTCAGTGTGCGGCCAAGCTCCGCCCCCCTTTTGGTGGTATTTGATCACCACTGGGTTTTTAATTTCTTGTGATATAAAAGAAAAAAGACTGAAAAGTTTGAAAAAAAAAAAAACTTTTTTTTACTTTCTGACATAAAACATATCCAATTAAAAAATATATATATATATATAATTTCTTAGTAAACTGTGGCCAACATGCATTCTGCTACCTGTTTTTGATTAACAATCCTAATAAGTGTATATTATAAGCGGGATTGGGATGATTTTGGCGCTGCTCTTTTCTATGAATATTGTAAAATATTACTTGTGGAAATTTTCCAGTGTGCTGAAAATTAATAAATTATAATAAAATGTTGTTGGTGGAGCCTAATGGTAGATGTAAAAGCAGAATATAACCTTCTATTTAATGTTAGTATATAAAATGAGGTGATCTAAATTAAATCAAGTGGAAATTCAAGTATACGGCAACAAATATAAAAGTGGCAATAATATAAAGGCAGAATATAAAAGGCAGAGTATATAAAAAAGGTAACTTTAGGTCAAGTTTCTGATATCTCATTCAACCAGGTGATACGGTTTATATATTTATACTTCCATCATTAAGGTGCTAAGTGCCTAAATGTGCCATATTAAGAAGAAAAATCCAAGGATTCCAAACAGTTCATAATTCTCTAGTCCAAAATAAGGTGACTTTGTGTGTAACTCTTCCAGTGAATATTCTACGAAAACTTGTGGTATCTTCAAGTGGTGCGCCGGGTGATCCTTTTAAAATAAAGAGTATGCCTGCTTACCAGAGAAACGTTCCCCACTCAAGGGGTCCACGTTTTGGAAGGAGTGCACAGCTCCCGCTGTGCTCACAGGATGTGGTGCTCCTTGGTCTCCACGGTACACAGGACTCTCTTTCCTTCTCCTCGCCGTCTTCCACGGATTATACCATGTAGAAGCAAAAAGACTAGATCTTGTGCAAATAACGCTTGATTTATTGGTATTTAAAAGTTGCTAAAAACATCCAACTCGAAACGAACGTACAGCTGAGTTTCTGTAAGCTGGAGACGCTGTTTCTCCTGCGTTCCACTCGAAAACCTGCAAACCGGAAATGACGTTGACGTGTAAGCCCCGCCCTACGAGTTTCGTCATAGGACGTCTACTGGAGCGGACATCCTATGACGAAACGCGTAGGGCGGGGCTTACACGTCAACGTCATTTCCGGTCATGTTTTCAGGATTTCCATGAGTTTGCACAGGTGATTTGATCTGTTTCACTGCCTTAGTAATTACCACAGCTGTGGGAAATCCTGAAAACATGACCTGTTGGTGTTAAGGTATTCTTCAGCCGTTTATAAGACAATGGATGTGAGCTTACCAGAACTTGGTAGGTCAAGCGCGGGTGTTTTAAATCCAACCCTGGCTCCTGGTCGTCTGCTCCACTGGAAATGAAGAAAAGTCGCCTGGGGGATCCCCTGGTGGTTCCTGGGGAGATGATCCTCTGTACTTCTGGTCCACTCCTCTTATGGGGAAAGTAACAGGACTCTGGGGACCTCCTAGTAGCTCCAGAGGGATGGTCCTCTGCAACGGAGTTCCACTCCTCCTGAAGGGGGTATTTTCTTGTCCTTGGCACACGCAGATGGGAAGGAAAAGTGACTCCAACTCCTCACGCTCTCTCATCCAGGGAGAATCCGATACTCCAACAGGGTGTGTTCTCCTCTGCTGCTTCTTCCGGCGATGTCTCCTCTCTACTTCCTCTATACTTTTTTTTTTTTTCTCTCTTGAGTGAATCATCTTCTCTTATTGAAAGACATTTTCAAATACCATAGGCGCTGCATATATTTATTTATTATACTTTTGGGACATAACTATTTATTTCTTGCAATTTTATCATTAGTTTCGTTTAGATTGTTTTTTAGTGAGCGCGGAATTTTACCTGTTTATACATGACCTGTTGGTGTGCCTTGAGGACTGGAGTTGAAAAACACTGATCTATGGAATAATGTATTATTTCTAAAGCAACCAACCTTAACCAATAATATAATTATCATGTCAAAGTATGGCTTAAAACACCTGCTTAACCACTCCAGATCCGCGCTATTGCCATAGTACGGCTCCAACGCGGATCTGGAATGCCGGGGCGACGTCCATGGACGTCGTCCCCTGTGCACGCTCCTGATGCGCCCCCTAGTGGCAGCAGGGGCGCGCGACGCATGCTGCGCAAGCGTGCCCGTGGCTCGGGCAGACTTGATGTCCGCCCGAGACCCGCCGATCCCTTTTAGGAGCCTCAGAACGGGGAACCGCCGATGTAAACACGGCGGTTCCCCGTTCTGTGACAGGGGACATACCAGATCTACTGATCCCTGTCACTGGGATCAGTTAGATCTGTTATGTCCCGACCAGCCCTGCCCCCCCACAGTTAGAACACACCCAGGGAACATTTGTTAACCCCTTCACTGCCCCCTGCTGGTTAACCCTTTCAATGCCAATGACATTTACACAGTAATCAGTGGATATTTAAATTTCTGATCGCTGTATAAATGTCATTGGTCCCAAATAAGTGTAAAAAATGTCCAACATTTCTGCGGCAATATCGCAGTCCCGATAAAAATCGCAGATCGCCGCCATTACTAGTAAAAAATAATAAAAGCGCCATAAATCAATTCCCAGTTTGTAGATGCGATAACTTTTGCGCAAACCAATCAATATATGCCGATTGCAATTTTTTTTTTACCAAAAATATGTAGAAGAATATATATCGGCCAAAACTGATGAATAATTTTTTTTAATGGATTTGTACTTTAGCAAAAAGTAAAAAATATTGTTCTTTTTTGCAAAATTGTCGCTCATTTTTTGTTTATAGCGGTGATCAGAAATGACGCAGAGGTGATCAAATACCACCAAAAGAAAGCTCTATTTGTGGAAAAAAAAGGACGCAAATTTTATTTGGGTACAACGTCGCACGACCGCGCAATTGTCATTCAAAATGCGACAGCGCTGAAAGCCAAAAATTGGTCTGGGCAGGAGGGGGGTTTAAGTGCTCAGTAAGGAAGGGGTTAAAAAAAGCAGTATTATCCTTTATTTCTATATTTGCAGTGCAAAGTGTCAAAAGTCACACTGATAAAAATCTACACTATCTACAGTAAAGGTCTAGCGGACCTTTAGAAGGCATTATAAAACAGCCTCAGTTCATTATGCAGTTCCATGTACAGTATTTTACTGAGCTACATACTGTTACTTGTTATCTTGAATCTAAATCATTATAATTCTATCTAGTCTAAAATCTTTATCTCCCTCCATTTGCATCAGATACAGCTGTGTCTCTCTCCATCTGAGCTTTGACAAAAAAAAATTCACTCGGTTGACTACTGCCTCATGTATCACATAAATGTGACTGTAATCATGTCTCTGAATAGATGCACTTTCTGTTTATAGATTTGGAACAACTGTTCTTTCTTTGTTACCCTGTTAAAAGCAGGGGAAAAACAAAATTCTACAGCAATAAACACCATACACATTATATGTGGATGAATTATGATGACTAGTTCACTGTCTAGAGATGTAGCTCTGATTGCACCTTCCCTGCTTATACACCAAAGGTCAGTGCACAGTCTTCCTGTCTATCAACCTGATCAAACAAGATGCTTAGAGCAACATTATGATAGCCATAAGGGATTTTCAAGAGTCTTACATTTTTTTGCAATAAGCATTCTTGAAAACAAGCCCACATACTGTATATAACTGGCCATCAAATAAGCAGTTCATTGGCAAAATAATAATGTTGTATAGGGTAAATAACTAAAATTCTATAAGCATAAGTTTATATCCTTGTAAATGTTAAAATAGAACTGTAGGCAAAACATTTTTTTTTTATTTTGGATAGAGCAAGGAAGATTTATAACCCCTTTCAAATTTTTTTCTCGCCATCTGTATCGATTTGTGGAGATTTCCCTTTGCTTCTTGTCCCATAACCAAACAGGAAGTGTAATGAATGTATATAGGAACCCTACGCTACTATGTATAGTTCTGAAGATAGATAGGTATAAGGGCCTGCTGCTTTAAACCCGGTACATGTTCAAGACTAAACAAGATTGATTATAAAGATGGTAGAGTGCTTCCCTTTAAATCATAAAGTTCCTGTGTGCAACAAACAAATGAATATGATAAAACACTCATACCAACCACTATGATGGTACAACAAACCGTATGTAAATATATCGTCCCAAGAAATCCATACAGTGATAAAGTGCTAGTGCATAGAGATCAGATACATCCGCTGGTACCCATGTAAACATATATATATGTAATTTGTAGTGAGAGTAAAAGTCCAAGGTATGAATCCGTGACTATTGTGCAGGTAAACACCACCTCCTGTGTCCCTCCACCTTCACATTTATGCGCTCACCTCCATAAAAGACCAAGCTTGGGCCTGTTATGTCCAACTGTGCAGTGAAGAAGCAGAAGATGGAGGAGTCTGCGCTGGAGCAGCTGAAGAAGTACATGGTGGTGGTGGCTGATACCAGGGACTTCAATGCCATTGAAGAATACAAGCCACAGGATGCCACTACAAACCCATCTCTGATCCTGGCAGCAGCCCAGATGCCAGCATACTAACATCTGGTAGAAGATGCAATCCAGTAAGGGAAGAAGCTTGGCGGGTCTGAACAGGAACAGATCAACAATGTCATGGACAAGCTGTCTTTTGTCATTTGTGTCATTTGGAATAGAAATCCTGAAGGTGCTTCCTGGTCGGGTTTCTACAGAGGTAGATGCCAGATTGTCCTTTGACAAGGATTATATGAACGTGCCAGGCGCATCATTGCACTTTACAAAGAAGCTGGTATTGACACGGAATGAATCTGTATAAAGTTGTCCTCAACCTGGGAGGGAAAACAAACTGGCAAGGTGCTTGAAGAGAAATATGGGATACACTGCAACATGACGCTGCTGTTCTCTTTTGCTCGGGCTGTGGCCTGTGCAGAGGCCGGGGTTACACTCATATCTCCATTTGTGGGCAGGATATTGATCTGGCATGTAGCCAACTCCAGCAAGAAGAGTTTTGAACCAAATGAAGACCCAGGTATGAAGAGTGTTGCCAAGATTTACAACTATTACAAGAAGTTTGAGTACAAAATGATGTGATGGGCGCCACATTCCGCAACACTGGGGAGCTTAAAGCACTTACTGGATGTGACTATCTCACCATTTCCCCCAAACTGCTGAGAGAGCTCAGCAAATACTTTAGCAAGCTCACCCCAACACTCACTGTTAAAGAAGCTCAGGCCTGTAACCTGGAAAAGATCCACTTGACTGAAAAGGATTTCCGTTGGCAACACAATTAAGACCAGATGGCTGTAGAAAAGTTGTCAGATGGGATCAGGAAATTTGCTGAAGATGCTGTAAAACTGGAGGAGAAGTTAAAGGAGCAGTTTGGAAAATAATCTATTTAATACTTTTATACAACAAATCAAGGCATCCAGATCATAGCTTACCAATCCTCATACCGCTTCCGAAATTTTGCATTAGTCGTACCCCTGTTTTTATCAACATTGTAACATTGCCATTTTACATGTTGTGTTCATTTCCTTTTTGCACGATGACTCTACTTATGCACTGATTAAATCCTGCACCTGCCAAAGTTGTTGTGGTTAAAAGACCAAGCTTGGTCACCATGTGCCTTCCCCTTTAAGGGGCACAAACAATCCCTTGATGAGCAGATATAGACTTCTCCAATGCAGAGGGCCCTAGGTATAGTTGAGTGAACCCGAACTGTAAAGTTCGGGTTCATACCGGACTTTAGGGTGTCTGTGTCCTGAACCCGGACATTTGAGAAAAAGTCCGGGTTCGGGTATTTTTTCATGCCTGTTGAATAGCTGCAGGGCAGCCAATCAACAAGCGTTTCACTCGTTTGCCCTTAGAAGCCATCACAGCCATACCTACTAATGGCATGGCTGTGATTCGCCAGTGCATCATGTGACCCAGCCTCTATATAAGCTGGAGTCACATAGTGCTGCATGTCACACCATCTCATACTAGTGTAGGGAGAGGATGCTGCTGCTGTGAGTGACAGATTAGCTTTCGAAAATCATCTCATACTAGTGTAGGGAGAGAAGGTAAAGGTGCAGCGCTAAAAGCTCAATCTCAATAAAATTCAGTTCATAAGAGTCACTCTTGAAAATCCAGATGAAAAGAAGATCAAGATAGCCCATCACCAACACCAAACACACTGTCTCTTACCAGAGCCACAGGACCCTTGTTAGAGGGGTCAGATATACCTTCTGGCAAGAGAAATCCAGGTCAACAAGTATCTGAGTGATAATCAGTGGTCATAAGAATTGAACCTTGATCCCCAGCGTCACTTCATCCTCGGCATATGGAACGATAACAGAGGGGGAGACTCATGGTGCAGTAACTAAAACCAGGCTTTATTCTCACGAACGGTTATAAACACTTACATTAAGAATGATGATAAACAAATGTATCGGCTCACATAGAGCTACATTGGCTATTAGCATAGATTCCCACCATCAAGATGGCCACCGCATCCTTGTCCTCACTCCCGCGTGTTGTCCTAAGCTCCTCCCGACGCGTTTCGTCACAGATTGACGTCATCAGGGGCGTGGCCTAGGACGAACGTTCAAGCGTTATATAGGCTTGTACGAACGTGACACGCAGGATGCCGGATATTATGCGCTTCAACACCCTTAGATACGATTATCGGTTACATCGAGATACACTCGGCTATGTAAACAAATAGTAGTAAGAATTACATTCACAAATATTGGCAAGCACTCTTATTTCGGACCAAAATCAATGACGTGGTACTCAGAGGGGGAGACAATAGCAAGGTATACGGCTCCTACTTCACTGCGACCCCTAGTTCCAAGTTAAGAATACTGGTGACTAATAGTGAGTCTATGAACAACTGGACCTAAAGAGAACGGTCTTCCATATAGACTGGGGAGATTGTTCCCAGGACACCGAGACCATTCTCTGTCA